>LPNX010881511.1:157470-255551 GCA_001517045.1 Pseudotsuga menziesii | reverse complement strand
TCCCTCTCTCTCTCTCTCTCTCTATATATATATATATATATATATATATAGAGAGAGAGAGAGAGAGAGAGAGAGAGAGAAGGGTAGAAAGAATAACAATATGTCTTTCTTTTCAACAACATATATCTAGGAAAAATTGTAAAACAACATATGTAAGAAATAGTAGTATTGGTAAAATTTCATTCTACTTGTGTAGGAAAACTATAAAAAAACACTTAGATAATTACATCAATATTAGTAGTTTCCCTTTTAGCCTTGTCCCTGGAGCTTTTCCCTTGTAGTTCTCTCAACTGGGAAAACCCAACCACTCAAAGAGTTCTGCCACCTTGCCTACTAGGAGCTGGCTTGTTGGCTCCCTAGCTTAAAAAAACTATGTTTCTTGAACCCCTGTTCCCAAAACCTGAGTATAATGAGTCCAACGAGTGCTGTATATATTTTTCCCAAAACAATGAAAACCAGAGAACAAGCCTCCTTTGTTGTTTTCTTCCAAAATTATTTCTCCCCAAAAATTCTTCGATCCTTCCTCCTATCCCCCCCACTTCCTTTTATCCTTTTCTCCATTGTCTAACTCCCTTCATTACTACCCTTATCCCTCCATTAATGACATCCCTCCCATCTCGTCTACCATGTCAGGTTCAGTCATCCATTCCAAAAAAAAAACATTATTTTAATGCTTTCTTTCTTTCTTAATTAATTAAATAATCACCGCTCTTTACACGGTTAACCAACAATACTCTCGGCATAAAATTTTTAACCTCAACCATATGTTTATTTGAAATCCTAAATTCACATTCTGTTTCCCCTTTTTAAATAAATATAATAAGGTAAAATGTTATTTCTTCACTATTCCCTCATATTATAATTAAGACTAATTTAAAAATTGTTTATTACAATTAATATTTTTTTTGATTTTTCGTGACCATTCAGTGAACCATTTATGATGTTCACAATGAAGACTTAACTATAATTAATCATAATTAATATTCATTTGTCTTCACATTCTAATCAATTATAATTAAATGTAATTTATTATAAATAATCCCAATTAAAACTTATTGTTTATAGTTAATCCTAATCTTCATCTATGGATCTACTTAGTATGCATAACAATTGCATTGTACTCATAATTTAAAACTTTAATTAATATTTATTAATCAAGTTAATAATAACCTATTAATATTAATTACATCCTTAATACTCAATAAAAATTTATTAATCAATATTAATTTACCTTAATCATAATTATACCTTTTACTAAAGATTTGACGCAATTGTACTAGTTCACAACATAATAAGTAATAAGTAGAATGTAACTAGTTATAATTTCAAAACAACGAGGCCCAATTATATTATTATGACATACAATTTATACAAGTACACACACACACAGACATACACATATATATCTATATCTATATCTATCTATCTATCTATCTATCTATCTATCTATCTATCTATCTATCTATATATATATATATATATATATATATATAGAGAGAGAGAGAGAGAGAGAGAGAGAGAGAGAGAGAGAGAGAGAGAGGAGTTATGTAAATGTAGCTAATGTTTACATACGTCGTGCCGTGCATGCACACTTATAGTACTCAACCACATATTACTCACAATCACATAAGGTACTTTCTGTCGACTATTACTTTAAACATGAATTTGAAATGTTTAGACGCTAACTCATATCGTATTAGCTATGACACCAACACAATACATTGAGACACAACAAAAGGATCAAGCAAATGATTTGACACACAATTAATCAATTTCCCTTCTTAAAACTTCTGGGACATTCCTATCTACCTACTTCGTTCTATTTAATTCACAACTAACTTCCACATCCTATCCTTCCTCTGATGGACTACCCTGGAGCGTCAACTACATTATCTAAATCTAGTTAGAACTCGTAAGTAGAAGTGTCAAATCCATTGACCAAGCTTCCCAAAAAGCACCCACTAGTCATCATCACACACCTTGCGGAGCGTGCTGTAGCACAACCCTCCCATGAATTTGGGTTTTGAGGGATAAACGATGGGTAATTCCTCCACCCCCACCTAATGGGACAAGGGACTATGTCTACATCAACATAGTTACTGCATTGTGACTGTCATACTCAGGTTTTGTCATTGAATAACCAATTTGGGCAGTTGGGTTTTCCCAAAACCTTGCACATGTCCACACATCATGATAATAACATAGTAATCATACATTACCATAATGATTAATTCACATACCATATCTCTTTTGAAAATCATCCCGTCAAGATACTTTCACTTGGTAGGGATCAACTATCCCTTAGCTCTTCTAAACTCGTCGGTTAGCCTCATAACAAAATGTCATTTAATCATCGACATATACATACATATTTGTTAATACTAACAACAATATAGTCATTTGCACCATGCAATTGAAATCATAATCATTTACTTGAAACATAATTTTAAATCAGTATCCACGTACCATTATCTATTAAATTTGCATGCCAGAGATGTAATCAAAACAATATCATAATTCATAATATTAGCATCACACACACATATATATAAATTCTGCAAAATAATAAATCCATATTTCCACAATGTCATCAACTGACAAAGTTTCACAATAATAAGCAAATACATCATGTAATGATAGTTTAGGCAATAAGGTCAAAACGGGGCATTACACTCGACATGTATTTATCAAATTTAAGTCTTAGAAGGATTAATATAGAAATGTGTTTACATTTTATTTAAGAGATTATGAAATATAAAGGAATGGCTTAATAAATAGGAAATAGTGTAAGTTTGAATACCCTAATCCCTACTCCCTTTATCATTAGACTTACAATAATAAGAAGTGAACATTACATAAATAAATAACTAATTGTTAGTTGAGGGGATCGATGGCGGAGCAGTTTTCGCAGTCTGCTTCTTTGGCCCTTGCTGCGAGAGGTCGAACTTATGGAGTGCTCTTTGCCTCCTATTCTCCCTCGTATCCTTAGGTATGTAGGTCGAAACTGGCGTTTCCTACTCTCTCCTGTTTTTGGGTTCTGTCTTTCTCTGGGGTTCTATGTTATTTTCTCTGCTGTTCTTCTCTGGGGTGGTGATATCTTCTGTCTTGGGTTTTGTCTCTTTGGCTTCTTCTCTGGGGTGGCATGTGCTTTGGTTCTTGGTTGTTTTGGTTCCCTCCTCTTATCTTTAGGGCACCAGGAGTGACACATTTATCAGTGGCTTGTTGTCTGCTCCTATCCTTTCTCTCTTACTTGCTTGAACCAGCGACTGGAGTTCCTCCTCTTTGTAGAGAACTGGTACCAATGAGTCTGAAAAAAAGTGGAAATTTGCAATGTTTTTTTTAAAGTTGGTTTTTGATTGACCTTTGCTCTTCTCCTGTATTGCTTGTTGCCTTGATTGCACCCCGAGGTCGTTGATTTTCAGGATTTTTGGGTTATTGTCTACGTCGTTTTCATGGTGCGCCACCTTTGAGCACGCCCATGATTTTGGGGTTGACCTTGGTTTTTACAACCGCTTCTTTCGCGTTCTGTTCACGCTCAGGGTGCTGACCATTTCATTTGTCAATTCTCTAGGGTAATTTTCTTTGCTCTCTAACCATTTTGGTTACACATTAACCCTATTTGCTCTGGGGTTACTGGTCTTGGTTTAGCAGGTTAACCCTCATTTTATGCTTGGGACTTTAATCCTCAGGTTTGTGGCTCTCACTCTGGTTGTCTGTCCCTGTTGACTTTCGGGTGTGGGATTTTGTTGTTAGTTCTGTCCCTTCATGATTCCATGCCAGATATTATGGAAGCTGCTCCTATCCCCTCGTCGGGGGCTACTACTTCTACATTTGCTGACTCTCGGTGATGTTGGAAAGCAAAAGCACAAAAAGTATTAGAGGGGAAGCTTCGGTTTGCTATGGGTCGTGATGTGTACATGGAGCGGGTTGAATCTTTGTAAAGAAGTGACATCTGTGGGTTTTGCTCCTAGCCCTTCCCTTTCCACTTTGGAGTTGTACCATACTGGAGGGCATTGGTAATACTATAGGATGTTTTGTTGTAGTGGAGGAGGATTTCATGAACTCATATGAGAAAAGGATGGCTAAAATATTGGTGGAAATGGACATTTCTGTGGGGCGTCCGGCTAATGTGGAGATTCTGTGTCATAAGCGACTATTTTCTTAGCGTTTAGATTATCTAAATATTCCCTTCAGATGCAGTTGATGCAGGGATGTTGGACATTTGTGCAGAGATTGTCCTGTCCTTCGTTAGGGTTCAACCTCTCTGATGGCTCATCGGTCTCCTATGGCTCATCGGTCTCTCTTCCCTATTTTGGAAGTCCCCACTTCGAAGCCCTCATCTCCTTCTCGTGCTCCTTCTGCACCAGGTATTTATTTAAATGCCTGCTCTTTTTTTGATGATTCCTCTGAACAAGAACTATCACTTTTGGAATCGGTGGATGGCTATGCTGCTCTTCCCTCATATGTTTAGGCTTCTAATCCTCTTGTCTCCAGCCCTATTCTTGTTCTAGACCCTGCTGTTGTTTACTCTGTGGACCATCCTCCCTCTTTGTCCCAACCCTCTCATACTCCTTTTTTGGACTCTATGATCCCTCTGCCTTCTATTTTATCTGATTCTAATTTCCCACCTCTATCCTGTCCTTGACCCCTTGTTATTTCTTGTCCTCCTCGAAGCCCTATCTCTTCTCCATCCTTTGCAGATCCCTCACTGCAAAAATCTCTGGAAATATTTACAACTAAAACCCCCCTTTCCCCTTCGGTCTTGCCCCTTGAATCCATTAGGTTTGAGAATGTAACGATCAAGAAAAAGAAAAAATCCCCTCCTGAGTCTTTGGACCTAGCTTCTGCGCTGTTCACTCCCTTGTCCACTAGGCTCAAGAATGCAGCTCGTCATCAGTTGTCTTCTTCCCATAGGATACTTAGAGCTTTGACCCCTCCTTAGAGCGGTTCCTAATTAGAATTATCTCTCTTAACGTTCGAGGCTTGGGGGGCTTGTCTAAACAAAAAAATGCTCCATCATATTTTCTCTTCTCTCTCACCTGATATTATCCTTCTTCAGGAAACCATGAACAATACTTACCCAACTCTGCTTGCTTTCTCCAAAATCCGTCCCGGTTGGGAATTCTGTGCTACTAGCTCCTCTAGACTCTCGGGAGTCATTCTCTCAGGATGGAACCCTCACATTGTCAAATATAAATCCTTCCACACTTTTGTGGGCATCCTCCTCCAATCTCGGTTAAGGGATTCTGCCACTACACTTTCTATTTTAAATTGCTATGGTCCCTACCTCCATTGGGAAACTTTCTGGAATTCGGTTGCTAGGGGTGGTCTTCTTACCTTGCCTATTCTTATCCTTGTGGGAGATTTGAATCTTACACTGAATGGATCTAAGATTTGGGGTTCAAAGGCTATCCCTGATCCTCTTGGTCCCTTTTTCACTAAACTCTTCTTCGATCATCAGCTATCGGATGTGGATCCTACTTGTGCTGGGCCAACCTGGCGTAATGGTAGGTTAGGGGATGAAGGTATTTGTAAAAGGCTTGACAGGTACTTACTCTCCTTTAATCTTGTCAGTATACTTTCTAGACACCGGGTTTGGGCTCATCCTTTTGTTGTATCTGACCATTGCCCTGTTCTTTTTGAGTGGTTGGACAACCCTGTTTCCTGTCCACTTCCTTTCAAATTTAATCATTCCTGGTTGTCTAATGTGGAATTTGTTAAGATGATCAGAGTGGAATGGCCTCTTCTTACCCCTCTAGATCCTATGGATGGTATGGCATACCTCTCCCTTAAACTTCGCCTTCTGAAAAGAGAGGTCAAAGACTGGACCAGAGTTAAAACTATAGAGATGAGAGAAAAATCCTTTCTTATTGAGGAAGAAATTAAATGTCTTCTAGATTCTTCGTTTTCTAGTCTACTTTGTGCCTGGGATACTTCTAGACTTCAGGCACTTAGGCTTGAGTTACAAAGGTGGATGGACCATGAACTACAATCTGCCAGGCTGCAAAGTAGATTGACTTGGGCATCGCAGGGTGATGCAAACACTAAATTCTTCCATGCGGTGGCTTCAACCAGGAAGAATCATAATACTATCTGGGGTCTTGAAGATGAGGAAGGTCATCTGATTGTTGATGACAAAGGCATTAAGGACATGGGGGTGAGGTATTTCAAGAAAATCTTTGAAGATGACCACATGAACAACATTGAGGCTCAACTTAAAGTTATTCATTTATTTCCCTCTTTATTAATTCTGAAGAAAGGGAGTCCTTCACCTGTCAGATCTCCCTGGAGGAAGTTTTTTATCCCTTAAAACTTTCAAAAAAGATAAGTCTCCGGGACCTGATGGATGGCCTGTTGAATTTTACTTAAATTTCTTTGATATTTTGGGGCCTGAACTTGTAAATGTGGTGGAAACTTCGAGGCGGGAAGGCAGGGTCAATCCTTCTTTGAACTCCACCTTCATAGCACTAATCCCTAAAAAGGAAAAACCCACTTCCTTTGCTGATTTTAGACCCATATCCCTCTGCAATCTGGTTTTCAAGCTGATTTCTAAAGTTGCGGCCCAGAGACTCAAGCCTTTTTTGGAAAAGTTTGTTTCTCCTCAGTAATTTGGATTTTTAAAGAATAAACAAATTACTACACCCTTGGCTATTACCCAAGAAGTTCTTCACTCTGTCAAAACAAAAAATAGATGTGCTCTAATCTTAAAGCTGGATCTTTCAAAATCCTTTGACCGGGTGAATTGGACCTATCTTCGACTTATTCTCCTACAAATTGGTGTCCCTCTGGTGGGTGCAAACTAGATTTTTGGCTGTCTATCTTCTGCTAATTTTGCTCTTCTTGTCAATGGTTCTACTTCTTATTTTTTTACAGCCTCCCATGGCATCAGGCAGGGATGCCCTTTGTCCCCGTTGCTGTTTATTATACTTATCAAAGGGCTGAGTTTGCTTATTAAGGATGCACAAAAAAATGGGAAGATTAGGGGCATTAAGATCTCTCCTCAGCTTTCTCTCACTCATATACTCTTTGTGGATAATGTGATTATGTTTGGTCCTGGTAAATTTGAAGAGTGGGTTGCATTTAAAGTCATTTTGGACACCTTTTGTGATGCCTCCGGTATGTAAATTAACATGGATAAATCTTGCTTCTTACATAATAATATGGATGATGGTATTTTGAATAGGATAGCTAGGTCTCTCCCTTTCAAATTTGAGCATATCATGAAGGGTTTTAATTACCTTGGCTACTATCTTAAGCCCCTTGGGTATTTGGTTAAGGACTGGCATTGGCTCATAAAGAAATTTGAGAAAAGAATTCAGCATTAGACCTTTCAACTTTTGTCCATTGGGGGACGCCTTGTATTGATCAAAGCGGTCCTTACTAGCTTGCCAGTATATTGGATGGTCTTGGTTCCTATTCCTCAATCCATACTTGACAAGCTCAGAAGTATGATTTTTTCTTTTCTGTGGGGCTCTACTGCGGTCAACAAAAAGTAGCATCTTGTAGACTAGAGTTCTCTGTCTTTGCCGACTTCTCTTGGAGGCTAGGGCATCAAACATTTGGGTTGGTTTAGCCTTTCCCTTTGTCTCAAAAGTTTCTGGATGGCTATCAATGGGACTGGTATTTGTTTAATCTATTGACTGAGAAGTATTTGAAAAAACTCCCTGTGGAAACTTGGCTTCGCAATAAAGCATTTTCTATTAGCGGTGTATCTGCGATATGGAAGGGTTTTCTTCGTACCCTTTCATGGCTGGGCAGTGGTCTTATTTGGATGGTTGGTAGTGGTAAGGCTATTCGAGTGGGACTGGACCCGATTGTTGGCCTGGGCTCACCTTTTACTCTTCCTCTTGACCTTTGGGACTATCTGGAGGATTATGGTATTTCTACGCTGGACCAAGCAAGAAATCTTACCAAAAGTGCACAGAAATATTGGTTCACAGCCGAGGAATTGGATCTGGTTGGTGACTGGAAGCTTCTTTGGGACAAATTCACTTCGGGGTTGGAGTTTGGTAGAATTAGACTCACAGAGCAAAAGGATTCTTTATTATGGTCACATGACAATTATGTTGGGGTTCTTACTGTAGCACATGGATATGAGTGCATTGCTTCTTCTCATTGCACTACGGGCCAGTCTCCTGTACTTGACCTTCTCTGGAAACTGAATATACCAACCAAAATATGTTGTTTCATTTGGTTACTAGTCAGGTATCGGGTTTTGACGTGGGACAAGATTCAAATCCATGGCAGACAAGGACTAAGCTTGTGTATGCTTTGTCGAAGGGATGAAGATACTTCGCAGCATCTATTCATTGACTGTTTGTTCTCTAGAAGAGTCTTCTTAGTCTTCGATGACTACTATGGGATACCCTCTATCCCGCATAGTACTGTCAGATCCTTTCTGGAACAATGGTTCATATGTATTCATGTAAGCTCTGCCTTTAGATATTTTCCCCTTTTATTTTTCTAGTGTATCTGGAAACAAAGGAATCGATGCATTTTTGACAATAAATTGGCCTTTGTTTATGCTCTTCTTAAGCAAATCGATGATCTCATGCATATGTATCCGGTCCCTAAAAAGAAGAAAAAAATTAGAGTTATTGGCTCTGGCCCTGTGATCGGATACCCCTGTGGTTTTTTTGATGGGGCTGATGCAGGGAATCTTGGTGGAGCTAGCTTTGTGATTCATTTGAGTGCTTCTTACTCTATTAGCTACTCTTTGGGCTATGACAGAAGCACAAATACTAGATCTGAGCTTCTGGCTCTGTGGGCTCTTCTTGCGGTTACCAATCATTTGGAGATCCCTCTCCTTACTATATATGGTGATTCTCTTGTCATTATTTCTTGGGCAAAAAGAACTGCATCTCTTAACGCCCCCCTTCTGAGTCATTGGTGTGATGAAATTCTATCTTTGCTACAACATGTCCCTTTAGTGACTATCAAGCATATTTATCGTGAGCATAACCAACAGGCTGATAGTCTCTCAAAACAGGCTCTATTATTGGACCTTGGCTTTGGGAACTATATTGAATCATTGGATGATATGATCATTGATCATGGGCATTTTTAGCTTTTTTAGCTTGTGTCGGGCTAGCACCCTTTCTCCTTTCCTTGGCACGCATATCTATGTATGTTAGTACTGGTTCTTAGCTGACATTGAAGAGACTTTCATCCTTCTTGTTACGCTCAGGACTAGTAAGTTTTTTGGTCATTTTCAATCTCTATTTCAATAAGATTTTCTAACCTGTTTATCAGGAACGATGAGAAAAGTCTACCCCTGGTAGACTTTATGCTTTATTGTGCCCTTGTTTTCTGGCAGCTTGGTAGGCTTCACTGATTATTTAGTAATCAGAGGGGACCCCATATGGGTATGTTTATGCAGAAGCTCAGATTGCCTTTAGTAGGCTGATTGTATATGATGTCCTTTGATTCAATAAGAATATCAAGGTCTGGTATTTTTTCCTCTGGAAAAAAAATAACTAATTGTTAGTTAGAGTCACAGGTCAAAACGACACTTTCCTCTATTAGCAATTAGTAAAATTTTATTTTATGGTAGTGTTGAGATAAACAATTAAGTATTTTTCATGTATTTGTATAACAAAACGTCGCAATGTCATACTATATCAAACAAACAACTAAGGTAAAATCCCATAATTTGAGATTTGGAATCTAGTACAGTGGGGAATGTATGAATAACACGATTCACATTGAACATAAAAGGAAGTACGGAATAACGACATGGATGTACCATCAAATATTCAGTAATTAAATTTAACAATCATACCCAAATGTATTCGGAAGGATAAATAAAAAGCAACTTTAACAAGTCACATATAATGATAAACTAACTGATTCATTACACAAAAAAGAGGAGTCAACTTCATTGTGAGAAATACCCACGTGTTTCAAATAAGACTGGAACTCCAAAAAAATTATTTTATTTTATGCCTAACTATGAATATCCTTAAGTAGCATTACAACTGTAATTTCAAAACATAGAACATTGGAAAGAGTTTGTTCCGAAATAAAAATCAATAACATATAACAATAATAAGGACACTTAGATTAATTTAGGAGTAACCTCCTATATGCCTCCTTAGGGTGTTGAGAGTAATATTAATATACATTACTAATGAGAAGAATAATTACCATACACAAGAGCACAAATTAAAGCATACTTTGTGCTGTGAAATTACGAATACTTGTCAGGTAAACCTCTCCTTATAACTCGTTCAATTTACCCAAGAAAATAGGATAGACCTCAAATTAACATAAGGGACATACAACCAATAATACACAGGACGTGGAAATAATTTTGTTCTTTCCAAGTAGTGGTAAGGGATAACTAGATTAGATGCACACCACTTAAATGTTCACAAGAAGATTGGTATAATGATTCGCAATGAAAATAACTTACAAGGACCACCTACCTAGGTTAGGGTTTCAAATATGTTGGTCACCCTAGCTTTGCGAGACATCCTTGCCACAAAATTTATAGAAGTTAAGCTCTGAGTTATGAACCATATAGTTTACTTTAAAAAAATCATATTGCTTTGGAAGAGAGAGCTTTGGTAGATATGCACACCTATAAAATTCAGAGAAATGTAACTGGGTTAGAAATTACCCCCAAACGAAACACAAATAATCCATGAAAAAAAAGGGAAAGAAAAACTATTTCCAACACTCACTCTAACACGGTGACAACTTGAGAGGAGAAGTGGTAGTTTCAGGCTGTTCAATCTCCCATGATAACCATGATGTAGGTTATTGCATCGTTATTTTCAAACCAAGATCTTGCTGAATAGAGTTGTAAAAATTGGGTGTTTAGATAATTAAGAGCCCTAGCATATCCAGAAGGAAATGATATAAGAAATAAGCCCTAAATTGTGTAGAATAATTGACAGAATTGGTTAAAAAAAAGTTTAATATCGACGCTAATTAGAAACCTTGTATACCGATCAATTAGATTTACAAGAAAATTCAAAAGGTTAAAGATTCAAGTATAGAGATTACTTGTGAACTAGAGCTCACTAGTTTTCACAAAAACATAAAACCCTAATCGTATACATGGTAGTCGATAACATTCCAGAATGTGCCACAATAGTTCCTTCTAGAGAGAAATATAACCTAAAAAAATATCCAAATGAAAACAATAACCCAATCACCACTATGAAGATGTAAAATGGAATTCAAATTCAAGCATTAAACACCAATACAAAGCTATCAATAGCTAGTGTACAAGGAGTACACTTGTCACTAAGATTAGGGCCATCCATAAGTCTAGAAGTGAATTACAAATATGACATTAACTATTAAAACAAACTAGCAACCCACACAATCCTTATTGATTGACAAGTGTAAAGCTAGTTTATCATCACAATTATTACCATCCACATCACACATTCGAGAGCAGGCATGGAATTTCAAATTTAATGTGCCTGTCAATTAAAAATTGAATCATAGTTATATCTTTTTAGCACTTGTCATTTTACGTTTATGCAAATTGACAAAGTGTCAATTTTTTTGGGTATATTTATAATTAAAAAGATATATTTATCTTATTTAATAAGAAAAAACAACATAAAATATGGAAAAATACTTAAAAAAACACAGCTCCAGATATAGAATGGTGCAACTTTCAGTTATCAATTAATTCAATGTCACTGTTTACAATACCATTAATAATGAATACCACCATGTATTCACCCTTTATCTCTACGACTTTACCAGTTTACACGCATCCTCATTTACCATTTTGATGTAAGTATACTTTACACGCAACCTCATTTATAATTATAAAATTTAATCAATGATCAATGTAGTGTGTCAAAGATCAATGTAGTGAACTGTGTTGAAAATCTTGATTCTTGCAATAAATCTTATACTGCATGGTAAATTCTATAATGCACGGTGCACCTACGTAGTCGTCTCAAGTATTAAAACAAAATATATCATAGGATATAAACTAAACCCATGTATTAAAACTTATGATGGGTAAGTATATCGTTGAATTTCAAATTGACGGGATGAAATTTTGTAAACCCATAGACAGTGACATGCTCAATTTGGATACACCTGTCAAATACGCCTTGGAAACAAAAAAAACGTTCTCTAGGCCATCAAATTCTAGGCCTGTTCGGGAGTGATGAAAGTAGTTGAGTTTACAATGTCATTACCCTGATACAAATTGAACATTAAAAAAAGATTTAAGGTGAAAGAGTTGTATCCAACTTGTGTATAACCATAGATAACACATCCTTATGATTTCATTGACCATACTAACTTTCCATGGTACAATTGGAGAGTAAGTAATCATATGGAGGAAAATCAACGTGAAAAACAATCCAATGGAAGGTAAGAATTACCTTCCCACATGATTGAAACTATGAGGAGCTTGCAAGCATACATATAAAGTTTTAAAGCTGACAATGAAAATTTGGTCAAATCCTAGGAGGTACAACAAGTGATGAATGTGACACTTCTACAGAATCTAATAGAAATGAAGACTAAAAAATGCTAGGGGTAAACCTCCAACAATGTTGGAAAAGGGACTTTAAAGAGGAAAAACAATAAGGATAAATACAAAGCTTGACTGAAGAGATCAAATAATCTACAAGATCCTCTAGCACAATTGATTTTAATTCCAAATAGTTAGAAAGTGAAGACTTCAAGACTCGATATCATAAAAAATAAAAATAAAAATAGTGTGTGATATGAGATTAAATACGAATTCAAGAAGATTAAGCCACCCATATTTGATGGAGAATTCAAGACTGGAGAAGAGGTTGAAGGATTGGTTTCTTGGAATGAGAAAATACTTTAAATGTTCAATTTTTCCAACAATATGAAAACACAAGTGATGACTTATAACTTGAACGAAAATGTTGATATCTAGTGGATAGAGGTAAAACTAGTAAAAATATTTTATAGAGAAGAACATCAGCTGGAAAAAAATTAAGAAATACTTTAAGAAGTATCTTTCAGAGAGGTAATGATACAGGAGCATTCCGATAACCATTTCAAATTCCAAGTTCAATGTTAGATCAGGCCAGGAAGGGGTCTCCACATTTTGAGTTAATAGTCCCTAGATTATTACATTGTAAATAACCTATGTTTTTATGAAATTTCTAGATAGTGATGAGTCATTATGATTAGTTAGTCGGTTAGAGCAGTAGGGATAATGGCAGGTTGTGACTCCCTGCGTGGAGATCAGCCGCTAAACTGTTTGTTTGGACATAGACGTTTTTCCTTATGCATGGTAGTGTCTGTTACAAAATCGACTCAAAGGGGGAAGCAACAACTTAGGATAAATAACTAATTTTGAGAAGTAGTAGGGGTTCTGCTTATCAGAGTGAGGATTGCAAATTTGTAGAGGGAAGAACAGACCGCGTCTGTGTCTATTTGTAAATGGGTTGCATAGACTGAAAGAGATCCAGTTGTGTGTGTTTCTTTCTTTTATTGTTTAATAGAAAGATTAACAGTGTGTGTTGCAGGATTAACAACTTATATGTATGTATTGTTGTGAATGGTGTCGCTGTGCAGAGCCGACTATGGCGGTTTCTTGAACATCGGTGTGTTTTCATGAAACTATTGGTTCAAATGCCAAATTGATGCTTAAATGAACTAAAGTATAGGTAGATGCATACAAAGAGGTGCTAGGTTGATAAATCATGCAAGCTAAAGGTTGGATTGATCGACCTTTGATCAATCCGCACCCAAATCCAATTTCTCTACCGAGTTTTGTAGAAAACAGACGGTGTAGATTGAGGTCACAGAGGAAAATCCAATGGTAGAAAAATTGCGGAAAAATATTTGCAGACGAAAAGTTGCGGAGGAGTAACTTTGGGAAAATCAAAATCCCGTAATCTGCATCCCACAACCCGCAAGTGGAAACTCCGTTACAGAAGGAGAATTGCGTAGGGAAATTTACGGATTATTGGCGTTCCACATCTCGCAACCCGCATGCAGAAAATCTGTTGCAGAAACAGAGTTGCGAGGAGGAAAAATTGTGAAAAGGCGGGTATAGAGGCAAAATTGCGGGGGAACAATTTTAGCATAGAATTTGGTGGTTAAGATAAATTTGGTGATCCTACCAAGTGTAGAACCCTAAAGATCATGGAGGTGCTGGTTGGGTTGGTTTTGGGCTAACCCCCTACACCATTTTTGGTATCAAAGCATAAGGTTGAGTATTGTCTTTTATTTTTGAATATTGTGGAATTGTTAGTGTTAAGGATTGGAGTAGTTTTCTTGAAAAAAAAATTGAGATAGTGTTTACTCCCGATTGCTAACATATTCAGAAAAGAAAAGATATTACTAATAGTAAGGTTGTGTCAAGAAGTGACTTATCATGCCAGGAGATGGAACTCAGAATTGGGAGAGGTGGAGGCAGGTGAGGAAGACCTATTGGCAATGCAGATATGAGAGAGGAGATAAGAAATATGAGGGTAATACTAGACGTCTTAGAGATTGGCAGACATCATGAGCACACTGGAGACACAAGTGATGAGGAAGTATTCGAAGAGGAGGAGGAGACAACTGCTGAAACTTCTGAGGGAAAAATAATGAAATCAATATTTGGTGCAAGTTCAAGTTCGAAGGATGATGCGGAATTTTATAGTGGGAAATTGGATCCAGAGGAACTAATTGATTGGATCAGTGCTATGAATAAGCATTTTGATTATGTTGAGGTAAAGGAAGACATGCAAGTAAGATTTGTTGTCACAAAGTTGAGAGGGAATGCGTCCTTATGGTGGGATGGTGTGCAATAGGAGAGGATCTAGAAACAAAAATCCAAGATCAATAGCTGGAGGAGAATAAAAGCTAAGTTAAAAGGTAAATTTATTCCTAAAGATTACACATTGATTTTGTTTAGAAAAATGCAAAATCTTAGATAGAAATCAATGACAGTTAGGGAATATACTGAGGAATTCTATAAGGTGAATATCATATCTGGACATATAGAGGATACACCTGAGAGAGTAGCTAGGTATGTCAATGGTTTGAGATATGATATACAAGATGAATTGAGTTTGTTTTCATTAAGGTCTGTTGAAGAAGCATATCAACTTGCTTTGAAGGATGAGGAGACGCTGATGAGGAGGTAGAGGCAGAAAGCAAAGGTAAGAGGCTCTGGAGGAAAGGAACAACAACAAAAGGGTGAAGCTAGTGGTTCAAACCAACAAGGACAACCTGACCGAAATAATGAGAACAGAGGTGGCTGAAATGCTTCAAGAGGAAGAGGCAGAGGAAGAGGTGGAATAGTGATATGTTACACATGTGGAAAACTCGGTCACATGTCATGGGACTATCCAGAAAATGTTGCCAGAAGGGGAGAAGTACAAGTAGTACAAGCTGGACCTAAAGCTCCACAACAATTAGAGGAGGTTGTGGCATATCCTGAAGAAGATGAAGCCTTATTAATGAGGAAAATAATTGAGGAGCCAATCCACAGGAGGAGCCTGTTTATCAGTTTGCAAAGTTGAAGGTAAGTGCTGCAAATTAATTGTTGATAGTGGTAGTATTGATAATTTGGTGTCTATAGATACTGTGGGCAAAATAAATTTGAGGAAGACAGTACATCCAGAACCATACTGAGTTGCATGGCTGCAGAAAGGTCATCAAGTTCTTGTGAAAGAACAATGCCAAGTAAATTTTCGTATTGGAAGCTATCAGGATGAAGTAAGATGTGACATTATTGAGATGGATGCTCGTCATATTTTATTAGGTAGACCTTGGCAGTTTGACAGGGAATCAGTGCATGAAGGCAAGAGGAATGCTTACTCCTTTGAAATGAATGGGAAGAAGCATAGTCTTCATCCACTCAAGGTTAAGCAAGAAGAGGCTAATAATCAGTTGTTGATTACGACTGATAAGAAAATCGTGAATGATTGGAAAGCTGAGGCAAATGATAATGAGGTTGAATTAACTAACATGGTGTGCAGTGGTTGGTTGAAGGGCAAAACAGACCAGCAAGAAATGTCCAATGCAAGTATGGCATTGATAGAGGAAGCACAATATGAAGTTAATAAAAACAATGGCAAGTGTATAGTTACTAAAATTACTGAGGATGGTGATGTAACAGTAACAATAAAATGAGAGGAAGGGCAAAGAATCCAAAAAGAGAATTCTTGGACATCAAGCATCATTATGCTAATAAATTTTATGTTTACTGTTGTAACAACAAGACATAATTGTTTATATGTAGGTAGAGGAGAACTAGTTGACAACTTGTTTGCAAGGCAAAGAAAAGAAGAACTGGAATGTTCAAAGAAGTCTGAACACATGCTGGCAGAACCAAAGAACCAGTTATAAACACAGTACTGGAAAACATGGCTGAAGAGGAAAAAGGCTGGACCTTGCAATACACTCAGGAAATTCCCAGCAAATGCTGATGAGCTAGAGATGCCTACCAGAATGCCTGTGACACAACCATTGAAAGTTGGGGCCATTTTGGATAGTAAAGTGACCAAAAGTACGAGGAAGAAGGACCATCTGGAGCATTTAGTCAAATGGAAGAAGGGACCACCAGAAGATTCTACGTGAATGAGCGCTACAAAATTAGAAACCAAGGGTTGCACTGTAACTAAAATTATGAACAAGGGTTCATAATTTTTC
Source organism: Pseudotsuga menziesii (assembly GCA_001517045.1). Lineage (NCBI taxonomy): Eukaryota > Viridiplantae > Streptophyta > Pinopsida > Pinales > Pinaceae > Pseudotsuga > Pseudotsuga menziesii. Next base: position 238,940 of record LPNX010881511.1, on the reverse strand, counting down.
ACCCTTATAAGTCTGATGCAGGTGCATCTGGAAAACCATTTCAAATTCCAAGTTCAATGTTAGGTCAGGTCAGGAAGGGGTCTCCACATTTTGAGTTAATAGTCCCTAGACTATTACGTTGTAAATAACCTACGTTTTTATGAAATTTCTAGATAGTGACGAGTCATTTTGCTTAGTCATAGTCTGTTAGAGTAGTAGGGATAATGGCGGGTTGTGACTCCCTGCGTGGAGATTAGCCGCTGAATTGTTTGTTTGGACAGAGACATTTTTCCTTATGCGTGGTAGTGTCTATTACATAATCGACTCAAAGGGGGAAGCAGTAGCTTAGGTTAAATCGCTAAGTTTGAGAAGTAGTAGGGGTTCTGCTTATCAGAGTGAGGATTGCAAATTTACAGAGGGAAGAACAGACTGCGTCTGTGGCTGCTTGTAAATGGGTTGCAGAGACTGAAAGAGAGCCAGTTGTGTGTGTTTCTTTCTTTTATTGTTTAATAGAAATATTAGGAGTGTGTGTTGGAGTATTATCAACTTAGATGTATGCATTATTGTGAATGGTGTCACTGTGTAGAGCCGAATATGGCAGTTTTCTGAACATTGGCATGTTTTCATGAAACTGTTGGTTCAAATTCCAAATTGATGCTTGAATGAACTAAAGTATATGTAGATGCATATAGAGAGGTGCTAGGTTGATAAATCGTGCATGCTAAAGGTTGAACTGATCGAAATTTGATCAATCCACACCCAAATCCAATTTTTCTGGCTTAACAAGTTTTGTAGAAAACAAACGATGGAGATTGAGGCCACAGAGGAAAATCCAACGGTAGAAAAATTGCGGAAAAAGATTTGCGGGCAGAATGTTGCGGAGGAGTAACTTTGGGAAAATCAGAATCTCATAACCCGCAAGTGGAAACTCCGTTGTGGAAATGGTGTCATGGAAGGAGAATTGCAGAGGGAAATTTACAGATTATTGGCATTCTGCATCCCGCAACCCGCATGCGGAAACTCTGTTGCGGAAACAGAGTTGCCGGGAGGAAAAAATGTGGAAAGGTGGGTACGAAGTTAAAATTGCGGGGAAATAATTTTAGCATAGAATTTGGCTGTTAAGCTAAATTTGGTGATCCTGCCAAGTGTAGAACCCTGAAGATTCTGGAGGTGCTGGTTGGGTTGGTTTTGGTCTAATCCCCTGCACCAGGTAATATGATGGGAAAACAAAATAATTTCAGTAGCTTAAATTGGGACAGAGTTCAATGGATGAACTTTCCAACAAATTTTTGGAATTATTGAGGTATATGTCATACATTAGAGATGTGGAAATAAAATTCAGCATTTTCTAAGTAGTCTACCCTAGTCCTATTGAGATAGGATTGAATTCGATAAACCAAAAACTTTGGATGAGACTATTAGAAAATCTAAGTAATACTATGATCAATATAGGAAAAGATCAAAAACTCCAAAAGGATGGAATGAGAGAAAAAGGGAGAAGTAGAGATGAGAAGCAAGTGTTTCAAACCCCCACCATACATAAAACAAAATAGAAATGGACAAAATATAGGTTTCCAACAAAGTTAAATAGGACAAGGTAGAAACAAATTCAATAATTATATGGGAAAGTAACATGGTGAGGTATAATTCTAAGGAATTGTAAAGTGTTGGGGCTGCAAAGAAGTGCAGTTATTGAGAAACTATCTGTGTAGATGAGAAACCAATTCAAAAATTCATAACATTCAAGAATCCACCACATTTAATGACATAGATAGAAACATTCCAAGAATTTATGTACTACTGGAGGATAGACAAAATGATCACCAGCCACAAACAGTTTCTATCTTTATTGATCCTAGATCTAGTCAAAGCCACGCTTCCCCAAAAAATGTAAAGATATGTAAATTTCCAAAAATCAAACATAAGAAATCTTGGCTTGTTCAATTAGCTACAAGAACCAAAATAAAGATAATAGATTTAGTGGACAAATGTTCAATTGAAATTATGTCAAGTCCCCATCCATCATATCCAACCAACAAATGGGGATATAAATGAATTATGGGCTTCTAAATTTCTCTCAATTTCCATAATACAAAATCCATAAACATTTAAAATGTGTGTACAAATGCATAGATGAAATCACAGAAAATAACTCTATCCACACACACACATCATGCATACACAAGCATAATTATCGCATACATAATAATTAATTGATTTCACATCAAATACATGTGAGAGAAATTTTCCACCCAAAGTAGGCACTCTATCCAAGATCTACTATTTTTGCTGAGAGGCCACCCCTAAGTTGGGATATAAGGCCACCAGGGCGAAGGAACACTTACAAGCTTCTCTTTCTTAACCCACAACCCATTTTCCTCTCAATTTTTAGCCAAATGTTCCTATAATTCTCTATAGGAATCTCACTAAGCCAACACAACATTCGATCCCACAATACCTACCCCACACAACACCTTTTTTGTCTCAGACATCCCCTTCACCGATCCATGATTCCGTCGGGAAATCTTTCTTGTCAAGTTCTTACTATTGTGTGCATAGAAGGAGTTCAACCTATTGTACGATGTTGTAGAACCTATTATAGTGTTAAATCATGGATTCTCAAGCATGCATAAGTATTAGAACTCAATTGGTAATGGTTCCTAGTTCGCCCAACCTCAATGCTCACCTACAACCATCTCTTTCCCTTGAAATATACAACTCTACTTCTCCATTCAAACTTATAGGTAATACACAGTTTGATAATGGTATGAACAACATGAGGAAGAAGTATACATAATGTACATCTTCATGGATAATAGAAAATGAGTTGTTGACTCCAAAGCATTGGAGGGAATGGTGACAATACAACTAACATAACTTATGACCATAGAAAAAAGGACTATTACTACTATCATATATGTATATTCATCCCATTCTTCCATAAATACATGAGAGGAATTTCTCCACAAGTGTTGGCTTAATCTTCGATATATTCGGTTCACTAACACCATACCAACAAACTCCTAGATACTATCCCTTTCAGAATCACCTACAAGCAAGTGAAGTATTACTCGAAGTACCTATGGGAACTGCAGGAACCATGTTTCTGCAATAGTGAAAGGGAAGAAGAAAATGTTCTACAAAATAACCCATAAACAGAGCTTCAACATACACTAGTAAAACCATTAAATAACACCGTGTATACACTAATTGTGCAACAACATTATAAGTTAGATTACATGTAGATTATTATTATTATCACTTAGCATTATTACACAGATCACACATATACTTACATTGAGAACATTCACAATGCATCATGAACACTAGATATTTTTAGAAACCCAAAATTGAAGAAAACCACGAAAGTGATTGGTTATTTATATATATTTTTACATAAAGAAATTCAGATAGATCTATGCACTTAGCCTACATACCTATCGCTCTTCTTCTCTTAATACAACACAAATATGTGCATACAAACTGTAGATCACTCTCTTTCAGTTACAAAACAAGAGCATCACCATACTACAAACAATAAGATCATCAATTCTTCTGTTGACACAAACACACACAGTTATGTCGACATGGGTTCACTTCGCACTACTATGGACAACTACCGACACAAAATCCCTAAACATCGGCCCAGAAATAATTTTCCCTTTCTAGCAACACCTGCGGGGCAGGTGCAGTCTCACCCGAGATGTATGAGGGAGGGCTGCAGGAGCCAAGTTTCTGTAGTAGGAAGAGGAATTTGTACTGTCATTTACCCAATTGCAACATCTTCCAGAGATCTAGGTTCATAATCCTATTATTAACCATATCTACTTATCATCTCCATTCATAATCACAATTACCTAGATTCAAAGACATCAACATACATTAAATTGATGAACACTGCAATATTTCACATCATTCAGATTTAAATGGAAAACATAAATGTATTATAACCATTCATCAACTCATCTGATCCATCATATAATTAACCCAAATAATGTAGGAAACACATAAATCATATTTAAACCATCTTTAGAAACAATGCATTCCACAGAACCAAGACATTGCAACTTAAAATGCCAAAATGCTCATCAAATTCGCTTCGCAATATAAAGTCTTCATAACATCCATACCAGAAATGAACCGTAAAAGAAAAAAACACTCTCAGTTGATTAATGTTAAGCCAAAATATAGATGCCCCTTTGATTCACAATCCTAACTCTACTTATAGGCTCATTAGTCTGTTACAACATGGTCCACTTGACCAATCTCCAACTAACTCAACCAAAATGTCCTAGTTTGTCAGTCTCTTCCTCCAACGCGGTTGAATTTTATCTTTGTCGACATCCTTCCTATCAGCGATGGTACCACACTTTGCGCGCTCCAACCCCTTGCCAAAATATTCATCATCCTTTTATACTCAACCCATTACATATTTATATTGATCCCATGAATCCCACGGTCCACTAAGTGGCCACACAACTCTAACCAACTTCTAACCAATTTCTTGGTTGACATGATCAACCTCTATATTTCCCTTCTTTTCTTCCACTACATCAGGGTCTTTCCTTCTTTTGTGGGAACACTCACTTTGACCACTTTTTTGCTTGACCCCATTCACACTAAAACTTCTTCATAATTTATCCAAATACTTTAGGTCCAACAGGCCCCCAACACTCACATGTTGTTTGTCCCAAGCAACTTCAGCTACTGCACAGGTTCTTTGACTAAATTTCTTCAGTTCAATATCCTGAATGTTACTGCATAATCCCTTTCAAACTACAATTAATACCTTCTAGGAACACTGTTCCAAATTTTGATGAGAGCAAAGTCCTAACTAGTACTCGATTTGACAAAAATATGCATACCTCCTTTCATATACAACACAAGTTCCTGGATATTGGCCTTCACATTATCGATGGTGTTTAAGTGCCCATCTTCAAAAAATATTGTTCTGCCAAACTGTTAGTTAGTATTTCCTTGTTTTCTCTAGGTGCTCCTACCTGAAGCAATTATCTTTGCACAATAGGATTTTCTCTATACTGTCACTTTTCCTCTTAGTGGCTCCATGGATTGCCGCGATGCAGCTAGTCTGGATCTAGCTCTATGGAGAGTTTTCTTTCTAAACCGCTAGTTTATTTTCAACACCCGACATCTCTGATTTGTCTCTTGGTTCTACATATCTATAGATTATACCAAACATTGCAACATCTTTTCAAAACAACATACAAAAGGGACGTGCTTCGATATTCCTTCCTCTTCCTTCTTTAAAGCCAATCCTGAATTACTTTGGTTAAAAACATAATTATTACTTATGACGCCTTTTATTACTTCATAGATTTGATGTCGTTTGTTTTCCTTTTAAAACTTCGGCCACTTATTTCCTTCATGATAGTCACACGTGTTCCCTGACACACATCACTCCTCGTGTTCATCAAATTTTGAAGTATTTCCTTATCTTTTGTGAAGATCTCCTAAGAAACTTAAGTTTGCTCCAAGGGAGGATTCTAGGTTGCCAAAAATTTAGTGTATCTATCCTTCATGACCTCAATAGTTACCTTTACTTTTTATGCTTGTGTGCCCAGCTCCTAGACCTACTACGCAACTATACGTCCTTGTAGTTGTTCTTCCACCAAATGCACAATGTTCTTTATCTCTCCGCATTCACCTCTAATAATACCTGAGACTCATACAGGGCAGTGAAGGCACCTACTTTCATTTAATTTATTATTTAATGATTAATTAATGAACTGGAGTCAACATGGGTGCCTCCACCAATTTCTGATGTTCAGTTCAACTTCAGTTAACCTCATCGGGGTTCATTGGAGTCATTGAAGCACTAGCACTTGATGGTTGGCTTGCTATGACATGTGTCTGATCTCTTTCAGTTGAGACTCAGTCATTTATTGCACTCTGACTTCATTTAGGGCTCAATTGAGTCAATTAGGGTTTTGATCAGTGGTTAACTGGAGCATTGATCTAGGTACTAAACATCAGTCTCATCAAAGATTAATCAACAAATAACTCATGAAATGGTGTAATCGGTCTATAGAATGAGTAGCCGCTCTGTATAATCAGATGAAAGAATGATAATACAATACAATGTCATGCTACAAGCATGAATGAATGAGCAATTCAAATCCTCAAGGAGGTCATTTGAATTGAATGAGTGAGTCTAGCTTAACTGAATGTAAGCCATAGTCAACACTCCAGTTAACCATTGATCAAAACCCTAATTGACTCAACTGAGCCCTAACTGAAGTCGAAGTGCAATAAATGACCGAGTCTCAACTGAAAGAGATCAGACACATGTCATAGCAAGCCAACCATCAAGTCCTAGTGCTTCAATGACTCTAATGAACCCCGATGAGGTTAACTAAAGTTGAACTGAACATCAGAAGTTGGTGGAGGCACCCCTATTGAATCCAGTTCATTAATTAATCATTAAATAATCAATTAAATGAAAGGAGGTGCCTTCACTGCCCTGTTTAACTGATTGTAACCATCAGTTATCAATTAGGTGCATTAATATCACTCAGATCACCCCCAGAGTGCTCCAGTTAGCCTCCCTGAATGTAGGAAAAGGCTAAGTTAGCCTCCTTGAATGAAGGTAGGCATGGGTGTGACTGGATGATGTCAATTAATGCTCCACTGATGTCAATTTATGTCAATAATACTTAGGATAGTGGTTTAACTAGGCCAATTTGACCAAAAAGAGTGTGTATGGTGGTAAATGTCTCCAACACCCCCCCTTAAGCTATACTCAGGAGGAGTTAGAAAACATAAATGCATAAAAATGCTAGGTCCCTGGAAACAAAGGCCATAGGTCACCCTGTACAATAAAGTAACTGCTTAATATAACCAAGGAAACGGGGAAAACCTCATGGGAAAAATACCCCCCCTCAAACTAAGAAGAAAATCAAGAAATTTTTGGTTCTTCTATGTAGCAGCATCTTGCAAATGTACATGTGAACCTCTGAATCCAAACTAAATGAATATGTCTATAGGAATCTTCCACTTTGGAAGAAGAAGAATGCACTCAACTGAATCAGAAATATAAACAGTTGCACGGTGAAAATTGGACCCATGTAGAGTAGGTGAAATCATCTGAAGAGAGAGCAAAGGTTCTTGAGGATTTGAACCATGTGTGGAACACTCAATAAACTGATATGTTGCAGCCTTGAATAGAAAATCATGAGTGGTAAAATCAGCCCCAAATCTTAGGAGCAAGTGTCCAAGCGGATGCAGAATGTCTTCCTCTTTACTAGTTCTGTGAGGAGATGAGCATGTGACCAAAGGTAGAGAAGCCTTGGGACTGTGGAGAGTGAATTATTGAGATCCATAATATGATATATCTTCTGAAATATCTAATGAATCACATAATAAAATATCTTCAACCTCATATGAGGAAACTAACACCAAATCCCCATTAGCAGTTTTGAAGAGAAAGTGCGGTACTTGATTTTTCACACCGGAATTGGTGAGAGCAGCTACAAGCATGACTGAAAGATTTTATAATTTAAAATATGAACCAAATAAAATCATATCAGACAGTAAATCAGATCTAAATAAGTTCACAACAGATCCAAAACTGTGAAATTAAATCAAATCCCCAGCAGTAGTTTCGAAGGAGACTTGCAGTACTTATTTCTTCACACCGTTGATGAGAACAACTACAAGCAGTACTAAAGGTTTATGAACCTGAAATTTTGAACCAATAAATATCATATCAGATCCAAATAATATCATATCAGATCTAATAAGGTTCATATCAGATCCAAAATTATGGTCAACCGAGACAGTGGATGCACAGTTGTCTTTTTCTTCAAAATTTTGAATTTTGGTGCATGCAATCCTACAGGATTTTGCTGGAAGATCTAGATCATGGGGAGCGAATATGTCACTCTTATAATCTGATATTTCTTCCAAAATATCCAAGGTATCACATATTTTCACACCAGCAACAACATTAGAGGGAGAAAAATCAAATTTCTCTTCACTTTCGGAAGCAATTACTGGTAAATTTTGCATAGAATTCAAAGGAAATTCATCGGTGAATGTTTGCATGGAAGTGCAGTAGTATTTTTCTTCAATGTCAAAGATTCAAATGTATTCTTCTGTTTCATCCATATGAGGATATGAGATATCAGAGATCTCATAAACTTCTGGAGCAATAGGAGAAGGAGTCACTGCAAGGAGACTTTCTTCAATTCAAATTGACTGTGTAGAAGATTCTGCTTCATCTTCATCTTGAACAAATTTATCAGAGAGAGTAGAGGGTAATAATTTTGAGTAAATAACTCTTGTGGTGCTAGATGTGATCTCCAAAGTGCTACTATTATCCTCATTGTGCTTTCCAAAGGTTCTATCCAATTTTGTCCAGAGATCCTTTGGGTATTTAGCAGAACCAATAAGGTAGCACAAGCTAGGAGAAAGGGCCAGATATATTGCTCTAAAATATCTATCACCGTCATTTAGCCAGTCATTATAATTCTCATAAGACTCTTTTCCAAGTCCAATAGACACCTCATAGAGACCTTGTCGCTTCAGAGATGCAATCATCTTCAACTTCCATTTCGAATAGCTTGTGAATGGGGTGAGAAGAGGGACTGATGAGTCCATTCGAAGCTATATCTGTTAAAACCTACAAATCACAACAAAAAAGGGCACTGTAAGTTCGGAAAACCTACACATTTTAGGCTTTCATCACACCCAGCATAGTCAATCAAGCAAGCTTGATCAACAATTTCTTTACTTGGGGTATTAAGTGGTAAGCCTTGGCTTCTGGTGCAGTGCTATATTTTTGAGCTATTGATCAATTTTCATGCAAGATCTATCAAAAACCTTGTTGTTGAGAGATCTGAGCTTCATCCTGCCATGAGCTCTGATACCATATTAATATTGCACATTGATCTAGGGACTAAACATCAGTCTCATCAAAGATTAATCAACAAATAACTCATGAAATGGTGTAATCGGTCTACAGAATGAGTAGCTGCTCTGTATAATCAGATGAAAGAATGTTAATACAATACAATGTCATGCTACAAGCATGCGTGAATGAGCAATTCAAATCCTCAAGGAGGTCATTCGAATTGAATGAGTGAGTCTAGCTTAACTAAATGTAAGCCATAGTCAACACTCCAGTTAACCACTGATCTAAACCCTAATTGACTCAAATGAGCCCTAACTGAAGTCAGAGTGCAATAAATGACTGAGTCTCAATTGAAAGAGATCAGACACATGTCATAGCAAGACAACCATCAAGTGCTAGTGCTTCAATGACTCTAATGAACCCCGATGAGGTTAACTGAAGTTGAAATGAACATCAGAAGTTGCTGGAGGCGCCCCTATTGACTCCAGTTCATTAATTAATCATTAAATAATCAATTAAATGAAAGGAGGCACCTTCACTACCCTGTTTAATTGATTTTAACCATTAGTTAGCAATTGGGTGCATTAATATCACTCAGATCACCCCCAAAGTGCTCTAGTTAGCCTCCCTGAATGTAGGAGAAGGTTAATTTAGCCTCCTTGACTGAAGGTAGGCGTGGGTGTGACTGGATGATGTCAATTAATGCTCAATTGATGTCAATTTACGTCAATAATACTTAGGATAGTGATTTAACTAGGCCAATTTGACCAAAAAGAGTGTGTATGGTGGTAAATGTCTCCAACACATACTGCTTCATTTTGCAACAACTCCACCCTTTGGCTCATCTTCCACTACTCCTCTCACAGTTTGTTGATCCATGTATGCGGCTTCTTATCTTCCATGACTTTTGTCGTTCTTTCAATCGTTGGCAAAGTCCTTATAAGATCCTTTAGATTCATAGCTATACTCTATGCATATCCAATTTATTTGTCACCTCTTGTAGGTTCTCATAATCCATGAGCACTGCCCATTCCTACGAAATTTCATCATATAGCTTTACACATTCCTCATTTGAGGCCTTAATGTTTCAACATAATTCTTCGTTGCAACTTCCCCCGGTCCCATACCTCCTGTGTCATGCTAGGAACTAAATATGCTTCGAAGTCACTAATTCATGCATGAAAGCCTTTAAGAAATTCACTTAGTCTTAACATTCTATCTTCAATCTGCGCTACCTCTGCCATTTCCACTCCAGGGACTGTGCTATAGGCTGCTTCCATTATGTTATGCAACTTCTTTTTCTACCTAGTTATTGCCTCCCGCTTTGCCTAAAGTTTATTATATTTTTCTTTTACTTATCTCTCTATGTAATATGTTTCATCATCTCACTGAAGTTATACTTTTCTCATCCTTTGATTTCTTCTGCTATTGTCTGGTGTATATTATATAGCGTATGCATAGGTAATTTTGTTAGCTTCAGGTCAACATGGCTCAATTATTTGGCACACATTTGAAAACTCAATGATTTTGGTGTTAATTTCACAACTTTTTTATACATAGCTGAAGATGGATGCACCCTTAATCTTTCTTCTTTATTAGTACCATATTGCTTCTCTCCTGCTATCTGTGTCAGAGTTAGCCCGATTTCTTCTAATGTTTTTGTAACCCGACTATTTGTCTTGTAATGCTCTTGTACAACTGTAAGTTCTTCTCCACACCTTTTTTTGGAGATATTATGTAGTGTCCTTCAACCTCTCCATCAACATCTCCATGTCGTCTTTAGTTATTGACAAAATTACGCTCTCCTTGTGAGCTTTACTCTTTGTTCTTCTCCCTTTCACTATTTGTGGAGCTTTTCGTTTCAACTTGATAGAGGGGTCATTCGGTGTCACACTGGACATATTTCCTCCATTTGGTGACTTGTTTTGTTCTTCACTTCCACCTGTCATAGATACCTATTTTCTAGGATCATTTTGTCCTTGCGTACCATTCCCCATTATTTTTCCTATGTGTCTATGACACATTTGGTGATAATTCTTCAGCAGGAGTTGGAACCTTCCATTCTTGTGGCCACTCCTCAATACTTTCACTTATGTCATACTATGTTAATTTATAATGTGTTGGAAACCACTCCCTATTAGGATCCATTTTCCCTTGGATGTACACATACCAAAGTCCTTTCTTAATCCTGACAATATTCCTAAAGAGATCCACAACATGAGGCTCTATACATTGGGTCTACTGAATACTATAGTGAATACCCTCCTTATACACATAGAATGTAATATTTGAATATTTCTTTTTGTAGACATTGTCATTGTACCACAATGATGCATACCTCATAGCCACACCATAACTAGGATGTACCATAATAAACTTGAAGTCTTCAAGTTTTGACCAAGCAACTAGTGCAATTAATATTAATCTAGGAATAGTTGAAGGGACTACCTTTTTATTACGCATTGCAACAATAACTTAAGAATTCATTGAAGATAAATGTTGCCCAATTCATTTGAATTCCCTCGACACATTAATCCACCAATTCTATTACTGCTACTGGAACCTGATTGGGGCGAAATTTCTCATCAAGTTACTATCCAATGCCTTGTCACAAACCTGAATTCCTAGTCATCGATGGAAGCTACGTTGTAGGCTCTAGTGTTCTTCTCCAAGCCATACTTGTCCTTTATTTTATTTTCCAGCTGCTTATCTTTCTCCTTTCCCATGAGATACGCTGTTGGATCTAGGCCTACATATGGTAGACCCGTAATCCGTGAAACTAAGTAAGTATAAATTGAATTTTTCCTGTCTAGCCATAGAAAAACTAATATGCCCGACTTATCCAATCCTCAAGCCCATTCTAGTGGTTCAAGGATGCAAGCACCTCCATCTGCATTTAACATCTTCGGTAAATATTTCTCTCATGTATATTTTGGGAATTTTGTTTGGTCATTCAAATTGTGGTTCACATACTTGAGATTTGGCACCTTTCCTAGCATGTCTCCTTCTTTTAAAACTCCCTCTAGAATCACTGGTGTCTCAAGTGGGTATTTAGCATCCTTTTTCAAATGAACCAGTATTGCATTTTTCTTCCTTGGTGGTACATGCTCTAGTATAACCAATGGTATACCAAACCCTAAAGCTTATGCATCATGCCTTCTCTTGCTTTATATTTCAGTATCCCTCTTGTGAGGCAAACTTCATCTCGATGCTTGTGTTATTGATGGCACATCCATTTTTATTATTTCTGGTTCTTCTTGTTTTACTCTGATGCCATACTCTATGAATTATTTCATGATCTACTCAATAGTTATCTTGGGCATGCTCTTTCAAAATACACTAGGATTTTTGCATTGCTTCTTAGCTAGAGTCTCAATAATCACTCGGCAAGAAGTGAACTTTATCTCCATCCCTTTGCAGTTTTTAAATACCCCACGATCATGTATAATTGCCACATTAAGTCTAGATTTAGTTTATCGGACCCTATATTCTACGAGACTTACTCAATTAGTTGGCATTTATTTCAGTTAATACTGATGAATCCTTTCACACAACTTTGTATTGTCCAACATTTAATGTAACTTCTTCATTACAAGCCGACAATTTCCACCATTAACGTGTCGCTTTTCCCCCTTTTTTATGATATACATGCATCCCTATATACAACCTTAACTAACTTAGACATATTCCCACCACTATTCTACATGTAGACTCCCGGTTACACCTGATGCCCATTTCAACTATATTTGGCACCTAGATATCACAACTTTGTTCATGCTCGACCAATGAAAGTATGGTTGTCCCTATACTGTTTCAATTGAATTCCATTGACTAAACCATTCATGACTTCCCCATTCAACTTTTTCAATTGTATAACACCCCCTTTTGTCACATACTTAATCACATATGGTCCTACCCAATGCATTTTAAACTTACCAGGGTGTTTCAAGAACTTACTGCCATAGAGAAGGACTAAGCCTCCTACTTGGAACATATTATGCTTAATATCTCGATCATGCCATGACTTTTCCCTTACATTCTGTTTTTGTTGATGGAAACCTACAATAAACCCATCTTTTTCCAATTTCAACAATTGTGATAACCTTTCCTCTACTGATCAAGTGCCTATTATCTCTGTGAAGACAACAATTCTTAAGATGTCACAATGAATTCCATGGGCATTATAACTTCTTGACCATATACCAACCTAAAAGGTGTCTGACCTATCAAATTTTTATAAGTAGTCCTATATTCCCATAATACACTTGGTATGCTTAGATCCCAATCATCATGGTTTACATTACATACTTTAGCTAAGGCATTTTCTAAAGTCTTATTAAAAGCTTGGACAATTCCATTAACAAGAGGATGATTTGGTGTACTCTTCTAATGGTAGACATGAAATTCTTCTGTCAATGCTCCAATGGTTTTGTTCAAGAAACGTGACCCTTGATCGCTCATTAAGGCCCTAGGACAACCAAACCTAGTAACCACATTTTCAAATAGAAACTTTGAAGCAGTTGCAACTCTTCAAATACTATGTCAAAGTTATGATGTATCTAGCTCTTGTCCTCTTTGCATGTGGGTTAATTGGTCCAATAAAATAAACAACCCATTTATCAAATACTTATAATGTTACTTGAGGCATTAGTGGCATCTCATCACTTCTTGAAGGCTTTCCAATTCTTTGACATTCATCCCAACATTTATAATATTCAATTTCATCTTTGCATAAGGTAGGCCACCACATGCCTACTCTTAATATTTTATGTGTTGTATCCTTACCCACATAGTGTCCTCCTGCAACACCATCATGGGCCTCAGCTGATATCATAGGCCTTTGATGTTCTAACACACATCTTCTCAAAATTTCATTTGGACCAAACTTATGCAATTGTCATGCTATTAGTTGGTAGTATGTTGCTTTTACAACCAACTATTTCTTCGGCCCTATAGTGTAATTTGTAGGATCCATACTTGTGCTAAAAAACTAAACAATGTCTTCAAAACAATTATCCGCCATCGACACTAAAAATAACTACATAACATGTAGATTATCATCCAAGTTCATCGATTCTTCCCTTGTCTCTAACCTTGCCAAATGGCCAGGGCTCGCATTTAGCTTTCATGGTTTAACTATAATCTCAAAGTTATATTCTTGAACTAACAACAACCATCTGTATATCTTCCCCCCAACACTCGATTATTCACTAGGTATCTTAAAGCATAATGGCCATTCTACATCTTAAAGTGAGATCCCAACAAATAATGTCTAAACTTCTAAAATGCATATACCATTGCTAACCCTTCTATTTTTGTAGTTGTGTTGTTCCTTTCATCTATAGATAATTTCTTGCTAGTAAAAGCTATAGGGTGGTCTATATCTACTTCTCCTGGTTGTGCCGAAACTGTACCTAAATCTATAGATGAAGCATCAACATGTACATGAAATTCCTTTCTCCAATTTGGAAAGACCAAGATTGGTATAATTACCATATTTTATTTTAAAGTGTCAAGACTCTTATGACATTCCTCATTCCACTAAAATTTAATATCCTTCTTTAGCATCTTCTCCATAAGTTCCATAATTTGTGCATATCCCTTAATAAATTTTCCATAGTAACCTATATGACCCAATGTTGTCCTCAGTTATCACAATGATGTAGCAGGTGACAAATCTATAATAATTGCAATCTTTTGAAGATCCATTAAAAGGCCTCGTTTACATACAACATGTCTTAGTAGTATACTAAAAGGAGCACAAAAGATACATTTATTTAAGTTCAAAGATATGAAATTGTATACATCATTCCAACATCAACCTCAATTTGTCAATATGATTCTTTAATAGGTCAAAAACTATCCAATAATCGAAGTATACCTCTAAAAAATTATGAATAAACTCTTTGAAAGCTGCAATAACTACCTTGGAGAAAATAACAAGGGCATTCTTCAACCCAAATGACATCAATGTATACAAGTAATAGCCCCACTCTGTTTCACATGTAGTATTAGGTCTATCTTCCTTAGCAATTTTAATATAATGGTATCCAAAAAACACATTTGTAAATGAATAAGATTCATGGCCTCCAACATTATCAACAACCTCATCTATAAAAGGGTTGGGGAATGGATCGTGTAAACATGCATATTCAACTTTCTTAAATCGACACAAATCCTAACTTCCCCTATATTATTATACTTAACTACCATAGGGCTAATCCATTCTAACTCTTCCACATGTTTGAAGGGCCTTCTTGGATTCAATCTGTAAGGTTGCTCTTTAACAGTATTCGCATCAAGCTTAAGTGGTATCTTCATGATGTAGGGGCATCCTAACCCCTAAAAAGTATGGTTGAAGATAAGAGAGTCAAATGTTTGACTGAAAGAGGAACTAGTCAAGGTAAAGGTAAGTTGAAAGGGGATGAGTCGACAATTAAGTGTCGAAAGGAAATAGTTGGAGTCAACAAAGTAGTCGGTTGACGACTGGCGGTTTGGTAATCAATGAGTTTAATATAGCAATGCCATAGTAGGGGGTAGTTGTAGAAATAAATGAGTAACTTTGGTGGTAGTTGGAGCAGGACATATGGCGCTAGGAGTCAAACCTGTTACAAGTGATATTTGAGGAAGACACAAACTGTCTATAACTTGCAAGGAGCTTCTAGAAGAAGATTTGACCAACCAGGAAGGTTATAAATAGGGAATTCTAGATAGAGAGGAATTTCAAAGAGAGAGAGATAGAGTTGTTGTTGCTGCTACTCCAAAGTGTTAAGATTTAAATGGTTATACAATATCTAAAAACATTTAGCATTATAACATCATAATCATATGCAAAAGGATAATTGAAATAAAGACAAGCACAACCACACAAAAGAACCAAGAGATTTATTGTCGAAAATCCTTGTGGGGGAGAAAACCCCAAAAAAATTATTCAATATAGAATTCAACCAAGTACAGTGTAAGACCCCAAGAATAATACTTGTAAGTATGAAAGAATAGGACTAGACTGCTTTGTCTCCTCTAGATGGACTGCTCCTCTCTCTAGCACAACTGCTTGAGTTATGAGTGTGCCCGAATGAGGGAGGTGCCTTCCCTATTTATATTGGTCATTGGAGAGGCCTAATAACCCAACATGGCCAACTTCTCCTCCCAATCGGGGCCTACTTGCCTTGGGATACTCAAAAGTACATTTTAATAATACTTTTGTGGGTATTACTGACCCAGCTTACAATGGAGGTTTTACCTCAAGATTTTATAGGACCAAATACATCAACGCCATCTCTAATTGAAGGAACAACATCTCTGGAAGGGGAATAATAATAATAATAATAGAATATATTTTACATTTACATTCCTTTAACACTCCCTCTTAACAAGGAAGGTATTCTATAACACGATAATACATCTATACAATTGACTGGTAAGTCTATACACCATCGAAAGTTTTCACAACCACTTCAACATCATCGTCATCCATGGAACATCATAATCATAGAGAATCACATCTCAATCATCATATCATGAACACATCATCACATGCATCGTATCTCATGACATCATCACGAGCATCACATCTTAACACATCATCACAAGCATCTTATCTGAACACATCGTCATGAGCATCACATCTCGACACATCATTACAAGCATCGCATCTTGGCACATCATCATGAGCATCGCATCTCATTGCATCATCACGAGCATCACATCTCATCTAGTCATTAGAAGAATAACATCTTGTCACATCATCATGATTATCACATCTCGTCACATGATCACAAGTATCACATCTCATCCCATCATCACGAGCATCACATCTCCTCATATCATCACGATCATCACATCATCAGGAGCATCACATCTTATTGAATCATCATGGGCATCACATCTCATTGCATCATCACGGGCATCACATCTCGTCGCATCATCATGAGCATCACATCTTGTCGCACAATCATGAGCATCACATCTCGTTGCATCATCACAAGAATCACATCTCATTTCATCATCATGAGCATCACATCTCATTGTATCACTGTGAGAATCACATCACATCACATCATCTCGGGTATCCTCATCCTGAGCGTCACCTGCAATGCTACACATACAAACACAACACAACATCACAAATTAATGCGGAATCACCCACAACATCAAGAATCTTGGAATCTCACCGTCCACAAATGAATGCAGGACCACAACGTCTGTAAATGAATGCACGGCCACAATGTCTGCAAATGAATTCTAGAACACATCATCTGCAAATGAATGCCAGACCACAACATCCACAAATGAATGCAGGACCACAATGTCCGCAAATGAATGAAGAACCACAATGTCTGCAAATGAATTCCAGACCACAACGTCTACAAATAAATGCAGGACCACAACATCTACAAATCAATGCCATGCCACAAAGTCCACAAATGAATGCAGGACCACAACGTCTACAAATTAATGATAGACCACAACATCCGCAAATGAATGTAGGACCACATCTCATTGGGATCTTCCTATTCGAAGATACAACCAACCTTCGTGGGACCTTCCTTCTGGGGATCCCACCAACCATGTTGGGATCTATCCTTAGCGATACAACCAGTCATTTTGGGATCCACCCTTGGTGATGTCACCAACCATATTGGGATCTACCCATGAAGATACGACCAGGCTCTCTGTACAGTGACCAGACCACTAGGGCTCATCATTCTTCTCTTGCACATCCACAACTTCATAATTCTTCTCTTGTACATCCACAACTTCATCATTCTTCTCTTGTACATTCACAACTTCATCATTCTTCTCTTGTACATCCGCAACTTCATGATTCTTCTCTTGTAAGTGATTGCATACGATCCTTCCTACAAGTCAAATACATCAGTTGCATGGTTAGAAATATTTCATAATCTTCAAGACATATTCACAATGAGAAATTCTTATGCATAAAGATAAATTTCAAACAATCATGCAACTATTTTATCCAATATAACATTCATCCATACACTGTATACATACGGTAACTTTCTAGACGCCTTCCATCTCTACTAGGCCATTATTAAGAGTGTGCACTACTTCCAACATGTCAACAAAGAGGTTTCATTCTAGATAAGTAGCAATGGAATGTTGTATAGTACCATATGCCACTTACCCATCACATGCATATTAGTAGTATATTGTTCATTAATGCAAACACTCTATCATGCATAATACATTTCCTTAAACATAGATATGTACACAACTAACAATGTCATTGTTACGGAGAGAAACTTCCTATGGCTTGGGGTGTACCACAATAAACATATTTGACACTAGAAATCAATCTTTCCCAATATGCAAGAGAAACCAAACATCTAACACTAAGGGATACCGAATCGTACCTTGCTCCGGACAGTTGAAGTAGATCCCCGTTGAGATTTCCAATTCACGCTTGTATTAGCAATTCTCTCTCAACAACAACAAACAAGACAAGCATGATCTATAATAGTGTGTTAGACCTACTCTAGCATTATATTCAACAATGCATAAACAATTAAACACATCCATGGATTCAATATTCATATTCAATTGCACATAATTGGACAGGAAAAGATATTTCTATTAATAAAATCAGAGATTACAATAGTGACAACCTCTGTCGACACGTCTATGAACTGGAGAAACCGATTCCTCCACCTGGGCCTCCACCATCTCAATACTCCATCTATCGATAGCAAGCTCACAAGCAAATGAAAGCTTGGGAAGCACACAAAGTGATCCAAAGGGACAAAGGGATGTAGACTTAAGTACAAGCAAACTGAGGCAACAATGGACTATAGTTTCTTTGCTCTTCATTTCCTCCTCTTCAATGTATCAAAGGTTTCCTTATATAACACTCCAAGAGGGTAATGGAGGGTGGAATCCAAGTGATCTTAAGGCATATGGAAGGCCAAGATTCAGGATCTTCAGACTCATATGAGGAAAATTCCAAATTTTTTTGGACTTATGCACACATCCCTATGTACACAGGTTTGAGGTCAAAAGTTGCGTGTACACGCGAGTATAAGTTTAAAAGTCGCGTACAACAATAAACATGGGTTTTTTAGGGATGATATTGGAACATCAAAGGATAATATAAGTCCACGGGGGCTAAAGATTCTGCAGAGGGACAAGGAAGGCCATAAATATGTGATCAACCATGTGTGGTAAAATCCTCTATAACAGATGCCCCCTAATGTGTGAGGTCAGATGGGTAATATGATGGCCAAAATACATTATAAAATCCATCATAAAATCCAGCCCATAAGTGAAGTAATGAAGACCCAGGTGGAAGAATCAACCACTCATCATTACAATACAATAATTAATCTCAGCATATGACTACAAATACATATAGCAGTCCTAGATACATAAGAGTACAATGGCCATGAGTAGGCATGATATACAAAATGTGACATGTGTGGTCATCACCACGTACAATATACAATGAGATCAGAGTCTCCAAAGTAGGTGAAGATATACAACGGATCAATATCTCCATAATAGTTGAAGATGTATAATGGATCAAGATCTCCATAGTGGATGAAGATATCTGATATACATTGGAATTAAATCACGAGAGCTGAAATCTCATGAACACTGGCATGATGAAGGAGGTAGAATATATGGAATGCCACCGAGTTGGAAGGTCTTCTACATGAACTGCTACAATTACATGTCCTACTATGTGAATATATGTGTCAAGTTTGAACATAGTAGCCCATCCTCTGATTACCGGTCATTGATGTATACCATTAACATATGCGAGATCACCCACCGATAATGAAAATGGGAATCAAGGTACAAAGTGAAATATAACAAGTGTGAATAGATGTGTTGAGGTCGAACACTTGGAAGAATCCATCGATAAAGGGACATTGATGTATTCCCAAAACTGTCGATGGTGAGAGAACCTACCACTGATGACTGTAAGTCTCAAGGCACTCAAAGGACTCTAGAATCCTATTCCAGAATAAATGACATGATGTCGATGGAATGGAATCTGCTGGAAGCAGGGCATTAAGGCATCCCCCATCAACCAACATGAGGTACTTAGCAACGCTGTATAATGTGGAAGAACAAGATGTGCACAAACTGTTAGAAAATAGGACTGCAGAGCAATAACAGATATACAGTTAAATCAATAAACAAGATGCAAAACACAATAAACATTACAAAGAGACACAAATATAACGTGGTTCACCCAAACAATGGGCTACGTCCACAAAGAAATTGCCATTCCTTTTATTATAGTCCAGAAAGATGAAGGGATACACCCTGCAGCAAAACCGTTGCACTTCCTCTTCATGCTCTTATAGTCTCTCTTCCAATACAATACAATACTATACACAGTTGTGTTACAATGCTTTCTTTTATAGGGGAAATAAAATGGCAAAATTATAGGTTTAACCCAATACCATGGGTCAATAATACCGTTGGCCAACACACATCCCAAATTTTTTTTTCTCGGGGGCTCCACCCCTAAACCCCAAGACAGGGGGAATGAGTGTATAGTACACCTGGGTTACAAACATGACTGAATAATATCTCTGTATCTGGAAGATTAGTCTCCATAACCAACACAAACCAGTAACCATATCGAGAATGCCCGACTCAGGCTTCAACTTCCTTCAAACAAGAGCATAAAGGCGAATGGTGACTGAAGGTAGGCAACATGGACTCGATATGCAAGCTCGGACATCTCTATGACACAGGAGGCATCAACAGAGAATCCATAGGGACTGGAAGCTTAACCAGTTGGTGGAGATAAACTCAAAGTAATGAGTACAACTCCTAAAGTCAAACTAATAACCCAACCAATGGATGTCATATATAGGGCTCTGTTCGAAGGCGACACGACTCAACTGTTGCCAAAGATAACTCCCACAACCTTAAGGATAGATGTCAGCATGGGAACCAAATGCAATATGGGATCTAACTAGGGTACCCATGTATGGGAAAGCTCTACCATTCACATAACGCCACTTCTAAAAGCAGCAAGAAGGTTCCGTGACATCATGGAATGGGTTCATACCTAAGGTTAAGATGAAACGGTCATAAGGTCATGCAAAATGCGGGTGAATGCGAAATCCTAACCTATATGCCAGTTTTGACATGATAACTGTAATAGAAATGAACGGGTCAAAATCTCGGTCAAACTGCACTCAAAACGGGCTCCTACAACATCATATTAGTCCAAACGGTCCAAAATGGCAACAAATGGTCAAAAACTATAGGAAGTGGGTAAAAATTTCATTTTTTTCTATAAATTAGTGAAAAATTAAAAATTTTCATACCATTTTGAAAATTCACCCACCATAGTGCATTTGTATCTAGAATTTCAATAGTTGTTTCCGGGAGCACCTTCCAATGAAATCACTCCGCGTTTGGTCCAAGTAATTACCCATGCCCTCCTCTTTCACTTCCATGTAAATTTTTTTAATTTTAGTGGTCAATTTTTTTATTTAGGCCACCCCAAATTGTGTGTTTCGGCCCACGCAGAAATCGAGTCTTTTTCCGCGTATAGGGTTGGGTATACGCGGAAACGACCATGATACCCACATACATACGTGACTATTCTACAAACACTCGCGTATACGGTCACAAATTTGATTTTCAAAGGAAGATACTGATGAAACTCAACAATGTTTGTGCAGGATGGTGTTATAATGGAGAGAGAGAGAACATGGTGATGTTGAAGAGGTTGTGCAGGCTGATCTGATGGCTCAACAACGGCTTAGGGCTTGTGGGTTGTATAAGTTTTGGCACCTTGGAAACTTAAGAGCCAAGCTAAGGATACTCCAGCTGCTAGTAGACTACTGGGATCAATATTCTGAAACCTTTCTGTTGGATGGGATGTCACTCAACATCGAGGTTGAGGACATATATTTTATCACAGGTTTGTGCAAGTGAGGGGAGTTGCTGAACCTCTGATACCCTAGGCCAGGATGCGGGATGGCTATAGAGGAGTACATAGCCATGTATTGCTTTCCCGATACAAAGAAGGTTGGGTGTCAAATCCTGAAAAACGCAGTTCAGAACCTGGGGCTAAACGCCATACTATTGGCATTGGGCAGGATCACAGGTTTAGCATCACTCCACCAGGACTCAAGGCCAATGATGTTCTATGCAGTAGAGTGCATGCGACCTATGATATATGACTGGATTACCTCACTGTTAGGAAACATGAAGAAGCAACTCAGTGACTACAAGATGGGTAGGATACAGAACTTTGGGTTCAACAAAATACTGAGTGCATTCTTTTTTGAGAGGGTGCGGGGGCTAAGCCCTAGAGTTGACATTGCTCCACATAGAGTTAGGGATTCGGCTCAGCTATGCTGGGCCAATGTCATGTGGAGACTAGGAGGGGGAAGGGTGGCTAACCCCTATCCACCAGCCTTCTTCCTCTAGTGGTGAAGATAGATCATCGCCATAGACGACTACCCCTATGCAAGGATAGACCTCCGTGGAGCTCCAGATATGCCCCTACCACCAGGATCAGCATATCGAGAGATAGGTAATGAACCCCAACTCACTTTTGTTTTTTGAGTTATTAATTTTTTTGTATTTTTTGATATATGAAATCAAAAGACATGTTTTTGGTGTGACAACACATAATGAAACTCTGTCATGTACATGCAGATGTGGGACCACGACAACCAGAAGGCTTTCCTCGTCATCTACAGAGGCGAAGAGGTGATGAGATTATCAGTGTGGATGTGGAGTGGATTCTCCAAAGCATCCACACAAAATTTGTTCGCTTGACACAGAGAGTTCCCATAGTTGAGGACTTGCTTGAGGCTATGCAGCACTAGGTGGTTGACCTACCATGGGCATGGGTTCGATTATTTCACCAGCTAGCTAGAGTTGTGGTGTGCTACCATGATCAATAACCCTCCTCCACCTTAGGCTTAGAGACCTAGGTGTATATTTTGTATGACAGTGTAGTATATTTTGGTGGCTCAGAAGCCCCAATTTTGTATATGACACTTATGTATTATGACGTCACATTTTTTGGACTTAATGAAAAATATTTATGATGATCGATTATTATTATATTTACATGTGTAAAATGTGTTTTTGAAATGCTTATGGTCTGTGAAACACATGCCAATCTAGTACATAGTTAGCATATGAATCGACAACTTGATTAATTTTTTTTGAAATGTGAATGTATGTTATACTCTCAAATTGTTGTTCTAGAAATCTTACACACAAGAATATTCATTACAATGTCAGATCCCTAACATGATACAAGCCATTAATTTGAGAAACTACTAACTGAGAATCAAGACGTACCTCAAGAGAAAGAACACCATGTGAAATGTCATCACATAATAACTCAATCATGGCACTATATTCAACAATAATGTTTGACAAAGGCCATAAACATATGCCTCCTGAAGATAACACCTGACCCGTAGCAACCAAAGCTGAGTTTTGACTGTGGCAGCTAGTACCATTAGCGGATCCTATGTAAACAAAAGATCCCATCAACATCTTCCATAACAATTGAAATCTAATCAACAAACCCACCCACCATAAGAAGACCTAACTATGCAATGCAAACAATGTACAATAATATACAAAAAGTTAGCCTTGGTTGAAGATCATGCATAGTATTTTTTAAGATAGAGCCCATTTCTAGGCTCCACCAAGGTTGTCCCTTCATAATCCACCAACTCATAAGCACCTTTCTCTAAGACATGCTTAACCACGTAAGGACCATGCCACATTGGGTTGAACTTTCCTTCCCCTAAGGGTTCCTTAGCTTGATCCCACAAAAGGACCAAGTCACCTTCACTAAACCTCCTAGGATGGACAAACTTATTGTACTAGACCTTAACGTGATTCTTGTTAACTTCAAGAGCCACTAAAGAATATCGATGCTTCTCATCAAGTTGCTCCAAGTGGACCAGAAGTTCTTCCAATGCGAAAGTCTCTGGTAAAAGCTCCATAGCTAGCTTCAAAGAAGGGATTTCGCATTCAACCAGTAATACTGAATCCACCCCATGCATAAGCTGATAGGGAGAAAAACCAATGGCAATCTTGACCACAGTTCTATAGGCCCACAAATCAGGATACACCATGATATGCCAATTATTCTTGCTCTATGCAATGGTTCATTGGAGAATGGACTTAAGTGATTTGTTCACTGCTTCAACCTATCCATTCACTTAAGGATAATAAGAAGAGGAATGCTCTTGCTTATACCCTAACTTTGAAGACAACTCTTCTAGCATTTTGTTCTGAAAGTCCTGCCATGGTCAGTGACAATCTCCCTCGGAATGCCAACCCTTGTGATAATATGGTTAAATACAAAATGCACAGTTGTTTCACTTTTATATTTGATAGTGGGTATAGCCTCTACCCATTTCGTGA
This sequence comes from Pseudotsuga menziesii, assembly GCA_001517045.1. Classification (NCBI taxonomy): domain Eukaryota; kingdom Viridiplantae; phylum Streptophyta; class Pinopsida; order Pinales; family Pinaceae; genus Pseudotsuga; species Pseudotsuga menziesii. The sequence continues at coordinate 214,693 of LPNX010881511.1, read as the reverse complement.
AATAATCAACAGCCATAATAATATGATGGTGCCACCTAGCTGAAGCTGGGTTACAATCCATAAAGTCGACCCCCCACTTAGTGAAGGGACCGATGGTGATAATAGGATGCAAAGGGGCAGGACGAGAACGCATATTACGTGCAAACACCTTGCAAGGTTGGGACCTTTAGACTGCATTAATGCAATCTTTAAAGATAGAAAACCAAAAATAACATGCTCTCAAATTTTTTTGGGCTGTAGAAAGCCCAGATAAATGACCCCACACACCCCTCCATGGCAATCATTAAGCACGACCTCAGCCTCCTCATGAGTTAAGCAATGGCGTAAAATGGAATCAACCCCATGATGGTACAAAGTATCATCCACTATGAGGTAGTTATTCTCTATGTGATGTAGTCATCGACACTCATCTTGCGAGAGGTGAGTAGGAACCTTCAATGTCTGCAAATAAAAATAATATCCCCATACCAAGGTTCCACGATTAAGATGAGAAATATATGCTCATCAATAAGAGAATTCGCATGAACCTCTTCCTCATCCAAATTTGGAAAATTCGATATGAGCTCAGCAAAAATTAATGATTTCTTTGACTTTACTGAAACAAACTCGAGATCAAACTCCTGCAATATCACAATCCATTTATTATACTTTACCCCAATCATCCTTCTAGTCAAGATGAATTGAAATGGATTAATGTGAGCTACGACCAAAGTTTGGCGAAGGAGGATGTAATGCCTCAAACACTGAACCACATAGACGGTGGCTAAGTCTATCTTCTCAACATGGGTATAACGAAGTTCCACATCAATAAGGTTTTTTCTAATATAGTATATGACATGCTCATGGAGCTCCTCATCCTCTTGAACCAATACCATACCAACCGTCTCTTGCGACATGACCACATAAATAAAAAAGTCACGGCTATAGTCTGGTGGACTAAGCATAGGGGCTGATGCCAAGGATTTCTTAAGAGCATCGAAATACTCCTAGGCTCACTCATCCCAGTAAAAAGGGGTGTCTTTCTTCAAGAAATGCATGAAGCATTTAGTCAAATTGGAAAAATTGACTACGAACCTTCACAACAAGTTTGCCATACCTTTTAAACGTTGAATATGTCGAATGTTACGTGGGGGAGACAATTGAAGTATTGCATCAATCTTCAAGGGATCAAATCTAATACCCTCCTTGGACACGATGAATCCTAGTAAACGATGAACCTTCACATAAAAGATGCACTTGTGAGGATTTAACCAAATATTATAATGACGACATGTTTCAAAAACCAATCACAAATGATAAGGATGACGCACTCTCAAATGAGAGTGAGCAGCTAGATCATCCAAATATACTTCAATAATATTTTTGAGATCATAAAAGGAAAAGGTCATGGCCCGTTGAAACGTAGCTCCAACGTTTTTAAGGCCGAAGGGCATCTTTCGATATGCAAAAGTTCACCAAGGACAAATAAATGTAGTCTTATGTTGGTCCTCGGGTTTAATCTGTATCTGATTATATTCAGAAAATCCATCCATAAAATAAAAAACCTCACTTCCCACACACTCATCCAAAATTTGATCAATAAATGGTGTAGGGAAATTATCTTTAGGACAGGCTCAATTTAAATCACAGAAATCGGTGCATATTCAGATCGTTCCCTGCTTCTTATCCACCAGAATGGGATTTGAAACCCACTCTGTCAAGGGAATGGGATAGATAAACCAACTTTGAGCAGTTTCTCTATCTCTGCTTTAATAGCAAGCGCTATCCTAGGATTCACTACACGCAAATGTTGTCGAACTGGTTTTGCATCCAGATAGGTTTCTATTTCATGTTCGATAATGCGAGGGTCTATTCCTAACATTTCATTGTCTGAATAAGCAAAAACAACACAAAATTCCTTGAAAATCTTGGTATACTCTTTAATCTCATCGGGGGAACAATCCGCCCCAATGTAAACATTCTCAACCTTACCAGGATCACGAGAAATGTTGATAGGTATCGTTGGTGACAGGTTAGCCATGTTCCCTTCAGCAATCTGACTAAGAGAGCTTAATGGGACCATGGGGCTACCAAATTTCTCGCTTAGAATTGCCCTAAAGTCATCACACTCTAAACCATCAAGCTTATGGAGGAAATACGATCTATGGTGCATCTCTCCCCAAGGTTGTTCTATCCTCAACATAGCCTCAAGAATAGCTTCATCAGACATAAACACATCATCAAGGCAGTCTTGAGAGTGATATGACTTTATTGCCCAAGCAAGAAACACATAAGGATCCTCCTCCTTCATCTGTGAAGAGGAAGGACTAGGCTCTACAACATGATAAATATTAGCTTGATTCACCACCAATGTTGCAGGCAACGACACGTCTGTCTAGGCAGGTATAGAATTATCACTGGAAGTACCCAGTGAAGGAAGAATCCAAGGATCCTCCATATGAGAGGTGCGAAAAGAGACTGAATTCAACAAGATCGAAGCCCTACCAAGACTAGACCCAATCATAAGAACTGGTGCATGAAAACTAAAGGTTACCATGAGAGAAGGATACATACCCACACCCACATTCTCAGTTGTCGGCTGAGAATGATCTATAATTGGGATAAAAGCTCCCAATGATTCTTTCACACTCGAATTTTGGAAAGATTTTTTATCAATAGTAATGATCTTCCCATCCAATGGAAAACAAACCACTCAGAATAGGGAAGAGGCTACAACTTGCATATTGTACATCCAGTTCCTACACAGCAAAAGATTGTAGTCAATGGGCGCATCAACCACCTCAACCTCGATCGCAACAGTCTTCTCCCCCAATTGGACCTCTAGGGAAGGAAGTATATCGTGTGGCTGAAGTGATCTTCCATCAAAAATAGTCAACATGTTCACAGGTTTAGACAATGTGGGAGAACCTAAGCCCTTCCAACAAGCCAAAGATATCACAGAAGCGACAACGCCTTCATCAATCAGAGTGCACATGATGGTGTTGTTCAAACACTCTACGTGAATCAGAAGAGACACATAGTTAGGCAAGCGAGGATGAATTCCATGAGTTTCAAATTTGATCACGGAAGGAGAGCTATCATCACCAACCCCAAGAGCAGACAATAAGGCCTTTCTCTACGAAGGACAAGTCTGAAGTACTTATAATGCGTACATCGCACAAGGAGTCTGGCCCAAATCCTCAACAATTGAATAGTTCTAGGTGGTGCAAGCATTAGGATTGTGCCCTGAGCACTTCAAGACTGCCTTAGGAATACGAGGCGATACTTCAGGTTTATCCGTAGGCTTTTCAATTTGAAAAGAGCTCTTAGGTGGAGCAGGTTCTTTCCCAAGGTGTGGTTGTGATGAACCATAGTATTTCGCACGTGTGACAACACTAGTATCTTTCACCATGTTGATGCAACTGTGACCACTAGATGCATCAGGCGGGTTTTGAGTTCCACTAGACGCACATCCAGGATCCAAGGTCCTCAAGTTCATATTTTCATTATTTGGTAAAGTATTTGTAAACACAGCTGGGCCCTATGCTATGAACTTCGAGGCATATTCCATACGAGGGCATAAGTGAGGGAGGTGGTCATCCCTACACAACTTGCAAGGAAAATTTATCTTATGATTATACTTCTTGTCCCCCCCAGCATTATTACTATTATTGTTCTTGTCATTAGTCTCATTATCATTTTTATTCCCACCCTTTTTAAATTTTTTCCTTTATTTTTATTCCTTCCAGGTTTTTGGTTACCTTTCGGGTTCAATGATTGCACGAAAAGTACATCCGTCGACTAGGTAGGAAGGGACAAAGTCGTAGCTTTCCCCGATGCATATTGGTTAAGCGATAACTAGCTCACTTGTTTCATAACCGATCAATCCTCAGGTTTGGTACTTGCGGAGCCAACAATACCATCGGCATGTGTCCCTAGTTTGAACTTGGGGTCAAAATTGGAACGTGGAACATTAGGTATGATCTCATAAAGGAGCCCAGACTAAGCATAAATCAACTCCAACTACTGGGCCCTAAAAATAGCTTGGTCCTTGTTTTTCACTGCGGATGTGGAAACATCCTTCGCGATATAGGGTAACAATGACTCAAGGAACCACTCTAGAAGAAAATCTAGTGGTATAAAGGCCTTAATCATCCTCTTCCATCTACATCACTCTTGAATGTGATACGAAATGTGGGTGGCTTTGTCTTGCCGAAATGTCGACAAGAGTTTGGTTCTAGCGTCGTAACGCACGAGTAGCTGGAAGTGGTTAATAAAATTCATAGCAAGGTCATGAAACGAATAATATGGCCCCCAGGTAACTCTATATACCATTTCACGGCAGGACTCGTGAAGGTGCATTGAAATAGTCTCAAATGAATAGAATCATCGTTTAAGGAGTTCGAAGAGCACTAAATATGGAAGGTCGTAATGTGCCCACCAGGATCTTCACTAGACTTACCTTCGAATTTTGGAATATCCAAAGGAAGTTTGGTAGGAACTGTCAGCCATGCTGGGTTATGAGATATAGGATCATTCGTCAATCTTGACAAATTGGGTAGATTCAAAGTCACAAGGAAAGGGAGCCTAGGTTGATCCATTTGGTTCCATGCTCCCTAATAGGACTGGTTCGCATAAGGCTGACTACTATATACACCATGGTCTTGGCCAGTGGGATAATAACCTCCTCCCATTTGACCCATATAGGGTTGCATGTAAGGATTGTGGTTTGCAGTACCTTGAGGCTGGGGTTCTACAAAGCCATAATTAGGTGACTGATACGTGGGTTGATACCCAGAACCAAAAGGTGTGTAGGTTTGTTTGTAAGATGGTCTGTAAGAAGGTCCATAAGAGGTTCCATAAACTGGACCATGAGATGGTCCGTGGGAAGGTCCATAAGATGGTTCATGGGAAGATACATGTACTGCTGACACAGAAGGAGGCACATGGTCCTGTGACACTATGGTGTTAGAAAAAGTAGAACGGACATGGCTACTAGTAGAACTCTGTCCAAAAGGCCCACTAGAGTTAGGGGGAGGATGCGTGGTCAAAAATGCATTTGAAGGCATTGGTCCTGAAGACAATGGAATATGTGATAGAATAGAACTCGTGCCTCCAATATTCACTTGTCTAGGTTCTGGTCCCTGAATAGGAACACTAGTGCTAGGCCTAGGACGTGTGTGTGAAGGAACTTCCATCGCATGGATGGAAGGTGTAACGTGACTAGAGCTACCAAACCTCTCCACATGGAAAGGAAAGGAAGTGCCCCCAGGCACAGCACCAGGGTCAACACCCGATCAGTCATGAGATGCTGGACTGGTCGTAAGAATATCAGGCATGCCACACCTATTAGTGCTATTGTTAGCGAATGCATGGTGGGTCTCATCACCCGGAAGCCAATACTGGCAATTAGGGTGTGTGGAATCTGTGAATCGTGAAAAATATTCATGTGGCGGTCCAACCGAATGATGACCAGACCTTACCAGAGTCCCATATGTGCCAGGAGGTTCATCTTCCCATACATGACGAGGAATATCAGGGATCTCCGGGATCTCATGCTCATGATCAACCATAGTGTGTGAATCAAAGCGAGAATGAGCCAACCCGGACTGTCTGGTTCTCTCTCCCAAAGGAGGAGGAGACATGGAATGCGAGAGTCCTGCTAAACGACGAGAACGATTAGGTGCCGAACCCAAATCCACAATGACTCAATAAAAATTAAAGAATCGATTTAGATACGCAACCCTAAGCAATATAGCATGCATAGAGCATACACCTAAGAAAATATAAATTCAAATCACAAGCAAACCAAGGGTAGGATAAGTGAGCTCCCGAATGAAGCAGGTATGCCTCTCCTAGGAGAGGCTTGAGACTCCCATACACAACAAGCAGAGGTTCGTAACCAATTATAGTGTCCCTCAGCTTCAACGCATATAGCAACTATGCTATCCAACCCCTACTTGGCCAGGACACCTTCATAATAACCTCTACAAATATGCCCTCGATAACCTAGTTAAGGCAACTAAGGTCACCTTAATATAACAAATGCTCAGGCAGAAAATTGCAGGCGGGATTGACCGTATGGCCAGGGTAGAAAAGCCCGAATCCTGAAAGCACAACTGGTACCCCAAGGGTGCACCAATCAATACCTCAAAGGCCCCTAGATACAAATACAATCCTGGAAATATCTCTGGTGCTCACAGAAAGTGACCAGGGGTCATCCCAATCACAATCACGTGCACTGCCCCGTGCTTAACTCCCATGTAAGGGGAGCATCCTGAGAAACACTAATTATATCAAGGGTTTCACACTCTCACCTGGACAAACAACTACTTGTTTTGTTTAGTGGTCTTGGAGAATTGACTCACAATGAACTATTCCAAGACCCTAAAACCTATTCTTGTTGATGCACCCTATAAAAGAAAAGAGTGTAATTCATTTTATTAAGTGTTGATTTTAGTTGGCTATGATCACTCAAAGGGTAAATGGTCGCACAACTAATGAAGTTATGACTCAGTAGTGAAGTAAATATGCACACCTAACAAGCAATGCCAGTGCAATATGTAGAATGAAGAACAGGGTATGCCACTACATGAGGTGCAATATTTTTCCTTCAAATGTAAGTGCAATCATTCCTATATGAAAATCTAACTATAATAATAGTAAGAAAACCTAATGCAAGTACCGTGCCAATGCAAAAGGAAGGAGATGCATAACTATGCAAAAGCAAAAATATTTTTGTATTTTTTGCAATAAATGAGATATGGAAGCAAATAAAAGAATCTACAACCCTCAAACCCTACAACCACTCACAAACAATAGCCAAGCAAGGCACCAAGGTAAAAGAGACCTAATGCACTAATCTCAAAACAAAAAATGGATAAATGGATGACAAGAACAAAACTTAAAAAATAAACTAAAAGCAGTCTCTGGTAAAAAACAGAGGGTGTATACAGACACCAGAAGCATCCAAGAAGACTCAGCAATCATCAGAACTCACCCAGCAACACTTAATCCTCCAACTAAGGCTCAAAATCAAAGCATATGCAACAGTTCTCAGTAAAAGAGCGTACATACATGACTGTTCAAGGAAAACCCACATGTATACGCGACTGTGAATGCAAAACCTGCGTACAAGAAGAAAAAGGCAGAAAAAATAGGGCAAATATACATGCTAAGACCAAATTTACTTCTTCAGGACCCTACTAGGAAAACATGCCCCCAGAACCGACATAGAAACAGAGAAATCAAGAGAAATTCAAGTTCATTGAATACCAAAAAACCGCAAAGAGAAACAACTAGGAACCTCCCTAGTATGGTCGCTAATTCTGTTACGGAGAGAAACTTCCTATGGGTTGGGGTGTACCACAATAGACAACTTTGACACTAGAAATCAATCTTTCCCAATATGCAAGAGAAACCAAACATCTAACACTAAGGGATATCGAATCATACCTTGTTCCGGGTGGTTGAAGTAGATCCTCGTTGAGCTTTCCAATTCATGCTTGCATTAGCAATCCACTCTCAACAACAACAAACAAGATAAACATTCTCTATAATGGTGTGTTAGACCTACTCTAGCATATATATTCAACAATGCATAAACAATTAAACACATCCATGGATTCGATATTCATATTCAATTGCACATAATTGGACAAGAAAAGATAATTCTATTAATAGAATCAAATATTACAATAGTGAGAACCTCTGTTGGCACGTCTACGAACTGGAGAAACCAAGTCCACCACCTCAATCGTCCATCTCTCGATAGAAATCTCACAAGCAAATGAAAGCTTGGGAAGAACACAAAGTGCTCCAAAGGGACAAAGGGATGCATACTCAAGTACAAGCAAACTAAGGCAACAATGGACTATAGTTTCTTTGCTCTTCAATTCCTCCTCTTCAATGTATCCAAGGGGTTCTTTATATAACACTCCAAGAGGGTAATGGAGGGTCGAATCCGAGCGATCTCAAGGCATATGGAAGGCCAAGAGTCAGGAGCTTTGGACTCATGTGAGGAATATTTTGAAAAAAATTGTACTTATGCACACATCCTGATGTACACCGGTTTGAGGTCAAAAGTCACGTGTACACGCGGGTATAGGTTTAAAAGTCACGTACATCAATAAAAAATGGTTTTTTAGGGATGATATTGGAACATCAAAGGATAGTATAAGTCCATGGGATCTAAAGAGTCTACAGAGGGATATGGAAGGCCATAAATATGTGATCAACCATGTATGGTAAAATAAGCTATAACAGTCATTTAAGCAACTAGATATATAGGAAATGACAATTCATATACTTATCTTTGTTTGTTTGGTATACTCCCTCTTGATCTTTATCTCCTTGCAAGAATTAATGGAGTCTTCGAAAACAAGCTCTACTTCATCATTTGATTATGAGGACCTATTCGTATCTTGCTCATGATCGGAAAGGCTGATCAAGTATTCTACATGACATATTACATAGGACTGTGTACTGGTGTTGAATCTGTGTGTCCCTACAAATGAATCCCTTCTTACCCAATGCTGAAATGGATAAGAGTATGATCTTCATCTTCATTGATATAATTCCTTTGGATCAATCTACATATTCTTCATCACTTGAGAAATATTCTCTTGCTTTCTTCTTTGCTACAATATATCCATCCTCAGATGCATTGAGAGAAACATTGGTTTACTTTCTTCAACATCCTGGAGTGCTCTTTTTGTTTGTAGCACTGCTAAACCAATCGAAGTCATCATATCCTTGAAGGTATATTCTTTAGTCTCTTGCATGTCTACAGACTTACTCAATTGTACCCTTTAGGTACCACATCACATGCATTTTCATGACCATGTGAACACATCTTGGCTCCACTACGTACTGGATCAAAGTATTCATCGCAAAGCAAATATTCGACCTCATGTTCATCAAGTGTATTAATGAACCAAACTTATACTTGTAGATTGTGACATCAACTATCCCTAAATTAGGATGACACACCAACTTCAAGTTCAATGCCATTGGTGTAGTTGTAGCCTTGCAATCCAACGTCTCGAACCTCTTCAAGGTCTCCACCACATATTTTCTTTGGCTAAGGAAAATATTCTATGGATTCTTCCACACCTATAATCCCAAGAATCATGTCAAGATTCTTGAACTCTGTGATCTACTATAGCCTCTCCCTCCAAGGCGAAGTGCTATCCTCCCTATGCATCTTGTACTCTCTCCATAGCGACATTCTTGTACTGGAGTGATAGATAGCCTCCTATGATGTTGATATTCTATGTATCCATCTATGTCATCTCAAGATCATCCATATCGAACTTTGTTGAAAGCTCCTCTTGCACCCATCCATGAGCTTCTCATCCTTTTCAGGCTTCCATCTTCACTCTTGTAGCAAAGGTCAATATCTCCATCACTATAGGTGATCCTCAAGTTTTTCATGTAACTATGTGTGCTATCCCATGGGTTCCTTTTGAGCTCGTACAAATCCTTGTTAAGTTTGCACACATGTGGTTCTCTGGAGAGAGTCCCTTGTCCTAGAAGTTGTTCTATATGCACTTCTACTTCCTTAAATAAGTGTGTTTAGTCAATGGAGCAAATGCCTTTCCATAATCGACTCCCTCTTTCTGAGACAAACCATGAAACTTGCTTTGTATCTCTTGATGTTTCCATTTGTTGCATGCTTGATTTTGTAGATATACTTGGAAGACACTACGGACTTCCCTTCAGGTTTGATAACCATATCCTAGACATCATCCTTCATGGTCGACTAGTACTCCTTGATCATATCATCCTTCCATTCTTCCTTATTGGGACATTCTTTCGCAAAACATATAAGCTGTGGGAGCTCCTTCTTCTGAAGTATTTTTATTCTTGCAAGAGTGTTCTTCCTTGTTGTGTTATCCCTTCTTGGTATGAGATTTTAGGGCTTGCTTGTCATATTCATCCATCTCTTCTTCTTTTGTTACCAATCAAGCTTCTTCTTGTGTGCATTTCTCCCATAGGTAATATTCCCTATTGAACAAATTCCTTTAATGAAAGATCGGGAGACCATTCAAGGTTGTCATCTCCACTTCTGCTTCTTTGACATTGTCTCCAATAGCTTCTAGTTGCTCCTAGATATGGAATAATATCGTGAAGTAAGATTGGATACCGTTTGACATCTGCATCTTCACACCCTTGAGCTGATTCCTCAAGGTCATCTTCATGTTGATATCAAACATCTCCTTGGGAGTCTTCAAAGATGATGCATGTGGTATGAAATGGTCATTGATGGAATTTGCAATGATCTTCTTTGCTTCTTTAGCTTTGTTCTCATCTCCCTCTGAATCTACAGATCCTCCTTTGAAATAATATTTCAAGTCATGATATTATAGTATGAGGAGCACTTTATACTTACATTCCAATGGGAGTGCTTCAACTCGATGCTTGCTTCAAGAATTTTCTAGAAGACTGCTTGTGGTGGACCGAGGCTTTGACAAAGAAACCCTATTTTTTCAAGTTTTGAATTTTGAAATTATGTCTAGATAAAAATATGCACCTCCTTGAGGAGAGTTGTCTAGTGAGGTCCTTTCCAAAAATTGTGGAGGGAAACTCCAAAAAATTGATGCCCTAGTTCCTTCTCGGAGTGTCTTGTAGTAAAAAATTGAAAATCCCCAGAAATAGAAACTATCTCCATAGAAATATGCACCCTCATAGGGTGAGTTGGATGGTTCTCCTTGTTCAATTAATTTGTGAAACAGTTGATATCACAACTTATACAATAAGATTAATACTTGAACAAGGAGAATTGCCCAAACTTGATTTTGATGTATCTTCGAAATTCTTGCTCCTCAAGGTATGAAAATTCATCCTGAGATAGCATGATATGTACTCTTTACAACCGCATAGGTTTGATCAGGATGAGATTCACCAAGTGGAACTTATGTTATGTTTCCCAAGGTGACATGTTTATGGACTAGTTCAGTACAATGGACTTCTACGGACTTCCATGTGTCATTGTTTCAACTCTGCGGGTATGAAAATCGCACCATAAAAACTATAGTCTGTTCCCTATCTACAGAATATTACTAAATTCAACTTGGATCTTTCTAGACCGATATATAGCAATTCTCCCAAGGCTACCTGTTTATGATTGAATTCTGTAAGAGGCTGGAACTCTGTTTTGGAGGGATCATATCTCCTAAAGTATATTGAATCTAAGTTTGAAATTCACACACAAGGTACATCAATATTTCACCTTCATACTGTCAAATTTTCATCTCTTGAGACGTCACCAAACTCAAGTTATAGTGAAAATTCCTAGAAAACCCTAATCTCCAATAGATGTAGTTGTAGCAGTATTTTGGCTGTACAAAGACTTCTTTTAGGGTGGCTTTGATACATCATAACTGTGACACACAAGTAAAATAGTATGCCACAATTATTATGTATCTATTTATTTTCCTCTTTGCATGTGGGTTAATTGGTGCAATAAAATCAACAACCCATTTATCAAATGCTTATAATGTTACTTGAGATATTAGTGGTATTTCATCCCTTCTTGAAGGCTTTCCAATTCTTTGACATTCATCTCAATATTTACAATATTTATTTTCATCTTTGTGTAAGGTAGGCCACCACATGCCTACTATTAATATTTGTCTGTGTTATAGCCTTACCCGCAAGTGTCCTCTTGCAACACCATCACGGGCCTCTACTGAGATCACAAGCCTTTCATTTTCTTACAGACATCTTCTCAAAATTTCATTTGGACCCAACTTATGCAATTGTCATGATATTATCTGATAGTATATTGCTTTTACAACCAACTATTTATTCTGCCCTATAGTGTGTATGTAGGAGCCATACTTGTGCTAAAAAAATAAACAATGGATTCAAAATAATTATCCACCATCCTCACTAAAAATAACTATATAATAGGTAGATTATCATCCAAGTTCATAGATTCTTCTCTTGTCTCTAACCTTGAAAAATGGCTAGGTATCACATTTACCTTTCAAGGTTTAACTATAATATCAAAGTTGCATTCTTGAACTAACAACAACCATCTGCATATCTTTCCCCCCAACACTGGCTAATTCACTAGGCATCTTAAAGCATAATGGTCATTCTACATCTTAAAGTGAGATCCCAATAAATAATGTCTAAAGTTATAACATGCATATATCTTTGCTAACCATTCTCTTTATGTAGCTGTGTAGTTCCTTTCATCTATAGATAATTTCTTGCTAGCAAAAGCAATAGCGTGGTCTATATCTCCTTCTCTTGGTTGTGCCAAAACTGCACCTAAATCTATAGATGAAGCATTGACATGTACATGAAATTCCTTTCTCCAATTTTTAAAGACCAAGATTGGCATAGTTTCCATCTTTTCTTTTAAAGTATTAAGACTCTTATGGCATTCCTCATTCCACTAAAATTTAATATCCTTCTTCAACATCTTCTCCATAAGTCCCATAATTTGTGCATATCCCTTAATAAATTTTATGTAGTAACCTATATGACCCAATGTTGTCCTCGGTTATCACAATGATGTAGCTGATGACAAATCTACAATAATTGCAATCTTCAAAAGATCCATTTAAAGGCCCTGTTTACATACAACATGTCTTAGTAGTTCAAATATACATTTATTTAAGTTCAAAGATATGACATTGTGTACACCATTCCAACATGAACCTCAAATTCTCAATATGATTCTTTAATAGGCCAAAAACTATCTAATAATCGAAGTATACCTCTAAAAATTTATGAATAAACTCTTTGAAAGCTGCAACAACTACCTTGGAGAAAATAGCAGGGGCATTCTTCAACCCAAATGACATCAATGTATACAAGTAATATCCCCACTATGTTGCACATGTAGTATTACGTATGTCTTCCTTAGCAATTTTAATCTAATTGTATCCAAAAAACCCATCAGTAAATGAATAATATTCATGGCCTCCAACATTCTCAAACACCTCATCTATAAAAGGGGTGGGGATGGATCATGTAAATATGCATCATTCAACTTTATTAAGTTGACACAAATCCTAACTTTCCCTGTATTCTTATACTAAACTACCATCGGACTAATCCACTCCGACTCTTCCATATGTTCAAAGGGCCTGCATCCAACATCCTATCAATCTAAAATTTCACTTTCTCTTTATATCTTGGATTCAATCTGTAAGGTTCTCTTTAAAAGGCTTTGCATTAGGCTTAAGTGGTATCTTCATGATGTAGGGGCATCCCAACCCCTAAAAAGTATAATCAAAGATAAGAGAGTCAAATTTTCGACTGAAAGAGGAATCGGTCGAGGTAAAGGTAAGTTGAAAGGGGATGAACCGACAATTAAGTGTCAGAAGAAAACAGTTGGAGTCAACAAAGTAGTCAGTCGATGATTGATGGTTTGGTAATCAATGAGTTTAATGGGCAATGTTGTAGTAGGGGGTATTTGCAACAATAAATGAGTAGCTTTGGTGGTAGTTGGACAAAGGCATATGGCGCTAGGAGCCAAACCCGTTACAAGTGATATTTGAGGAAGACAAAAACTGTCTATAAATCGCAAGGAGCTTTTAGAAGGATATTTGACCAAACGAGGAAGGATATAAATAGGGNGAGAGAGAGAGAGAGAGAGAGAGAGAGAGAGAGAGAGAGAGAGAGAGAGAGAGAGAGTTATTGTTGTTGCTTCTCCAAAGTGTTAATATTTTAATGGTTATACAATATCTAAAAACATTTAGCATTATAACATCATAACCATATGAAAAACTATCATTGAAAGAAAGACAAGCACAACCACACAAAAGAAAAAAGAGATTTATCCTGGGTCCTGGGAAACCCTTATGGGGGAGAAAACCCAACAAAAATTCTTCAATATAGAATTCAACCAAGTATAGTGGAAGACCTCAAGAATAATACTTGTAAGTCTCCAAGAATAAGACTATACTGCTTTGTCTCCTCTAGATGGACTACTCCTTCTCTCTCTAGCACATCTGCTTGAGTTATGAGTGTGTCCAAATGAGGGAGGTGCCTCCCCTATTTATATTGATTAGTGGAGAGGCCTAATAACCCAATAGGGACAAATTCTCCTCCCAATCAAGGCCTAATTACCTTGGGATACTCAAAAGTATATTTTAATAATACTTTTGTGGGTACTACTGACCCAACTTACAATGAAGGTTTTACCTCAATACTTTACATGAACAAATACATCAATGACATCCTTAATAGGAGGAACAACATATCCAGAAGGGGAAATAATAATAATAATAATAAATAGAATATCTTCCATAGTTACATTCTTTAACTCTCCCTCTTAACAAGGAAGGTATTCTATAACACAATAATACATCTATACAACTGACTGGTAAGTCTATACACCATCGAAAGTTTTCACAACTACTTCAACATCATCATCATTCGTGGGAGATCATAATCACAGAGAATCGCATATCGATCAACATATCATGAACACATCATCAAAAGCATCGCATCACATCTCATCACATCATTGAGAGCATCCATCACAAGCATCACATCTTAACACATCATCACAAGCGTCACATCTCGACACATCATCACAAGCATCGCATATCAACACATTATCATGAGTATCACATCTCGACACATCATCATGAGTATCGCATCTTGACACATCATCATGAGCAACGAAGCTCATCGCATCATCACGAGCATCACATCTCATCCAATCATTAGAAGCATCACATCTGGTCGCATCATCACGAGTATCACATCTCGTCACAGGATCAAAAGTATCACATCTCATCACATCATCACGAGCATCACATCTCATCACATCCTCTCAAGCATAACATCTCATTGCATCATCATGGGCATCCCATCTTGTTGCATTGTCATGGGTATCACATCTCATCGCATCATCACGAGCATCACATCTCATTGCATCATCACGAGAATCACGTCTCGTTGCATCATCACAAGCATCACATCTCGTTACATCATCAGGAGCATCACATCTCATCGTATCACATCTCGTTGCATAATCACGAGAATCACATCTTGTCGCATCACTGTGAGAATTGCATCACATCACATCATCTCAGGTATCCTCATCCTGAGCGTCACCTGCAATGCTACACATACAAATACAACACAACATTGTAAATTAATGCAAAATTACCCACAACATTAAGAATGTTGGAATCTCATCATCCAAAAATGAATGCAAGACCACAACATCTGCAAATGAATGCATGACCACAATGTCTCTAAATGAATGCCAGAACACAATTTCTGCACATGAATTCCAGGGCAAAACATCTACAAATGAATACAGGACCACAACATCTGCAAATGAATGTAGGACCACAACATCTGCAAATGAATGCTAGACCACAACGTCTGTAAATGAATACAGGACCACAACGTCTGCAAATGAATTCCATACCACAAACTCCACAAATGAATGCATGGCCACAACGTATGCAAATTAATGCCATACCATAACGTCCGCAAATGAATGCAGGACCACATCTCGTTGGGATATTCCTATTCGAAGATACAACCAACCTTCATGGGATCTTCCTTTTGGGGATGCCACCAACCATGTTGGGATATATCCTTAGCGATACAACCATTCATACTAGGATCCACCCTCGGTGATGTCACCAACCATATTTGAATCTACCCACGAAGATATGACCAGGCTCTTTGTATAGTGACCAGACCACTAGGGCTCGTCATTCTTCTCTTGTACATCCGCAACTTCATCATTCTTCTCTTGTACTTCCACAACTTCACCATTCTTCTCTTGTACATTCACAACTTCATAATTCTTCTCTTGTACATCCACAACTTCATCATTCTTCTCTTGTAGGTGATTGCATACAATCCTTTCTACAAGTTAAATATATCAGTTGCATGGTTAGAAAAATTTCATAATGTTCAAGACATATTCACATTGACAAATTCTTATGCATAAAGATACATGTCCAACAATCCTGAAACTATTTTAGCCAATATAACATTCATCCATACCCCGTATACATATGGTAACTTTCTAGATGCCTTCCATCTCTACCAAGACATTATTAAGAGTGCGCACTACTTCCAACATGTCAGCAAAGAGATTTCAATCTAGATAAGTAGCAATGGAATGTTGTATAGTACCATAGGCCACTTACCCTTCACATGCATATTAGTAGTATATTGTTCATTAATGCAAACACTCTATCATGCATACATTTCCTTAAACATAGATATGTACACAACTAACAATGTCATTTAAGCAACTAGATATATAGGAAATGACAATTCAGATAGTTATCTTTGTGTGTTTGGTAGAATCCCTCTTGGTCTTTATCTCCTTGTAGGAATTAATGGAGTATTCAAAACTGTTCTCTACTTCATTGTTTGATTATGAGGACCCGTTCCTATCTTGCTCATGATCAGAAAGGCTGAGCAAGTATTCTACAAGATAGATTACATAGACAGGTACTGAATCTGCATGTCTCTGCAATTGCATCCCTTCTTATCCAATGTTGAATTGGATAAGAGTGTGATCTTCGTCTTCATCGATATAATTCCTCTAGACCAAGGTACATATTCCTCATCACTCGAGGAATATTCTCTTGCTTTCTTATTAGATGCAATATATTCATCATCGGTTGCACTGAGAGCAACACTGGTCCTCTTTCTGCAACATCCTGGAGTGCTCTTTCTGTTTGTAGCACTACCAACCCAATTGGAGTCATCATATGCTTGAAGGAAAATCCTTTAGTCTCTTGCATGTCTATGGAATTACTTAATTGTACCCTTTAGGTACCACACCACATGATTTTCCATGACCATGTGAACACATCTCGGCTCCACTATGTACTAGATCAAATTATTCACCTCAAAGCAAATATTCAGCCTCATGTTTGTCAAGTATATTAAGGAAACAAACTTATACTTGTAGAGTGTGACATCAATTGTTCCTGAATTAGGATCACACAAAAACTTCAAGTTTGATGCCATCGATGTAGCTATAGCCTTGCAATCCAACATCTCGAACTACTTCAGGATATCCACCGCATATTTTCTTTGGATAAGGAAAATATGCTCTGGATTATTCCACACCTCTAATCCCAAGAATCATGTCAATATTATTGAACTCTGAGATCTACAATAGCCACTCCCTCTCGGGTGAAGTACCGTCGTCCCTATGCATCTTGTACTCTCTGCATAGGGACATTATTGTATTGGAGTGACAAATAGCCTCCTCTATGATTGATATTCTATGAATCCATCTATGGCATGTCAATATCACTGGATATCAAGATCCTCCATCTCGAACCTTGTTGAAAGTTCCTCTTGCACCCATCTATGAACTTCCCATTGTTGGAGTCATTATCCAACCCACACATCTTTATTTGGTCTATTTGGCCTAATTACCCACTTATTGTAAGTATTGACTCGAATTACTGACATCATCATCAGCACACCAGCACACTCCTTGACATCAACATCAGCACCAACACACTCCTTCAATCAGGGAGGCCAACTAATTCTTCTCCTTCAATCAGGGAGGCTAACTAGGCTTCCTCCTTCAATCAGGGAGCAAATCTGGGTTGATCTGCTTGTCATAAGTGCACCAATTAGTTAACTGAATGTTTTTTCACCTAACAATCAATTAAGCTGAGTTGGAAAGGTGACTTCCTCATCTATTTTTCTATTTTGGGCTGATTTGAGTTAACTGGAGTGATTTAAGGTGCCTCCAACAACTTTTGGTGACTCAGTTGAGTTAAGTTAAGTTCACTTCATCGGAGCTGAATTGAGTTAGATATGCGGTCCCACCTACTGATTGACATGCACTTAAGTTCTATTCAGTTTGACTCGGTCATTACTGCCTCCGATTCAGTTAGGGCTCAGTTAGAGTCAATTAAGGTTGTGATTAGTGGTTAACTGATGTGTTTAGTGTGGCTAACTAACACCTAATCCACTCTCATGTTTCCAATTCGAATGACCTCCTTGGGATTCGAATTTTCTTGTTATTCATGCAAGTGTATCACATTGTATCTCTACTTTTGATTATTGAAAACATTCTTACAGCTGCAACTCCTAATTGCAGTGTGTTTCATGTCAAATTTCTTGTGCAATTGATTCTGAATCTCTGTGAGTTGTTCCTTGGTCCCAAGATTACTCTGACTCAATTTTCACATGGTATCAGATCCATGATGGGGCACAAATATGCTTCTTGAACAGATTCCTTGATGGATCTATGATGCATTTTGAGCAAAAAAGCTCAAAAATTCCAGCACTACACCAGAAGCCAAAGGTTAACCACATAAATCCTAAGAAAAGCAATTGTTGATCAAGCTAGCTTGATTGACTAAGCTGGGTGTGATGCAAAACTGAAAAGTGCAGGTTGTTCAACCTTACAATGTCCTTTTTGTGTTTTTTGCAAGTTTTTGGAAGACTTCTACTACATTCGCTACAACAGAAAAATGGCTTCTTCTGTGGATCCTCTTACTCCTTTCAATTACCACCAGTAGAAGGGGGTCATGGAGATTCAATTGCATGCCAAGGGACTCTATAGAGTCACAATGGACATCGATATAGAGCCAAACCATGTTGTAGACAAATCAAGATACTGGAATAAGATGGATGAAGCTTTTGGGTTTATGTGCCTGTCGATTTCCAAATATCTTCATTTCCATGTCACTGTATTGAAGAATCTGAAGGAAATTTGGTATAAAATTGTTGATCTCTTTGATAAGAAAGATGACACGAGGATTTATCGGCTAGAGAATGAGCTTATTTCTCTTCACCCAAGCAATGTTGAAACTCTCAATGATTTCTTCACCAAATTCAAGCACCTAGTTCTCTAGTTGAAGTAGTGTGAAGTGGAGAAAGAGGATGATCAGCCCATTCTCTCTATTCTTTCAAAACTTGGATCAGATTACTCAGTTTTTGTTTCCACATTCCATATTGGTAAACTAACAACCACGAATTGGAAAATGCCTACTCTCAATGCCTTCATTGAGTCCCTCAGAAACAAGTATGACAAGCTTGTGCAGATGGGGATCATCAGATCCTCCAAAGATCAAGCACTTTTTTCTTCGGGGCCCAAAGATGTGAAGGGTAAGGGAAAGCAAAAGAATCAAAAGACTAAGTTTGATGATCCCAAGCGGAATGAGAAGAACCAACAGCAAGATGAGCCTTCTGACTGAAACAAGAGCAAGAACAAAGGGAACCAAGGAAAATAAAAGGTCAAGTGTTCCTATTGTGGGAAGGGATTTCCCCCTGAACATGCCTGCATGAAGAAAAATATTGATGAAATGAATCTTCTCCTTGAGAGGAACAATATCAATCTTCCTAACAGTGTTAGGAAGAGAGATAATCATGATCGGGACATCCAGCCAGAAAGAGGACATGCCCTCATGTAAACTGTTACGAAGCTTAGAGATCTCCTCATATAATTTGGTGCTTCGAACCATATGGTGGCAAGAAAATAATCCTTTTCATTCCTGGACTCTGAAAAAATCATTCCCATCCAGATGGGAGATGATTCTCATATCATTTCGAAAGGCAAAGGTACTGTAAAACTTGAACATGGGATCTTTTTTGATGTTCTGTATGTACACTCCTTGGCCTCCATTCTATTGAGTGTATATCAAATGACACACACCAAAGTTCCCAAGAGAGTTACTTTCATCCTGAATCATCTAGAGATCTCAGATATTGCATCCGGGAAACTTGTTGCAATAGGCATAGCATATCATCATGCTAAGGCCTATGGGTTTTCCAAGTTTGTGGCGCATGCAAAGCCCACTGCTCTTATGACTCATGGGAATGAGGTCAATAGGCTTTGAAATGAGATATTTAGACATTTGAACTTCAAATATTTGCAACAAATTCAAAAACATTCCATGTTTGAAGGCCTCCCAGCCATCAAATCTTCCAGTGGAATTTGTAAAGGTTGCATTATGGGAAAACACCCTGAGCACAAATTTAATTGGGGGAAGGCACCCCGTGCAACAATTATTTTGGGGCTCATCTACTCTGACATCAGTGGACCCATGCCTACAACCTCAATGTGTGGTTCAAGGTATGTGCTCACCTTTATTGATGACTTATCCAGATTCACTTGGGTTTTCTTCCTAAAGAAAAAAATTGAGGTTCTTGAAAGATTCACTGAATTCAAGGCATCCATGGAGAATGCCTCTGGGAGGAAGATAAAGTATCTAAGATTTGATATGGAGGATATTATATCAAGTCTGAACTTCTGCAAATATGTTCTAAATATGAGATCGAAATCCAACACTCCATTCCCTACACACCCTATCAGAATGGTGTAGCGGAAAGGAAAAACTGGGCCCTCAAAGATATGACTACGTGCATGCTGGAAGCCAAAGGTTTGGATGAAAATATTTGAGCTAAGGAAATGAATGTTGCTTATTATATTCAGAATAGGGTACCTCACTCTTCCATGAAAGGAAAAACTCCTTTCGAAGCATACTTTGGGCACAAACCATATGTGTCCAATTTTAGAGTTTTCGGGTCCACTGCTTGGGCTCGAATTCCACTTGACAAGAGGAAGGCTTTGCAACCACAGAGTATTGAGTGCATGTTCATTGGGTATCTAGATGAATCAAAGGGATAAAAACTTATGAATATCAGAACCAAACAGATATTCATTGAGAGAAGTGTCCGCTTTGAAGAACCTCTCCAATAGGTAGAACTAGTCGAGGAAGAAACTATTGAAATTCCCTCTTGTTCTGCTTATCACTCTGATGATGAAAATGGGAGTGAAGGCTCTGATATTTCAAATATGATATCTAATATCAGTGAACATAATATATCATACTCTGAATCAGATTCAAATGTTCCCATCCATCTCCCAAAAGGGGCCAAAAAGACATTCACTTTTGTCGGGACAAACATTGGAAATCCTGCTGATCCAAGAAGAACCCGGTCAGATTTTCAAAGAGCAGGTATTGCTCTTTCTTGTCATGATTCCTTGTTGTCTAAGACCTGTTATTTGATGATTGGGTCTGATCCAAATTCTTACTACCATGCTCGAAAATATTTGAGATGGCAAGCTGCAATGGATGAAGAGTTCAACTCTCTCCGGAAAAATGCAACTTGGGAGTTGTTACAGAGAGAAAGTTCCCATGGCTTGGGGGTACCACAACAGACAATATGACACCAGAAATCAATCTTTCCCAATATGAAAGAATAGTAAGCAAATATAACACTAAGGAATATCGAATCATACCTTATTTCAGATGGTTGAAGTAGATCCCCGTTGAGCTTTTCCAATGCAATTGCAATTACAATTCACTCTCAACAACAATAAACAAAGAAAGCATATATATATATGTGTGTGTGTGTGTGTGTGTGTGTTTTAGAGATATTCTAGCATTAATAATCAACCATGTATAAGCAATTAAATACATCCATGGATTCTATATTCATATTCAAAATGCACATGAATTGGACAGGAAAAGATATTTCTATTAATAAATCAGAGTTACAATAGTGACAAACTCTGTCGACACTTCTGTGAACTGGAAAAACCGAGTCCTCCACCTAGGCCTCCACCACTTCAATCCTCCATCTCTCTATAGCAAGCTCACAAACCAAATACAAGATTGGGAAGAACACTAAGTGCTCCAAGGGACAAAGGGATGCAGACTCAAGTATAAGCAAAGCTGAGGCAACAATGGACTATAGTTTCCTTGCTCTTCAATTTCTCCCCCTTCAATGTATCTAAGGGGTTCCTTATATAGAAATCCAAAGAGGTAATGGAGAGTTGAATCCAAGCGTTCTCAAGGAATTTGGAAGGCTAAGAGTCAATTTATTTAGACTCATATGAGGAAAAATCCAAAAATATTTGGACTTATGCACACATCTCGATGTATGCAGGTTTGAGGTCAAAAGTCATGTGTACACGCGAGTATAGATTTAAAAGTCGCATACAAGAATAAACATGTGTTTTTTAGGGATGAACTTGGAAAATCAAAGTATAATATAAGTCCATGGGGTCTAAGGAGTCTGCAGAGGGACATGGAAGGCCATAAAGGTGTGATCTACCTGGCGTGGTAAAATTAGCTATAACAGATTCCCCCTAATGTGTGAGGTTAGAGGGGTAACATGATGGCCGAAATACATTATAAAATCCATCCCAGAAGTGGATTCATGAAGACCCAGGTGGAAGAACCAGCCACCCATCAGTACAATACAATGATAAATCTCTACATGTGACTGCAAATACATGTAGCAATCCTGGATACATAAGAGTACAATGGCCATGAATAGGCATGATATACAAAGTGTCATGTGTGGTCATCACCACGTACAATATACAATGGATCAAGATCTCCATAATGGATGAAGATATCTGATATTCACTGGAAAGACTGGAATCATGATCACGAGAGCTGAAATTTCATGAATACTGGCATGATCAAGGAGGTAGCATATATGGAATTCCACCAAGCTGGAAGGTCTTCTACGCAAACCTCTACGAGTACATGTCCTACTATGCAAATAGATGTGTCAAGGTTGAACATAGTAGTCCATCATCTGATTAACATTCATTGATGTATACCATTAATAGACACGATATAACCCACTGATAATGAAAATGGGAATCAAGGTATAAAGTGCAATCTAACAAGTGTGAATAGATGTGTTGAGGTTGAACACTTGAAAGAATCCATCGATCAGGGGACATTGATGTATTCCCAAAACCGTCGATGGTGAGAGAACCTAACACTGATGACTATAAGTCTCAAGGCACTCAAATGACACTAGACTCCTATTCAAGAATAAATGATCTGATGTCGATGGAATAGAATCCGTTGGAAGGAGGGAATTGAGGCATCCCCTGTCAACCAACACGAGGTACTCAACAACGCTGTATAATGTGGAAGAACTCAACGAACAAAATGTGCATGAACCAGTAACAGTACCGGGAATGCCCAAAATGAAAAGTCAAGATAACTAAGGAATGGTCGACTCAAGCTTCAACTTCCTTTGAACAAGAGCATAAGGAAAGTGGCCATGACTAAAGGTAGGTAGCATGGACTCAATATGCAAACTGGGACATCTCTGTGACATAGGAGGCATCAACAGAGGCTCCATGGGGACTGGAAGCGTAACCAATTGGTGGAGATAAAATTAGAGTAATGAGTACAACTCCTAAAGTCAAACTAATAACCCAACCAACAAATGTGATATATAGTGCTCTGTTCGAAGGCAACACAAATCAACTGCTACCAAAGACAACATATTTTTCCCGTTCGACATTTTATGTTTTTGATTTTTTTTGGACTTTTTTTTTTAGATATTTTGAAAAGATTGAAAAAGAATAAAAGTGCTTTATAGTACATAGCTAGGAGGAGACGAGTGTCAGGAACATGAAATCTAGTTCCAAGCGGTGGAACATACCTATGCTCAATGCAAGGAAACATGTGTAGGATAATGACACTCGGGGGAAGGTCTCCTCCCGATAAAGGGTTGATCAAGCTGCAAAGGATATATGAAAAGGCTCTGCTTAGCTAGACACGAGACAAGCTCGAGCTATATGGCTGATAACTCAAAGTCAGGGAATCGACATAAAGCTCAAGAAGGCAAGAAAAACTCATGAAATTCAATTACAACCCGACATATATAAGGGAGTCTCTATGGGGAAAATCCAACATAAAGTTCAAGAGGAGTATGAAGCTCTTGCTCAAGGACATGGCGGGACTAAAAAGGGACTCCCACAACCTAAAAGAGGTATCTCAGCATGGGAACCATATGCAAAATATGATCTAACTAGGGCACCCATGTGTAGGAAAGCTCTACCATTCACACAATACCACTTCTAACAACAGCATGAAGGTTCTGTAATATCACAGAATGGGTTCGTACCTAAGGTGAAATGGTCATAAGGTCAAGCAAAATGCAGGAGAATGTGAAATCATAACTTATATGCTAGTTTAGACATTATACCTATCATAGATACGAATGGGTCAAAGCCTCAACAAGAGTGTACAAAAAATGGTCCCTACATGAAAATAATATTAGTCCAAAACAACTAGAAACAATTAGTAAAGAGTCCAAAATATAGTATATAGAGAGGATTGATCATGACAACTGCATCCAAAGGAAACAGTGCAGTGGATGATGGGACATAAAAAGGAATGTAAAGTGTAGAACCAACGTTCATGTATCCACTACCACCAGTGTGAGGGTGAACACTCGTGTTAATACCAGACGAAGGGAGTAAAAATCCTCTGCAAATGGAGTAAGGATGGAATATGACCACTCCCGAATCTATGACCAAGGTCATGGGATGTGTGCCCCTAGTCCAACACCAAGGTCCGCACTAGGAGCTGGAGTGGGTGATGGGATACTAGTAGTAATATCAGGAATTCCAAACATAAAATGAATCAAACTCAAGAGAACATAAATATACACAAGTAACCGCGATCCCTAAAGCAAACTAGCTCACAAAGAGTGCATCCCTAAGAAAATCTACAACCAAAATACAAGAAAACCAAGGGGAGGATATGTGAGCTCCCGAATGCAGCAAGTATGTCTCGCTTAGGAGAGGCTCGAAACTCCCATACACTATAAGCAGAGGTATGTAACCGATTATAGTGGCCCTCAACTTCAACATGTAAAGCGACTGTGCTATCCGACCCCTACCTGGCCAAGAAACTTACAAAATAACCTCTGCAAGTACCCCCTGCAATACCTAGGTAAGGAAACTAAGGTCACCCCAATATAACCAATGCTCTGGAAGACATTCACAGGTAGGATTGACCATATGGGCAGGGTAGCAAAGATTGAAGCTCGAAAGCACCAACCGGTACCTCAAAAGCCCCCAAATATGAATATGATCCTAGAAATATCTTCGACGCTCATAGAAAGTGACCAAGGGCTATCCCAATCACAATCGTGTGTGTTGCCTCATGCTCGACTCCTGTGTAAGAGGAGCGTCCCGAGAAACAATAATTGTACCAAGTACTTCTCTCTCTCACCTGGAAAGACACCTAACTGTTGTGTTTAGTAGTCTTGGAGAATTGACCCACAATGAACTATTCCAAGACTTTAAATCCTAATCTTGTTGGTGAAACCTATAAAACAAAAATTTGTAGTTCATTTTAATTAAGTGTTGATTTTAATGGTTTTGATTACTCAAAATGAAATGGTCATGCAACTAATGAAATTATGAATCAGTAGTGAACTAAATGTGCACACTTAACAAACAATTCCAAGTGAAATTTTGTAGAATGAAAAACAGGGTATTCCAGTACGTGAGATGCAGAAATATTCATTCCCTTCTGAATGCCAATGCAATCCTTCCTATATGAAATCCTAAACACAACTCTCATCCAAGCAATCCAATGCAAGTACCTCAAATCCATATGTGAGATGTAGGTAAGAATGCAATTATTTTATATTTTCAATATAAAAGAATGAAAATGCAATAAAATTCATTAAAATCATCAGTCTCTGTAGCAAGTAGAAAACACAAGCCAAGCAAGACACCAATGCAAAAACCCTAATTCACTAATGAAAAAACAAAAAAGGAGATAAATGACTAGAACTACTTTCAAAGAAAAATCAATGAAAAAGCGGTCTTTGGTCACAAAAGAAGCAGTCAATAAACAACATCAAAACCCAGGAAGATCCATCCACACTCACAACCCACCCAACAACTTCCCACAACATCAAACTCAACCAAAAGGGAGGATGTATGCCACTTTTAGCCAAAAACCTGCATGTATATGTGACTTTTGGCCAAAAAACTGTGTGTATACGTGACTTTTGGCAAAAAACTATGTATACAGAGAAGAAAGTGGTAAAAAGAAAGGCAAGGGTCAAACCACTCTATGGGATTGTCAATGTATGAACATACTACTAAATGTAACACATAAACAGGGAGAAACAAAGAGCAAGTCAAGCACATTGTGCCCCCAACCCCAAAGAAAAACAAGGAACATCCCCAGTGGAGTCGCCAATTCTGTTACAGAGAGAAACTTCCTATGGCTTGGGGGTACCACAACAGACAGTATGACACCAAAAATCAATCTTTCCCAATATGCAAGAATAGTAAGCAAATATAACAGTAAGGGATATAAAAATGTACCTTATTTCGGACGGTTGAAGTAGATCCCTGTTGAGCTTTTCCAATGCAATTACAAATACAATTCGCTCTCAACTACAACAAACACAACAAGCATATATATATAAATGTGTTAGAGCTATTCTAGAATATATAATCAACCATGCATAAGAAATTAAATACATCCATGGATTCAATATTCATATTCAAAATGCACATGAATTGGACAAGAAAAGATATTTCTATTAATAAATCAGAGTTGCAATAGTGACAAACTCTGTCGGCATTTCTGCGAACCGAAGAAACCGATTCCTCCACCTGGGCCTCCACCAATTCAATCCTCCATCTCTCGATAGAAAACTCACAAATCAAATACAAGCTTGGGAATAACACTTAGTGCTCCAAGGGACAAAGGGATGCATACTCGAGTATAAGCAAAGCTGAGGCAACAATGGACTATAGTTTCCTTGCTCTTCAATTTCTCCCCCTTCAACATATCCAAGGGGTTCCTTATATAGCACTCCAAAGAGGTAATGGAGGGTCAAATCCAAGTGTTCTCAAGGCATTTGGAAGGCCAAGAGTCAAGTTATTTGGACTCATATGAGGAAAAATCCAAAAATATTTGGACGTATGCACATCCCGATGTACGCAGGTTTGAGGTCAAAAGTCATGTGTACATGCGAGTATAGCTTTAAAAGTCGTGTATAGGAATAAACAGGTGTTTTTTACGGATGAAATTGGAACATCAAAGTATAATATAATTCCATGAGGTCTAAGGAGTCTACAAATGGGCAGGGAAGGCCATAAATGTGTGATCTACCTGGTGTGGTAAAATCATCTATAACAACAGCTAATTTCCCTTCCACCTGGGAGGAAACTGGTTCAATGCAAGTGGGCATATCAGAAAAAGGTTGATGTAGATGACACAAACTACAAGTACAAAGCATGGATGGTTTCAAAAGGGTTCTCACAAGTCCAAGGAGTGGACTATCATGAGACCTTTGCACTAGTGGCAAAGATGGATTCCATAAGGCTAGTTTTGGCCATTGTCGAATCCAATCACTGGGAGGTGCATCAAAATGGATGTCAAGAGTGATTTTCTTCATGGAGACCTACAAGAGGAGATATAAATGAAGCAACCTAAAGGATATACATCATATCCTTCCTTGGTTTGTAAGTTGCAGAAATATTTATATGTGTTGAAACAGGCCCCAAGATCTTGGCATGCCAAAATGGATGCCTTTCTGCTCTCACAAAACTTACAAAGTTGCAAATATGATCCAAAGAGTCTATTTTAAGCAGTATGAAGGTAATATTCTGATCATAGTATTGTATGTGGATGATATTTTGATAACATGAAGCACACTTACTTCGATTTCCTTTATAAAAACTGCTCTTCATGATGCTTTTGAAATGAACGATTTGGGCCTACTGAGACAGTTTTTCAGGATTGAAATCTCTCAAGACTATGATGAGACAATGGTAACTCAGTGAAAATATATTGCAGACATGTTAATTAAGTTTAACATGGCTTATTGCAAGTATGCACCATTTCCTTTCCTCTCAGGAATCAGTCTTGAAGAGGGAAAATCCACTCCACCCATGGATTCCACCATTTACCGCCAGTTGATCAAAAGCTTGCTATACTTGAAACATTCAAGGCCTAACATTTGTTATGCCATGTATGCTATATCAAGATATATGTAGAAACCTCATGAGCTTCATTGGAATGCATCCAAGAGTATCCTTCAGTACATTCAGGGCACTAGATCCTACGACATTCACTATGCTGCAGACTCTGACCTAGAGTTGGTCAGTTTTATAGATTCTGATTGGGTAGGGGATACCATAGATCAGAATTCCACTTCTAGGTATTTTTTTTATGTTTGGTGGTGTCCCCATTTTCTGGTCCAACAAAAAGAAGGCTGCCATTGCACTTTTTTCAATAGAGGCCGAGTACAGGGGAGTAGTAAATGCTTGCACGTAGGCAGTTTGGTTGCAAGGAATTTTGTTTGAGTTTGAGATTGGTAGTGCTTTATCCACAGTCATATTTTGTGACAACCAAATTTCTATCAAGATCTTAATGGATCCATTTCAGTGACAGAGGACCAAACATGTTGAGATCCACATGCACTACATCAGGGAGTTGGTGCATGACAGGACAATCATTAGAGGAAATTTCAATTTAAAATGGGCCTTCCAAAAACAATACAAATTCCATGGCATCATGTATTATCCAATAAAAATGCTTTAAAATTAAAAAAGGGAGCACCTCTTAAACAAATTTTTAATATAAATTTGGGGATAGGTATAATAAAAACACAGGGAGATATGTCAAAAATACGAACAAAAAAATAGTTTTTTCTTTTCTTCTTCCAAAATTAATAAATATTATTTTATTATTTTAACTATTATTTTATTAATTTTCCTTAGGAGGCCCATTTTGAGTTGAAATTTCCTCTAATGTGTTATGAAATACTTCCCTACAAATGAGCAGATTGCAGATATTTTCACCAAGAACTTTACTGAGAAAAAGTTCACTTACCTCCAAACTGTTGGGGGTGATTTCATCAGGGTGACCAGTTAGTTGTTTAGTGTTCAACTTGAGGGGGGGTTTTGTTCCCACTGGGTTTTCCCCTTTTCCTCACTTAGCATTATTTTGAGCATTATAGAGTTACTTTTTGTACAGGGAGACCTATGGCCTTTGTTGTCAGGGGCCTAAGATTTTATTTTTACTCCTCCACATGGGTATAGCTTAAGGGGGGTGTTGGAGTCATTATCCAACCCACACATCTTTATTTGGTCAATTTGGCCTAATTACTCACTTATCCTAAGTATTGAATTGAATTACTGACATCAACATCAACACACCAGCACACTCCTTGACATCAACATCAGCACCAACACACTCCTTCAATCAGGGAGGCCAACTAAGTCTTCTCCTTCAATAAGGGAGGATAACTAGGCTTCCTCCTTCAATCAAGGAGAAAATATGGGTTGATATGCTTGTCATAAGTGCACCAATTAGTTAACTGAATGTTGTTTCATCTAACAATCAGTTAAGCTGAGTTGGAAAGGCACCTTCCTCATCTATTTTTCTATTTTGGTCTGATTTGAGTCAACTGGAGTGATTTAAAGCACCTCCAACAACTTATAATGACTTAGTTGAGTTCAGTTCACTTCGTCGGAGCTGACTTGAGTTAGATATGTGCCCCACATGCTGATTGACATGCAGTTGAGTTCTATTAAGTTAGACTCGGTCATTACTGCCTTTGATTTAGTTAGGGCTCAATTAGAGCCAATTATGGTTGTGATTAGTGGTTAACTGGCGTGTTTAGTGTGGATAACTGACAACTAAGCCACTCTCATGTTTCCAATTTGAATCACCTCCTTGGGATTCGAATTGTCTTGCTATTCATGCAAGTGTATCACATGGTATCTCTACTTTCTATTATTGAATACATTCTTACAGTTGCAACTCCTAATTGCAGTGTGTTTCAAGTCAAATTTGTTGTGCAATTGATTTTGAATCTCCGTGAGTTGTTCCTTGGTCCTAAGATTACTGTGACTCAATTTTCACACTCGTCCTCTGTAGGCTTCCATATTCAACATTTTAGCAAATGTTGAGATCTACATTCCTCTAGATGATCCTCAAGTTTGTCATGTAACTAAATGTGCTATCCCATGGGTGCCTTTTGAGCTCGTACAAATCCTTGTTTAATTGCATACATGTGGTTCTATGGAGAGATTCCCTTGTCCTAGAAGTTGTTCTATATGCACTTCTACTTCCTAGAATAAGTGTGTCTGGTCAATGGAGCAAATGTCTTGCCATAATCGACTCCTTGTTTTCGAGAGAAACCATGAACCTTGCTTTATATCTCTTTATGCTGCCATTTGTTGCATGCTTGATCTTGTAGATCTACTTGGAAGACACTACAGAATTCCCTTCAGGTTTTAGAACCATATCCTAGACATCATTCTTCATGATATAATGGTACTCCTTGATCATATAATCCCTCGATTCTTCCTTCTTGGGACATTCTTTTGCAAAACATATATGCTATGGGAGGTCCTTCTTCTGATGTATTTTTATTCTTGCAAGAATGTTCTTCCTTGTTGTGCTATCCCTTATTGATATGAGGTATTAGGGATTACTTGTCATCTTCATCCATCTCTTATTATTTTGTTAACAAAGAATATTCTTCTTGTCTGCAATGGTGCATTCCTCCCATAGGTAATATTACCTCTAGAAAAATTCATTTAATGAAAGACTGGGAGACCATTCAAGGTTGTCATCTCCACTTCTGCTTCTTTGACATTGTCTCCAATAGCTTCTAGTTTCTCCTTGATATGGAATAATATTGTGAAGTAAGATTGGATACATTTTGACATTTGCATCTTCACATCCTTGAACTAAGTCCTCAAGGTCATCTTCATGTTGATATCGAACACCTCCTTCAGAGTCTTCAAAGATGATACATGTTGTATCAAATGGTCCTTGATGGAATTTGCAACAATCTTCTTAGCTTCTTTAGCTTTTTCCTCATATCCCTCTGAATCTAGAGCTCCTCCTTTAAAATAATATTTCAAGTCATGATCTTCTAGTAGGAGGAGCACTCCATACTTCCATTCCAATGAGAGTGCTTCAACTTGATGCTTACTTTAAGGATTTTCTAGAAGACTGCTTTTGGTGGACCTAGGGTTTGACAAAGAAACCCTATTTTTTTCAAGTTTCAAATTTTGAAATTTTGTCTGGATAGAAATATGTGCCTATTTGAGGCAAGTTGTCTAGTGAGTTCCTTTCTAAAAATTGTGGAGGGAAACTCCAATAAAATTGATGCCCTAGTTCCTTCCCGAAGTGTCCCATAGTAAAACATTGAAAATCCAGAGAAATAGAAACTCTCTCCATAGAAATATACTCCCTCCTAGGGTGATTTGGATGGTCCTCCTTGTTTAATTGATCTGTGGAGGGAAGTGCTCAGAACGAGAATCCCTAGTTTCTTCAATTTCTTCTGTAGAATTGCCTGAACTTGATTATGATGTATCTTCAAAATTCTTACTCCTTAAGGTATGAAACTTCGTCCTGAGATAGCATGATACATATTCTTTCCAATCCCATGGGTTTGAGAATGATTGGATTCAATGTTTCCCAAGGTGACATGTTTATGGACTAGTTCAATATAGAAAACTTGTACGAACTGCCACGTGTCATTGTTTCAACTTTGGGGTCTAAAACGCGCACCACAGAAACTACAGTCCATTCCCTCTATGCAAACTTTTACAAAATTCAATTTGGATATTTCTCGACCGATATATATAAATTCTCCCAAGGCCACCTGTTTAAGACTGAATTCTGGAAGAGGCTATAATTCTGATTTGGAGGGATCATATCTCCTAAAGTACAATGAATCTAAGGCTGAAATTCGCACACAAGGTACATCAAGGTTTCACCTTCATCCTGTCAAAATTTCATCTACTTAGACATTCGCTAAACTTGAATTATAGCTAAAATTACTAGAAAACTCTAATCTCCAGTAGGTGTAGTTCTAGCAGTATTTTGGTTGTACAAAGACGTCTTTCAAGGTGGATTTGACACCATGTTAATATTTTAATGGTTATACAATATCTAAAAACATTTAGCATCATAACCATATGCAAAAGGATCACTAAAAGAAAGACAAGCACAACCACAGAAAATAACACAAAGATCTATCATGGGAAACCCCATGGGGGAGAAAACCCGCTAAAACTTCCTCGATATAGACTTTAACCAAGTATAGTGTAAGACCCCAAGAATTAGACTTGTAAGACTCCAATAATAAGATTTGATCATGTTTCCGTCTTTCACACACCCAAGGGTTAAGTGCAATAGAAATATTCAAGATGCTAGGTGTGTCCTTGGGGGAAAGTCTCGAGTCAAGTAATGTCACTTGATCTTGATTCCTCTGTTTAGGCAAAACTCCTAATGAAGCCAAGGGGGGTGGTCCCTAAGAAAGAGTTTAACTAAGCATTTTTGTTTTCGTTGTTAAGGATATAATTAATTTTTTTAGGAGTTTTTTGAAGTAAAATACCGAGACAATATTGTTTCCAAATTTAAATAAATATTTCACTAGCATAACATCAACTTATAAGCAAAATTGAAATATTGCAAATTAGATCAGTGCCAATGGATTCAAAGTAATGAAATAATGTTGTTGAAAATGAAATGTTTTGCAATGTGTCTTGGTCAATTTTATTTATTAAAATATGAGTTCAGTTACGGGAAGGGGATTCTCGATATATTGTAAAGTACTAAGAATATGTGTGGAAGATGACAAAAGTGGTTCCTCACATAGAAATGTTGGCTAAATCAGAGCCTCTAAGAGGTGGCCAACACTACACCAAAAAATATGTAGCCTAACGATATCTTGAGGTTGCTACTCAGTGGTTCCCACTTCCTTTGAAGAATTTTCCCACGATTGTCAAATGTAGTACACTGGATCTTTGTAATGTTTTTTGGGGATTTGATTTTATTAATGGATTATTATATTAATGTGTGGAATTTAGAAAGTGACACCAATCACTTTTGATTTCCCAATGAACAGGAAAATCCTGCAAAGGGAAAGAACACACACAAATTTTATGACAAAATGTTTGTTCCAATTTGATAAAGAGAAGATGTTTGTAAAGAAAATACACTAATGAAAAATTAAGGCCACAAACTATG
Organism: Pseudotsuga menziesii; assembly: GCA_001517045.1. Lineage (NCBI taxonomy): Eukaryota > Viridiplantae > Streptophyta > Pinopsida > Pinales > Pinaceae > Pseudotsuga > Pseudotsuga menziesii. The sequence goes on along the minus strand of LPNX010881511.1, from coordinate 181,940 downwards.
TGTCACTCTCTGATCATCCACCAATAATCGACCAAAATCCTTTGGATGGTGGCGAGAGCATGCTTCGTGGAAACAAGTCAGGTATGAAATTATTACCTATTTAAAGATGAAATAAAATAAAATCAACTAACCTATACATCCTTTCTAGAATGCAGAGTGTGTGCATGTTTTTATTAGTAAAAAGCAAACCTTAAAGGAGACTGTGAATCCCCCCAGGGGGGATGGAGTGTGGGAACTATGTATCCCACTTGCTTTCTTTATTAATGAAATTAAAAAATTGTTGAAATAATAAAATAAAATGCCTTTTGGCCATTTAAAATGGATAAAAAATGCCTACACACTCTTTGGAAGAAAAGAGGAATGAAGAAGGGGGAAGAAGGAAGGATTTCGAGTGCTCCAGATGATGAAAATTTTGATTTTCAGCAGCATTTCCTTCTACTTTTTATCAGGACCGATAAAAACTAGTGAGAAATTTATTTTAGAATCTCATGGATTAATCATATTAAAGTACAAAAATTGATACTACTCAAGTACTTGAAAATTTGTGATTTTTTTTGTGAAAACAAGCACTTAAAGTACGAATCTAGATCTAGTTTGAGATGATAGTTTTAAATAAATTCTAGATATGATGTATATGCATAAAAAATAATATTTAATATCATACTTTATAGATCTAAATTTTTTTAAGCACAAAGAGCCGACAACCGAGAAAGATTTGAAATTTAGAAAGAGAAGAGAGATTTCCTCAAGCCCGATCTTGAAAGGTATAAGGAGAAGAAGAATATGTGAAAAAAACACATTATATTGAAGCTGGTATAATGTAATGGAAAATATATGGATGAAACTGAGCTCCAAATCCCTTTCACCTAAAGCAACCTGCAAAAATTGGTCAATCCTTCAAATAAACATGATTAATGTAGTACATTTAAGCATAGAAAACAAGGGGAATATTAGTACAACCGAATACAATATTCTACTACTGAAATATTCTACAAATAAAACATAAATGAGAAAATTGACAGCTGCAAATAATCATTCAAAATGAAGTTAGATCAATACTACCAAACTTGACAAAAATAAAGCCTATTTAGTTGAATAGCACCTCAGAAATCATCGAATTGAATAACCATGAGATAATCCCACAAATGAGCCTCCAAATCCTTCAATATTATTAATAAAAAATGAAATAACAACAATATAATGAGCATAGGTCCAATACACCCTTCTGAATGAGGAGAAAGACCTTGTTTTTATAACCATAAAGCAACCCAAACCCCAAGGGGCGCAATTCCCAATGAGTATATGGTTCTGGTGGTTGAGAGAATGGTGGGAGGAAGTTTTAATTAATGAGAGGGGATGCTATCACCTCTCATGAGGTATCCCACTTGTTTTGGGAATCATCCACCTCTTCTAACCACTTCATCCAAGTGGCAAGACACACCCTCCATTATATAATGTTCCCCCCTTTGATGGAGGTGAGTTAGAGCTCCTCCTTTGATGGCTAAAGATGCTCCCCTATGCTCATAAATGTCCCAGAAAAGATCCTCAACACCATGACACCTCAGAGACAAGTCCCAAATAAGATGCCTTTGATTTTGGAATTGGATTTTCTCCAATTTTCCCATTTATTTGACCCTCTAAGTCATTTTGGAGAGAAAATCAAAATTAATTATTGAAAATTACTAATTTGACTCTCAAAATTGGGTTTAGGGGTTTAATGGGGGATATGGGTTTAAAAAATGAGCACATCCATGACCAAATTGTCTCCATAGCCCCAATTTTATGACCTTTTGAACTTTTACAATTAAAATACACCTTATTGATGATTTTATTAAAAATATAAAAATGAAAAAATCCCATGAAAGACTTAACGCATGTCCACAAAACTTTGGTACTATAACTAGCATGGTATAATACGTAGACACTAGGATTTAATAACATTTTAAGACATAATCACCAATTTCACCATCTCGGCTTTGGAGGATTTTGAGTGTAAAACTCGAAAATTATATGCCGCTTAAAAAAACGTCACATAATCGACGAGGGAAAAAACACTCGAGGATGATGACTCTGATGACCAAATCCTAGAAGGCCAAGCCTTTTAAAAAAATAAACCATCATGCGATGTCATTTATTACAATTCCCCCGAGGGGGTGTGAACATGCGAAAAAGGGACCACAATTTCCCATGATGCAACAATGGAACTTCCAAGCACCAAGTAAGAACAATTGATTTGTTCCAATCCTTGGTGGTTCACTTGAAAAATACCCTAAGTACAACTTAGTGGATAACTAACTGCTTTGTCTCCTCTATATAGATGCCTCCTTCTCTCTCTATCACAACTACTTGAGTTCTGAGTGTGTCCAAGTGAGAGAGGCACCTCCCCTATTTATACTGATCAGTGGAGAGGCCTAATAACCCAATAAGGACACATTCTCCTCCCAATCAGGGCCTACTTGCCTTGGGATACTCAAAAATACATTTTAATAATACTTTTGTGGGTACTACCAACTCGACTTACAACATAGGTTTTACCTCAAGATTATACATGACCAAATACATCAATGACATCCCTAATCAGAGGAACAACATCTCTGAAAGGGTAAATAATAATAATAATACAAAATAGAATATCTTCCAACATTACATTTCTTTAACACAGATTCCTATATTTTACTGTGAATACTATATGTAACAATCACTTAGACTGAGTGATAAAGCATTGAATCTGAATGTATTCCCCTATGTAAATTTCATCTTTAACATTAATAGAATCCATAATCCTTGGAATTTCCTCATTATTTTCTTGTGTGTGGGTGTTCACTTTGTTTCAATTGTGTGCTTTGATCTGCAAATGGTCAAGGTCATCTGCATCAAGTGGTATAGGAGCAGGAAGTTATCTTGCGTGAAGAGTCCAGTTGCGATTGGATGAGGGGATTATGACTCTAGTTGCGGTTAGGTAGAGTCATGGAAGTGGTGATTTGGTTCCTGAGCAAATAGATGGATCAGAGAGGTGTTAATATCCGTGTTAGAAGGAAATGCAGAAGCGCAAGGGTCACTATTGACTGAGAAAAAATTGAAGAATGTGTTTAGACGATGGGAACACTAAAGAATGATTTAGTGGCCATGAAGGAGGCCCCGTGACAAGGATATGCAGTCAAAACTCTCGACCAAAGTAATGAGGAATTCAAGGATAGGGAGGATCACAGAGATGAAGAGGAGTTATATGAGCTATACGATAGATCATTTTTAAAGGACCTGTCCAACATGAGAGGTAAGGCCAAGACGAACGTGCCTACCTACTTAGGGATTCTAAACCCAAAAGAGTTGGTAGATTAGGTTAGACAGATGGAGAATTTCTTCAAAATTGAGCAGATCAAAGACCCCAAAAGAGTAAATGTTTCTTTATTAAAATTGAAGGGCCACGCCTCACTATGGTGGGACAATGTGCACGCTAATAGAGTGAAGAAGAGGAAATAAAAGATAAAATTTTGGGATAGGATGATCACCAAGTTAAAAGACAAATCCTTGCCTATCGACTATATGATTTCCTTGTATAGGAAGCTGCAGATCTTAGGACATAAGGAGATTTCTATGAAGGAGTTCACATAAGAGTTTTATACGTTGTCGATTTGTCGAGGACACACCGATAAAGGAGAGGAAGTTCTAGCCATATATGTAAATGAGTTGAAATATTCTCTTTAGGATGAGCTAAGCCTATTGCGGTTGGGGACAGTCAGGGAAGCATAATAGCTAGCCCTGAAAGCTGAAGAAAAGTTGATGAGAAAACCCATTGCATCTAGAGGGAAGACAACTTATAGGGTTGTAAGAACTATTCCCTCCAAGGAATAGAGTAGCGGGACAAAGAAGGAAATCATCAAGGAAAAATGATGAAAGGAGGAAAAATTGACAAGGGAGAATACACCATAATTTTGGCAAGAGAATATAGCGACCCGAGGCCAAGGTGCATATGGGTAGAGAAGAGTGATAGAAAAAATAGGGGTAAGAAGACAGACAATATTCTGCTACAAGTGTCATGAATTCGACCATATGTCATATGAATGCCCAGAGAATATATGTATTAAGGAACTGTTAGAGACAAGGCGACAAGTTGGTAGACAATTCGGTGCAAAGATCAATTCAACTATTGGAAGCAATGAAGATAAATAAAAGGAGGAAGAGGTACAAACCTCATGATTCGACGAACATTGATCAAGTCAAAATGCAAAGAGGAGAAGAAGCCAACACAATGAAAAATATATTTTTCGGAAGAGGGTGAAAAATCACCGTCAAATGTTGTCTGATAATAGTCGATGGATGAATCCCAAAGAATTTAGTCTTAACAAGTGTCATTGAGAATATTGGTTTGAATTGTCAACCACACTTGATGCCATATAGGGTTTCATGGTTATAGAAGGGGCACCATGTGACAGTGACTTGACAATGTCTGATAAATTTTAATATGGGTCGACTTGAGGACAATGTCTTATGTGATGTGATTCCAATGGGAGATTTCCACCTACTGTTAGGATGACCGTGGTAGTATGAACGAAATATCATCTACGATGGTCATGCCAATATGGTTACTATGTGGAAGGATGGTGCTCAACAAAATTTGGTTCCACTACAATAAGATGGGAGAAACAAGGAAAGTTAAAACAATTACTGGGAGAAAAGAGTACAGATGTGCTCAACCGAATACTTATTGAAGGAAGAGGATAAAAAGGGGTATTTCTTTGCCATTATTCCAAAAGGCCTTAGTGTGAAGCAACCAACATAATATGTTCTGACAGAAGTTAGATAAGTATTGAAGGAATTCTGAGACATTTTGGTTGATGACCTATCGACAAGATTTCCATTGACAAAGAGTATATCACATTAGATCGACTTGATTCTAGGGCCGAGTCTTCAAAATAAGGCACCACATAGAATGATGACGATGTAAAATAATGAGATGAATCGATAAGTCTAGGAGTTATTGGATAGAGGATTGATTAGGGAAATTTTGATCCCATGTGGAGTACCAATTGTACTTGCACCAAAGAAAGGAGGAGAGCAAAGGATGTGCATCGATTTAAGGGCCATCAATAATATTACTATTAAGTATAGGTTTCTATTACCAAGGATGGAGAACCTAATCGACTATTTGAGTGGAGCTAGACACTTCACCAAGATCAACTTGAAGAGTGGATATCATCATATCAGGATCTAAGAAGGTGATGAGTGGAATGCAACCTTCAAAACAAAGGAAGGGATGTATGAATGGTTGGTTATGTCATTTGGGTTGAGGAATGCACCCAACACGTTCATGAGTCCGATGAATGACATACTGAAGCCTTACATGGGAAAGTTTGTCGTGGCCTATCTCAACGATATATTGATTTTTAGTCGGATCAAGGGAGAACATCTAGTACACCTTTAACGAGTATTGCAGTGACTGCAGGAGGATAATTTCCTGGTGAATCTGAAAAAGTGCTCTTTTATGAAGTAAGATTTAACTTATTTGGGATTTATGATCTCTCGACAAGGGTTGTCGATGGACCTAGATAAAGTCAAAGTTATGCTGGAGTGGTTGGAGGTGACTAGTGAGACATAGGTCAGAAGTTTTCATGGACTTTCCAGTTTCTATAGGAAGTTCATAAGGGATTTTAGTCAGATATGCACACCATTGACAATGTGCATGAAAAGTGGTGATATCAAGTGGACAGAAGCCGCTCGACAAGATTTCAAGAAATTGAAGAAGATGGTAACAAAGAGACCAATATTGGATCTACTTGACTTTGAGAAGGTATTTCAACTCGAATGTGATGCGAGTGGAGTAGCGATTGGAGTAGTGTTGAGCCAAGAGGACCAACTAATCATGTTCTCCAATGAGAAATTGGATTATGCCAAGCAAAACTATTTGGTCTATGACTAGGAGTTTTATGCCATCATTAAGGAATTGATGAAATGGAGGAATTATCTACTTCCAAAAGAGTTTGTGTTGTATACTGACCATATGGATACTAGGTATTTGAGCACTCGGACCAAGCTGAATCAAAGGCCTATGAAATGGGTAGAATTCCTACAAATTTATATGTTTGTGATCAAGCATAAGTCGGGGGAAGTCAAACAAGGTTGCCGATGCGTTAAGTCAAAGGATGACATGCTAAACATGTGAACTACTCAGATAAAAGGATTAGATTCGGTGAAGACAAAATATGAAACTAAAGAAGACTTTAAGGATTCATGGAAGGCATCAACAGTACCATGGAGTACTAACAACAACCCATACTTGGACTATTTTGTTCAACAAGGATATTTGTTTAATGGGCATCATTTATGCATTCCCTAAGGGTCCATGAGAGAGAATTTGATTAGGGAACTGCACAATTGAGGACTTGCATGGAATTTTGGTGTCAACAATACCAAAGCATTGGTTGAGGAAAGATACTATTGTCCAAAACTGTCAACATATGTGAAAAAATGGGCTCGATAGTGCCGAGTATGCTACCATGCTAAGGGAAGAAGTCAAAATGCCATATTATATACACAATTTCCAGTGCCAATGGTTCCATGGGAGAAATGGTTGGGCCTAGGGACTATAAGGTAGAATTCAATCATAATTCTACCTAAGTATGGAGAAGAGACAAAGGATAAGAAGAAGAAGTTGTGACGAAAGCAACAACAAAAAAGCAAGAGGATAAAGGAAGCCATGACCGATGCAATGAATGGAAAGAAGAAGAAGAGGAAGAGGTGCCAGAAGAGGAAGCTGTGACAGAAGGAAAGAGAGCGACAAGGGAAGGTACGACAAGTAGCATAAGGTGTGCAAGTAGCATAATAGTTGGAAAAGGAGGAACCCAAGATGTATGCAAATTAGCTTCCCTGCAGTTAGATTCACTATTGTGAAATTCACTGTCGATAGCTCTGTATTGTTGTATTTTAGTAGCATAGGAGTTGACAGAACTACAACTGAGTGTGCAAAAGAGTAGGAAGGATTGGGTCGATCCATGATTTGTGCAAATCATTAGTAGAAATAATTAGGAAAAGAGCAGAGAGAGGATAAGAGAGAATGATAAGCGGGAAGAGTTTGTAGAGTTAGAGAAGAAGATCCATAACAGAGTCTACAACTTAGTGCGCAGATGAAAGGTGCATATATTTCCTCAAGCCAGATGAAGAGCACCTTTGTGGTTTTTTCCTGAATGGGTTTCCACGTTATATCTTGTGTATATGTGTGAATGATGCATGTTTTTGAGATATCATTGTAGCTGTTGTATTGAATGGATCATTACATATTTGGTTATGAATGGATAAATGTATATTATTCACACAGTACCAGTTGAATACAATCATACTGCATAAATATTGTTGATATAATAGGCTACTTAGGACAAGTAGGTCACAATCTAACTATTCATAACATAAGTAAATAATCCACCCACATACTTTATTGAGACCCTTTGTAAGAGGCCAAGGTATCATAAATCCCCCCACCCAACTACGGAAATGTGGTTCTGGCAGTTACCCATCCAACTAAGATATCTCGAGTTAGACTACATCTGCGTCGTAGGTGCTGTTGACTGAGCTATGCACTGTCGGGTCGATATCTTGGGTATTTGTTGTGCTGCGCAGAAGGGACTAAACTTGGACCCTCGGAGAAGGGATAAAATCTAACATCACCTTAGTATCAATTTTGTATTGGGATTTCCGAAGACGAAGAAGGGTAATGACTCCATATTCGTGGTAGTTGATAGATTTTCAAAGATGGCACATTTCATACCATGTTGAAAGACGAGTGTGCCACGAATGTTGTTGTATTATTCATTAAAGAAGATGCAAGGTTGCATGTATTATTAAAGAGAATTACTTCGGATATAGATAATAAGTTTATGGGTAAATTTTGGAAGACCTTGTGGAAGAAGCTAGACACCAAGTTGTAGTTCAATTCTGCATATCACCCGTAGACTGACGGACAAACAGAGGTCATAAACAAAATCGTGGGAAATTTGTTGAGATTTTTGACATATGACTGACCAACAATGGGAAAATGTGTTGGCACAATCAGAGTTTGCATATAACAACTCAATGGATCGGTCGACAAGAATGAGTCCATTGAAAATTGTGAAAGGGAGAATCCCACATGGAGTGGTTTATTTGGAAGATTCACCGATGGAAATGTAAAAGAGTGTAGACACTGAATCGTTTGCAGAACACATGAAGGATGTGCACGACCAGGTGAACAGATGACTAGAAAAGATAAATGAAGCATATAAGTTGAGAGATGACAGATGTAGGCGATTACATTAATTTGTAGAGGGTGATTTAGTTTATGCACACCTCACAAAGGAAAGGTTCCCTAGAAGAATGCATAACAAGTTGAAGTTGAAGAAAATCGATCCTTGTAGGATTCTTAAGAAGATATATGATAATGCTTATGTGTTGGAATTACCAGAGGAGCTGAACATTTTGTTGACGTTCAATGTTGTTGACTTGTACAAGTATGAGGATGGATTGACCAGTGGCGAAGAACCGACTATCGACTAGAAGGAGTAGATGCCGAGTCGACAAGAAGAAAAAATTGTAGAAGTTATGGAGGAGCATGTCATTGTATGAATGCAATAGATTAAGAGGAAAGAATACCTAGTTCAATGGTAAGGAGAGGGAATTGAGGAAGTGACATGGATCTTTGAAGAATAGTTCAACTGACTAATAGAGCAGTTAGGTTTCTTTCAACCTGGCGAGGATGATGTAGGGGCATATTAATCCTTGACAAGTATAGTCGAATATAAGAGAGTCGAATGACCAACTGAAAGATGAATCAATCGAGGTAAAGGTAAGTTGAAAGGGGATAAGCTAACAAGTAAGTTTAGGAAGAAAATAGTCAGAATATTTGAAAAAGTAGCCAGTCGCCAACCAACGAATTGGAAACTGACAATTTTAACAAAACAACGTTGTAGTAGGGAGTAGTTTTAGAAATAAATGAGCAGTTATGGTGGTAGTTGGAGAAAGAAAAATGTCGCCATGAGACAAACCAATTATACACAAACCATATAGAACTCGTGAGGATATTCTAGAANAGAGAGAGAGAGAGAGAGAGAGAGAGAGAGAGAGAGAGATGTTATTGCTACTACTCCAGGGTCCTATATTTTATTACAAATATTATATGTAACAGTGATAGAGTGTTGACTCAGAATTTATTCACCTATGTAAATTTCATCTTTAACATTAATAGAATCCATAATCCTTGGAATTTCCTTGTGTTGTTCTTGTGTGTGGGTGTTCACTTTGTTTATGTTGCGTGCTTTGATCACAAATGGTCGAGGCTGTCTGCATCACTTCATTTCTCCTAAGTCACCAACAATACCATTCATTTTTGAAAACTTAGTAGGGAACAAATTCTGATACTCATGCAACAAATCAGTGATTTTTCCAACAATATCATCATCCCAATAATCCATATATTAGCAAACTTAGGATTCTCTTCCGAACCAATATTGACTTTTCCTATCTTCAAAGGATTCAAAAAATTGGCAGATTCTATCACAAGCCCTCCTATTTCATGGTTACCCTCTAACTCTGGTATTTGTAGGTCCCTCAGATGTCTAGCCTCGTGATCTCTAGTAATATTATAACATTCCATTGCATGTTGAAATGTTGTAGCATAGTCTGGCATGTTGTATCCAGGTAAAGATATTTATTCAAAAGAAAAATGTTTAACAACTTGTAGAGATAAATCCATTGTTGGTTTGTCATCCTCCAAGCTAAAATTCTTTTTAAAGTTTATAATCATATCTTCCAAATATGTAGTTCCACGTCGTAGTTCCAACTCTATATACCAGTTTCTTGGTATAATATCTAATGTATGAATACATATTTGTACCCATTATTTTTTAGGTATAGTCCTCCATGTTGTTGTACAATCCATTACATGCTCTATAGGGATGGACAATCCATTATACTTTACCTTTAAAAATCTGATTCCCTCTCCAAATATAACTTCTAATAACTCTTTTCACTATAACCATCCATCCATAATATTCTTATGAGTACTCCACCATCTTGTTGGGGTAACCTTCAGGGCTACTTATAAATCTAATACCCTTTGCTACTCTAGAACTTACATTTCAATTTCATAAATAAAGTAATTTAAATTTGTTAAACAATCATACATAGATAGATTACTTACTATTGTCCCAATCCAACACGGTGATTTGGTGATGCAAGCACACCTCCTCATGGAAACTTCATGCATCCTATTTTGTGAGTTCTCTAGTCCTTCATTTGAATCTAATGCACACAAATTGATACTATGTCAACTAAGATTTCCTTATATTGTAGGATTGACATAATCATACTTTCTTGAAGTCATTTTGTAAATATTTTCCAACTCATGAGTGTAATACTCCTCTCTCACAAGTTTGACATATCTTTGACCCTCAAAAGAATCTGGGAGTGTGTTGATGTATTTGTAAGTTCGGAAGATATGGTGATGTATATTATCATTGTATGTTGTTTTACCCCCATTGAGGATGTGTGTTACCCATTTACGAGATGTCTAAATTGTGTCTAGACCTTGAGGTACAACCTCCGTTGTAAGTCAGTGCAATAGTCCCCAGTGTAACATCATGTAATATGTAATTGTAGTCTCTCTAGGAGAAGTGGGCCCCATGTGAGATGACATGTAGGCTTGAGTATTATATTTGGTCAATGACTTGAAAGGGTATAAGTAGGAAGGAGCTCTCCCTCATTTATACACACCTCACACACTCTCTAAGGCACATGAGAGAGAGAGACAGTCAAAGGAGGAGAGAAAGATAGTTGCTGAACACTTCTTATTACTGCTTTTGATAATCTTACTTATGCTGAAGAATTTTGTGGGGTTTTCTCCTTTATGGTTTCCCCGGTGAAATATTTATGTCTTGTGTATATTTTAAATCTTATCTATCTTGTTGTACTTGTTATTCTTTCAGATAAAGATCCTATATAAACTAATCATATCTTAAGAAAAACTAACATGGTATCAGAGACTCTATGAAAGAAGGCACCATGTAGCTGCGGGAACTAGGTATTCCTCGTTAAAGGAGATATCTCCACATATCACCAAGCAAAGAGGGCCAGGATAACTTGCCTCACTAGGGCACATCTTTTGGTGAAAGCAGTTTCTAAATAAAAGAAGTTTCAATTTTTAGCTGTAACTGTTGTTGGGAAGAACTAGGGCATCAAGTATCGAAGGCTTCCCACCTCATTTTTAAGAAAGTGACCTAGATGAGAAACTTGCCTCAAGGAGGTGCATCTTTCTATCTAAACAGAATTCCCAAACTCCAAGATTGGTAAATTAGGGTTTCTTTAACAAACCCTAGGTCATCCTACTCCGGAACCTGGTTGGACACCTCAAATCAGTAAGATCCAAATATTTACTAGTTCAATTTTAGGTTCTTATTTTGAAAAGATGACTCACCATACTCGGCTTGAGGACAAGATTGGAGGGGCTGATAACTTATGGGCATGGAAGTACATGATCTCCCTGATCCTTGAAGAAAATAACTTGGATCAGTTTATTGCTAGAGATGTTCCAGAACCAGAGGGAGATGAGGCTAAGGCTGCTCACAAGAAAAACATGGCTAAGGATAAGATAATCATTGCATATTATATTAAGGATCACTTCATCCCCCATGTGTCTGCATCGAAGACACCGAAGGAAGTATATGATGCTTTGACAAATATGTTCAAAGGAAATAACATCAATCGGAAAATGACTTTGAGGAACCAGTTGAAGAATGTGACGATACAAAACTTTGAGATTATATAGTCTTACTTCACTAGGGTCGCTCAAATCAAAGAACAACTTGAAATAGTTGAAGAAAATGTCAAAGAAGGAAAAATTGTAATGACTACCTTGAATGGTCTTCTTAGATCATGGGACTCATTCATTCAAGGGATTTGTGCAAGAAGGAAGATGATCTCTTTCGGCAGACTTCAAGAAGAATGTGCACAAGAAGAAGCTAGACTTGTGACAAGAGAAGAAAAGATGGTAGAAACTGACGATCAAGCCCTTGCAGTCTACACTAGGAAGAATTTCAAGAAGAAGGAAAAGAAGGAGAAATTTCATCACAACAAGAAGAAAGACAAGAAACCGAAGAAGACCAAAAGAGATCATTTAAATGTTGGATGTTATACTTGTGATGAAAAGGGACACTTGGCAAGAGATTGTCCCATCTAGAAAAGGAGACACCATGCTCATATTGCCGAAGATGATGAACCAACAAACAAAAGATTCAAACGACAGAAGAATGATTTGGATGAAGAGTATGTGCTAATCTCAGCACTTACTGGCACTATCACACACAAAAGCAATGATTGGATCGTGGATAGTGGAGCTTCCAAACACATGATGGGATACAAGGAATCATTCGTCAATATGTCTGAACATGAGTCACCTCACTAGGTGAAACTTGGGGATGATTATCAATACCTCATAAAAGGGAGTGGCAAAGCTTCATAAAAGCTTGACTCTGAGAAATCCTTAAAGATGAAGGATGTGCTATATGTTCCAGGATTGAAGAAGAATATTCTCTCCATATCTGCACTAGATGCAAAAGGAATTAGGGTTTCATTTATTGATGGCTAAGTTCTAATGTGGCACAAAGGAAAGACAATAGAGGGTGCAATAGTGATTGGAGAAGAATATGGAGGCTTGTACAAGTTCAAGGGACAACCTGAACAAGCATTGGTTCATGAGTCAATTGAACCAAATGAACTGTGGCACAAAAGGATTGCACATGTGTAATATAGAGCACTACTGATGGAAAACAAAGCAGTTTCAGGATTGCCAGAGATACAGGCAAACCATGAGGGTTTTTTCAAAGGATGTGCAAAAGGAAAGAATGAAAAAAAGACATTTCCCAGTAGCGAGAGAAATACTAAAGGAATATTGGAGATATTACACTTGGATGTATGTGGACTCATGTATTCTAGCTCATTAAGTGGGTATGTGTACTATGTTTCCTTTATAGATGAATTCTCACGTAAGACTTGGATATATTTCTTGAAGAGAAAAGTGAAATTTTCAGTAAGTTCAAGGAATATAAATCCTTGGTTGAGAACCAGACAGATAGGAAGATTAAGATTCTACAGTCAGATAATAGCGGTGACTTCACTTCGGAATAATTCAAGCTACTCTACAGACAAACTAGGATTAAGAGGGAGTTAAGCACTCCATACAATCTTCAACAAAATGGGGTTGCAGAACAAAAGAACCGAACCATAATGGGAGCAGTGAAAGCAATGTTTCTTGACTAGGATCTTCCTATGCACCTTCAGGAGGAGGAAACAAGAACAACTGTGTATGTACATAACCGTACTCCTCATCTAGTATTTGACAACAATACTCCTGAAGAGGCTTTCTCATGAGTGAAACCTAAATTTAGACATATGACAATATTTGGTTTTCCAGTGTACATACATGTCCAAAGGAGAAAAGGACCATGCTCGATCCTTTTGGGAGGAAGGGTGTATTCGTAGGATACAGTGATACATCAAAGGCCTATTGAATATAATTCCTGGGATTCAAGAAGATCGACATCAATAGAGATGTAACCTTTGATGAAGATTCGACATCCTTTAGATCCAGGAGGACTCCTATCCAGGAAGTCAAGGAACCTGAAGAGACGAGAGTGTGAGGCATGGAAATTAGAGAAGCAATTCTAGAAGACCTTGAATATCATGACATGAAAGAACCACAAGAGCCGATAGAGACATTCCTTGAGAAGGACTCCCACAAGAGAAATCTAGCATGGGCACGAGAGCTCTTATGAGAAGTTGAAAGGTATGGCACTCTAGAAGGACTACATAGAGAGAGAAAAAGGGAAAATCCCTACAATAGCTCTATGGCCCTACTGTGTCACATCATTGATAAGGAACCTTCCACCTATGAAGAGCCTACATAAAATAAATAATGGAAGGATGCGATGATCAAGGAATATCAGTCGATCATGAAGAATGATGTCTGGGAGGTTGTTTCAAGGCCGTTGAAGAATTCTATCGTGACTTCAGAATGGATCTACAAGATCAAGCATGTTGCAGATGGCAGTATCGAGAAACACAAGGCAAGATTCATAGCATGAGGCTTCTCACATAAAGAAGGCATAGACTATGAAGACACATTTTCACCCGTGGCGAGGTACACTTCCATAAGGAACATACTTTCTTTGGCAACAATTATGAAGTGGAAAGTTCACCAGATGGATGTCAAGACAACTTTCTTGAGCAGTGTAGTCGAAGAGGAAGTGTACGTGGAACATCCACTGGGATTTGAGACACATGATAGGAATACCCATGTGTGCAAATTGAAGAAAGGCTTGTATTGTTTGAAACAAGCAGCGAGGACATGGTACAACACGATGGATAGCTTCATGACGAGCTTGGGATTTACAAAGAGTAAAACAGATTCCAACCTCTACTTCAAGGTGGAATACAGAAGAACAGTGATACTCCTGCTATATGTCGATGACTTATTTCTAACAGGAAATGAGGAACTCATTACATATACAAGAAGGATACTTTCTACATAGTTCGAGATGAAAGACCTAGGTATGATGCACTACTTATTAGGCATGGAGGTGTTGCAAAGTGAAGATAGAATCTTCCTTGGGAAAGGGAAGTATGCAGTGGATATTCTGAAGAGATTCAGAAAGTTGTACTGCAAGGCTATGGACATACCTATGGCATCTAACTTGAAGCTTCTGAGTGATGCTTCACCTGAGAAGGTCAATTCCATGATGTATCGTCAGATGATTGGCTCATTGATGTGTTTGATGAATACAAGACTAGACATATGCTTTGCAGTGAAAATCCTGATCCAGTTCCTGATGGATCTGATACAGGTTCACCTGATAGCGGTAAAGCATGTTCTGAGGTACCTAAAAGGTACTGTGGATTATGGAATCAAATATGATGCGAATCAGAAGATCAACCTACAGATTTATGTTGATTCATATTGGGCAGGTAGTGCTACTGACAAGAAGAGCACCTTAGGTTTCTTCTTCAGCTTGAGATCTTGCATATGTCCTAGTTCAGCAAGAAGAAATCATGTGTGGCACTGAGTACAGCCGAGCCAAAGTATGTTTCCCTTGCTCAGCTAGTTGTGAGGCAATGTGGCTGCAAAATCTATTGTCTGACTTATTTGATATCCAGTTGGATGTGAATTGCATCTTCTGTGACAAGCAGAGTTGCGTGAAGCTGATGAAAATCCCATTGTTCCATGACATGTTGAAGCACATCGAGATCAAGAGTAAAGTTTGAGTACTTCATAGAAATACTTGGTGTGATCCAAATCGAGATCCCTCGAAAGAGGGAGTGATGTGTTCTAGCATAGCTAGAAAGACAGGTTGTCTGAGCGTAACATCTTGACAATTTTCATAGGTTTCTCAGACATAATCAGTCATGTGGGTTATCCTTGGATATAACATCCTGATGAAGCTCTCATGTTATCCTTGGATATAATCAGTCCTAATGCAAAGCAAATTATCTCACATGGGAAATGAGATGGGTTATCCGAATGTAAATATTGAGCCCTGGTGTGTTACGCAAGTTATTCAAATGTAATATGTCCTGTGGGTTTTCTGAGTGTAAGTACTGAGTCCTGGTGTGGTACATAGGTTACTCAGATGTAATATGTCCAGAAGGTTATCTGAACGTAAAATATCCTGGATGCAGGTTGTTCAGATGTAATTCCTTGAGGTTGACCAGAAGAACATAAAAAGGTCTTGGTGTAGCAGGTTGTTGGGTTGTAATTAGTCCTACCATATATATGAGATATATGAAGTTCCCATGATGAGATGATAAGGTCATGAAGCACGTGGCAGGAGGTTCTTTAGTCGACATGGGTCGACCTTAGATGCTTTGGTTGTTTATTGTTTTGTCTTGTGCAAGACAAAAGAGATGATATAGATACGATGAGATGAAGGTAGAAGATGCAGGATATTACCATGGCAACATGAAGAAGATACTGAACAGATTCTATGTGAAGGCTTGCTCAATATGTGATGAATACCTAGCAGAGGAATAGGCCTACATCCTGCATGAAAAAGGGTTGGCACTATAGAAACTTTTGATGATAGATAGTATGGGACGATGATTGAATTATAAGAAGATGATGGCACCATCTATAATGAAGACTCTATGACTCCATGATGATGACGATGCAATGAAGACTTGACCAGATGTGTTGATGACTGTGTAGAGAGAGAATGCCTTCCTAGTTAAGAGGGAGTGTTGATGTATTTGTAACTTTGGAAGATAGTATGATGTATATTATCATTGTATGTTGTTGTAACCCCATTGTGGATGTGTGTTACCCCTTTATGGGATGTCTAAATTGTGTCTAGACATTGAGGTACAACCTCCATTGTAAGTCAGGGAAATAGTCCCCAATGTAACATCATGTAATATGTAATTGTAGTCTCTCTAGGAGAAGTGGGCCCCATGTGAGATGACTTGTAGGCTCGAGTCTTATTTGTTCAGTGAATTGAAAGGGTATAAATAGGGAGGCACTCTCCCTCATTTATACACACCTCACACACTCTCTAAGGCGCATGAGAGAGAGAGAGAGTCAGAGGAGGAGATAACGATAGTTGTTGAACATTTCTTATTACTACTTTTGATTATCTTACTATTCTGAAGAAGTTTGCGGGGTTTTCTCCTTTATGGTTTCCCCGGTGAAAATATTTGTGTCTTGTGTATCTTTTACATCTTATGCATCTTGTCGTACTTGTTATTCTTTCAGATAAAGATCCTAGATAAACTAATCATATCTTAAGAAAAACTAACAAGGTGCAATAACCCCACTTCACTATTAACTAGGGAAAATCCTCAATAGTATGGTCCAGTGCTTTGTAGTATGTACATGTTTAACACGAGTTCTGAAAATCTCTTGCAAAGTGTCTTGATTTCCCATAATTGTAACAAATTATCTATCCTCTTCCTCTTCCAAAGACATCCTTACTGTACCTTTGAACCCTCATCCATCGGTTTGGTTCCAATCCCTTTGGGAATTATTATTTTGTATTGTTCCTTATGGTGTGACCTCCCCTTAAACTATGTATGCATATAAAGTGCGCTCTTGAATCATATCTAGTGCACGAATATCCTTTTTATCATGACCAACCAAAGTTCAGAATTTGCAATATAAACTCGTCGAGGTAATTACATACTTCTGTAGTGTAGGGACAAATAGTAGAAGAGTGGATTCCTTTGCATATCTCACACTAGATACCTCTAGTAGAAAAGGGGTTTGGAGCTCCCATTTCCAAGTAATTTCTATATACCAGGCATTCATTCTTGGGGTGACCCTCTGTCCTACAAGTGGTACACCATATTTCCTCTCATTTTTCCTTCCCCTTAGAAATTTCTTGCAACTGGATCTTTAACACAACAAGTTGTGTTTGGGATTAAACCATCCTTGCATTGCTTTCTCCTATAGGGTATGCTTCCAATTTAATTTCCAACTCCAATGCATGTGACTACGTGAGGAATTTTTGGTGTGCCAATGGGCCCCTTATGTGCGGAAACAACCTCACAATGAACCATTCTTTATGTTTCTCTCCATGAATTTGGAATTTCACCTTGTCCATGAATGTTTTGAATCTTTGGTCAAACTCCTAGACAAACTCATTTGTCAATTGCTTAATTTCCTTCAACTCGGTATTGTATTACAACTCATATTCCAGTTCTTGATTTCCTTTATCAATGCATCCTTCACCCCAACCAATGTTCTATTTTTCATAGTGGTTTGATACTTCATATACCATGTCATCGCGCGATCTCTAAAAGTGGTTACCAACTGTGCCATTTTGGTATCATAATATTGGACTTGCTTCACATTCCATATCACCTCACACACTAACAAATTTTGATATGGATCATCTCTCCCATTCTCTTGGAATATAAGCATCCTTAGAGTAGGGTAAACCCCTGCCATTGTATTATGAGTAGTACTACTATTGGGTGTTGCAAATTTTTGTTAGTTTTTCTACATTAATTTCACTAGGATATTTATATGAAAGAATAACAAGCACAAAAATATATCCAAGATGCATAAGATACACAAGATACATAAGACACAAAGATTTTCATCAGGGAAACCATAAAGGATAAAACTCCACAAACTTCCTCAGAATAGTTATGTCACTAAGACAATATCACAAGATGGAAAAACCCAAGAACAAGATGTCTTCTGCATCTATCTCTCTTCCTCCTCATCCTCTCTCTCCTAAAGTGCACATGAGAGAGTGTGAGTGTGTGTATCAAATGACGAGGGCACCTCCCTATTTATATCCCTCAAGTGTCTTGACCTAAAACATGACTGGGTCGACCTCTTACCCTAACATGGCCAACTTCACCCAGGGAGACTCAACAATACACTTTATTATATTCCTCTTGGGGACTACTGCCCTGACTTACAATGTAG
Source organism: Pseudotsuga menziesii (assembly GCA_001517045.1). Taxonomy (NCBI): domain Eukaryota; kingdom Viridiplantae; phylum Streptophyta; class Pinopsida; order Pinales; family Pinaceae; genus Pseudotsuga; species Pseudotsuga menziesii. The sequence continues at coordinate 163,495 of LPNX010881511.1, read as the reverse complement.
GTTGTACCTCAAGGACCATATACAATAATGACATCCCGAAAGGAGGGAAATGCATCTACGATGGGGGTACAACAACATAAAATGATAATATACATCAGAATATCTTCCGAATTTAAAAATACAACAACACTCACTCTTAACTAGGAAGGTATTCTCTCGCCACAGTAATCAACACATCTTGTCACATAATCGTCACTCATTCATCATCGTTTTTGCTTCCATAGTCCTCATCTTGTCCAATATATCCGTGATAGGAAGTTTCTACAGAGACAACATTGTTTCATGTTGGGTGTAGTCTTAGTACTCATTTAGGTCTTCATCATATCCACGAGAAATCCATCACATAGGTACATCCCAAGACCAAACATTACATTTCCAATGCAATCAACTCTGTCTCCTACAACCATCTCGTTGTATCCAGATCATCTCATTATCCTTCACAAAACACAAAGAGGACACAGAGCACAACCTAGATGCATATTAGATACCATGTATGTTCTACCAACATAGGAGCATGCCAGGATCTTTCACATCACCAAGACAACCTGCATCTTCTACTATGCAAGAATCACCTAGGATCACACCAAGTGCATTACATCTCTCTTTGGTAAACCTACATTCTAAAAGGATAGGAGCATGCTAGGACTTATTCACGTCACCAAGACAACCTGCGTCTACCACTATGTGAGAAATTACAAGGTGCACACCAAGTTGCTTGTGACCTCATTATCTCCAACATGGGAATACACACATACAAGGACAGATTATGACCGAATAACCTACATACCACACCAAGATATTTTACATTCCAGGTCAACCTCAGGTACTTATTACATCTGAACAACTTGCGTACCACGCCAGAATATTTTACACTTCAGATAACCTTCCAGGACTTATTACATCCGAACAACCTGCGTACTATGCCAAGATATTTTATACTCTAGGACAACCCACAAGACTGATTACGTCCAAACAACCTGTGTACCATGCTAGGATATTTTCTGCTCAAGGACAACCTATATACTTTCCCATGTGAGATCTCATGCATCTGTGTCTTCTGGTCTCTTTCCATCACTACATAGGAGCACACCGAGAATGATTACGTTACCAAGACAACCTATAGCTCCGACTATGCTAGAACTCGTCACTCCCTCTTTCTAGGGGCCTCATTCAGATAACATTCTGGAGCTTCATTGCTTGTCTCTTCCTCATAAAAAAAAATGCAAGTCAAATCAAACAAATCAGATAGTATCTTTTGAAGCCATACTAACTCACAACTGGTCGAGCAAGTTGTAACATATTATTCCTCGACTGTACTTAGCGCCACATAAGAATGTTTCTTACTACATCAGGATATCATACCAGATCTCAAACTGAAGTAGTCTTCCTATCAGTGGTGGCGCTTCCTACATAATCTGAATCAACATAATTGTGCAGGCTAATCTTCTTATTTGCATCATACTTGATCCCATACTCAAATGTACCCTTTAGGAACCTCAATACATGAGTTGCAACAACTAGGTGAACATGTCTTAGATCCATCAGGAACTGGCTCAGCGTGTTCACAACAAAGCATATGTAGGGTCTCATATTTGTCAGGAACATCAATGGTATCATATGACGATACATCGTGGCATCTATCGACTCTAATGAATCATCACATAGTAGCTTCAAGTCCGATGCCATAGGTGTGGCCATTGTCTTGTAGTCCAACATACTGCATACTTTCCTTAGCCAAGGAAAAATCCTATCTGCAGTCAGCCACACCTCCATGCCTAAGAAGTAGTCCATCATCCCTAGGTCTTACATCTCAAACTCAGTGGCAAGATTCCTCTTTGCATCTATAATGAGTTCATCCTCTCTTGTTAGAAACAAGTCATCGACATATAGCAGGAGCATCATCGGTCTTCTATCTTCAACCTTGAAGTAAAGGTTGGAATCTGCTTTACTCTTAGTAAATCCTAATCTCATTAGGGAGATTCCAATCCTACCATCCCATGTCAATATTCTCAGACTCGGAGATATTTTGCAATCACTCCCTCTGAAGCAGAGCATCATCTTCCCTCTGCATTTTGTACTCTATGTATCAAAACATTATGTACTAGAGTGACATGTAGCTTCCTCTGCTATTGATATTCTGTGTATCCATCTATGTCATCTCTACTAGATACCAAGATCCATTATCTTGAACTTTGTTGAAATTTCCTCTTGCACCCGTTTGTGAGCTTATCGTCCTCTGTAGGATTTAATATTAAACCTTGTAGCAAAGGTTAAGATCTTCATCTCTCTAGGTGATATTCAAGATCCTCATGTAACTGTATGTGCTATCCCATGGGTTCTTTCTGAGCTCATACAAATCCTTCTATGCACATGTGGTTCTCTGCTCGATATACACTTCTACTTCATTGAAGAAGTGTGTATGGTAAATGGAGTATGCCATAGTCTACTCCCTCTTTCTGAGAGAAACCACAAACCTTGTTTTGTATCCCTTGATGTGGCCATCTGCTACATGCTTGATCTTATATATCCACATGGAAGACACTACATACTTCCATTCAGGTCTCGAAACCACATCCTAGACATCATTCTTCATGATCAACTGGTAATCTTCAATCATGGCATCCTTCCATTCCTTCTCGGGTGCTTCTTCATAGCTTGGAAGGATCTGTATCAATGATGTCACTCAACAATGCCACATAAATGGAGTGTGTCTGAGGCATCTTACTTTCTTTGGAATTCCCGTCATAATTTTATTCATCTTGAATGATCTCTTGTGCCCAATATGGTATTCATCTCTTGAGGTGGATCTACGACTCTCTTTAGGTCATATCATGATTATTATATTCTTTTGAAGATATTTCTTCCACCACGGTGTCTCTGACCTTGGGAGATTCTGGTTCCTCTTCATTTATGTTTGTTGCAGTGAATCTTATAGTTAAAATATCATCACTCGTTCTTCGGAACAAGTCTCATCCTTCTTTTCTTGTAGGTGATTGTACACGATATTTCCTACAAATCAAATTCAATTGCATGATTAGAAACATTTCATGATTTCCAAAACTTATTAACGCTACAAAAATCATTTCACACAATCATGCAACTATCTTAGCCAACGCTACAAAAATCATCCATATCCCGTATACATACGTTAACTTTCTATATTCCTTCCATCTCTACCATAACATTTATTAAGAGTGTGCACTACTCCCAATATTTAATCAAAGATGTTTCATTCTAGATATGTAGCAATGGAATGTTGTACAACACCATAAGATACTTACCCATCACATGTAATTCAGTAGTATACTATTCAGAAAATAAAACACTCAAACATCCATAATAAATCAAATGAATGATAAATATGTGCACAACTAAATAACATCATTTAAGTAACTTGACATATAGGTAATGACAATTAAACACTTATCTTTTTTTCTTTGGTGGGTGTAGTACTTCTTGATCTTTGTCTTCTTTCAGGAATAATTGGAGTCTTTACTTCATCATATTATTATGGGAACCTATGTTTGTATTACTATGAGTGTCACTTCTTCATTCACAACTGCATTCCTTCTTATCCAAATACTGAGATGAATAAGAGTATGATCCTTGTCTTCCTCCGTAGAATTCTTCTGGATCAACGCACATGTTCCTCATCACTCGAGGAATCTTCCTTTTCTTCTATGAATATTTTATTAGTTGGTTCATCATCTTCAACGGTGTGAGCATGATGTATTTTATTGTTTGAATTCTTGTTGAAGGAGCCTCTGTTTATGGGCTATTCTATTGAGTAGTGTCCTTTCTTATCACAAGTGTAGCATCGAATATTGGGAGGATCTCTTCTGAATTACTTTTGTCTTTTGTGATGATGGTCCTCCTTATTTCTATTATTTCTTCTGGTGTGAACTATGAGAGATTGATATTTAGTTTCTCCCATCTTCTCTTCTCTCATTATGAGTCGAGCTTCTTCTTGTGTGCATTATTCCCAAAGTCTTGTGAAAAAGATCAACTTCCTTCTAGCAGATATTCCTTGAATGAATGAATCCCATGATATTTGGATACCATTCAAGGTGGTCATAACAATAAATCCTTCTTCTACATTCTCTTCAACTACTTCAAGTTGTTCCTTGATTTGATCAACCCTTTTGAAGTAATATTGCATAGTATCTGAGTTCCATATCTTCACATTCTTTAGTTGGTTCCTCAATGTCATCTTTTGATTACTGTTCTTTCCTTCGAACAACTTCGTCAAAGCATCAAACACTTCCTTACGTGTCTTCAAGGATGACACATGTGGAATGAGATGATCCTTAATAGAATATGCAATTATTCTCTTGGCCTTAACCAATTTCTTCTTATGAGTAGCCTTAGCCTCATCTACCTCTCGCTATAGAACTTTCTTACTGATATACTGATCCAAATCATTTACTTCAAGGATCAGGGAGATCATATACTTCCATGACCGAAATTTGTCACCTTCCATAATATTATCATCAATATGGGTCTGACGAGTCATTTTTAAATGAGAACCTCAAATGGAAATATCAAAGATTTAGATCTTACCATTTTGAGGTGTCCGACCTGGTTCAGGAGCTGGATGATATAGGGTTTGTTAGAGAAACCCTAATTTTCCAAAATTGGAATTCCAAACTTCTGGTTGGATAAGAAGATGCACCTATTAGAGGAGAGTTTTCTAGTGTACTCATTTTCTGAAAATTGTGGTAGGAAGCCTCCGAAACATAAATCCCTAGTTTCTCCAATTTCTTATGCAGAACTGTCTGATATTAATTGTGTTGTATGTTCGACGTTTTTGCTCCTCAAGGTCTGAAAATTTGTCTTGAGGTATCTTGGCATGTATTCTTTCCAACCCCATATATTAGGTCATAATTGGATTCACCAAGTGTAACTTATGCTAATTTTCCTAATGTGACTTGTTTGAGGATTGGTTCAGTATAGTGAACTTGTACAGACTTCCACGTGTTATTGTTTCACCTTTGGGGTATGAAACTCACACCATAGAAACTAAAGTCCGTTAGCATTTTGAAATATATTGTGAAATTTTATTTGGACCTTCCTAGCCCAAGATATAGCAATTCTCTCTAGGTCACCTGTTTAAGACTGGATTCTGGAGGAGGCTGGAATCCTAATCTGGAGGAATCATATATCCTAAATTATAACGAATCTATGTCTGAAAATCACACACAAGGTACATAAATATTTCATCTTTTTCATGTCTAAGTTTAAGCTCCTGAGACCTCTCCAATATTGAGTTATAGTGAAATTCCAAATATGACTACATTTTGTCTTCTAGGGTTTTCAAACACGAAACCCTAGTTTCCAGTAGCTGACATTGTAGCAGTATTTCAACTGCACAGTTCCTTCTTTCATATTTGATCCGATACCATGTTATTTTTTCTACATTAATTTCACTAGGCTCTTTATCTGAAAGAATAACAAGCACAACAAGATATCCAATATGAATAAGATACACAAGACAACAATATTTTCACCAGTGAAACCATAAAGGAGTAAACCATGCAAACTTCCTCAGAATAGTTCCGTCACAAAGACAATATCACAAGATGGAAAAATCCAAGAACAAGATGTCTCTTGCATCTCTCTCTCTCTTCCTTCTCATCCTATCTCTCCTAAAGCGCACATGAGAGAGTGTGAGTGTGTGTATCAAATGGGGAGGAATCCTCCCTTTTATATCCCTCAAGTGTCTTGACCTAAAACATGACTAGTTCAACCTATTACCCTAATAGGGCCGACTTCACCTAGGGAGACTCAACAATACACTTTATTATATTAATCTTGGGGACTACTGCCCTGAATTACAACACAGGTTGTACCTCAAGGACCATATACAATAATGACATCCCAAAAGGAGGGAAACACATCTCCGATGGGGGTACAACAACATACAATGATAATATACATCAAAATATCTTTCGAAGTTACAAATACAACAACAATTTGGTCTAACTAGCTAATTTACCTCCGCTAATTTGATTGATATTGCTATGAT
>LPNX010881511.1:46848-156532 GCA_001517045.1 Pseudotsuga menziesii | reverse complement strand
TCTTAACCCCCCCCCCCCCCCCCCCGCAAAAGTCCCGTTGGGATTTTGGGGGGGGGTCTTTGGAAAGACCCCCTAAAGGTTATTTTTTAGGCAGTTTTTAAGCCCCCCACAAAATTAATGATAAATGAACTATTGGTGGCAGTTCTTTTAAAGCCACCCCCAAAAGTCATAATAATTTGACTTTTGGGGGCGATGTTTGAAATTCGCCCCTAGATGCCATGATTATTGGGATTTTTGGGGAGGTTGTTTTAAAGTAACCCCCAAAAGTTATGGGAATTTGGACTTGTGGGGGAGATTGTGATAAAGACACCCTCAAAAGTCCAATTGTCATGAATTTTTTTTAAGCCAATTTTAAAAAAACCTCCCTTAAAAGTCACGTGAATTTGGACTTTTGGGGGCGATGTTTATATCACATTTGAAAATCCCACAACATATTCCATGCATAGGAAATCTTTGGCATGTGATTGAGACGTGGTATCACATTTAAAGGTTTAGTACACCAAGGATGGTTCTCATTACCCAATTCATGTTACAGGGTGAAGAACCATAGTCTTACTCTATAACATGCGGCTTTTGGGTTCTACATAAGCCATCCATGAGGCCCTAGTCCACCTTTTTACTGTCATAGGGATATGGTGGCTATTTTGAGATTTGTCTCATTATGGATTCTTCTTTGTCACTAATCCCTCATTTGATAAAAAAAAACCCATGTTGTTGGGATAGAACATTTTCCTATGGTGCTCATGTTCTTTGCATAGTAACCCACATCATTTCATAGGGCATGTGTAGGGAATTCTTTGCCTACATGTGAGATATGGCCAACAAGTTGAGGAGGGGTACATTAGGGATGGAACTTGAGGACTATTCCATGGTATAATGAAAAATCTAGGACCTTACACTGTAGCATTTTACTATGGAGATATGATACATGTGTGTGGTCCCAAACCACCATATAGGCCCTCCATAGGGAATCTTTGGCTTGGAAGTGGGATATGGTGCTAGTTTTGAAGTTAATTAGAACACTAGACATGGTTCTTGGTGCTCGTGATGTGGTTCAATGCAAAAATGTAGGGTATTATACCATAATGTTTGTCAATGGGGTTCATGAGACATCATTGTATCCCTTAGACACCACAAAGTCATGTAAAGGGAATCATTGTCATGTGACCAATATATGATGGCCATTTTGAGTTCAGTACATTAAGGATGGTTATAATAAGTTTATACATGGTCCAAGATCAAAATAGATAGTTTGAAGCCATAGTGTTTTTCCTTTAGGACTCATGGACTACGTATGGGCCCCATGCCATAAAATGAGTCTTTTCATAAAGAATTATTGGCCTACAATAAGGTTATGGTGTCAATTTCAATATTTGTGATACCCTTCCTCCTAAGTTAGGTTCAAATATTCCATACTTACATGACCCTTAAGCATACCCATAGTAAGTCAAAGACCAAGCATAATGTTAATGTGGAGTCCAAAGTGACCAATGGGGTAAAGACAACAAATCCACAAGGTATCACATGTTAAAAGGACAAAAGACTGCAAATATTTGGACTAACATCATAAGATTGAAAACATTTGGAAATCACATGAAAGATGGAAAAAGTGTGTCAACAAAATTGAATAATTAAAAATCCCCCCATTGTGAACTCACCTACTAAGTTGTTACTCATAGGAACTATATACAAAATTATTTAGAAACTACTTTAATTTCATATATGATAGATACCACCTCATAATCATGTATCATAGATATCACCTTGAAACACTCCCATTTCTCAACAAGCTCCTCATGTGACCTAAATACATACTACATGATAACATCATTCCCACCCCCATAGTCCATTAGATTTATTTTGTTTCTCTCCCTAAAGCTATAAGTTCTCACCCAATGATATCTATATATTTATAACCACCTCCCTATTTCCCTTCACCTCCCTTGATATTACCATGTATTGGTAATGATGACCCTAAACCTCAGGTAGGATGCTTTGGAAAGTCAAGTGCCACGTGGATTGCTCTGAAGGGGTCTACCAAGAGATTAGGAAACAAATTTTATTATGTGAATATCAATGTTTTAATAGGAGAATGTCCATATCTTATATAGATATTAACTAGTAGATAGTCATACAATATCAATAAATTCCTCATTTTTTGGTACAAATGTCTAATGGTAAATGGGAATAAAACTAGGGTATTTGTGTTGGCAATATATTCTAGTTTTGAACTTAACAATTGGTGTTTCTCATTTAAAATACAATTAATTTTTCCAGGTGCAATTCTTCTAAATTTAAACCTAAAACAAAAATATATATGTTCTTAATAAATCACTTCTATTTTGTTGATAGTATTAAAGTAACTAATTACATCAATATACACACACATAATCTTGTAATAAATAAATTTTCTAGTAAAACAAAAGTTACAGAATCTAAATCATAGTTACATATCTGAAAATGAGTTTGACAAGAACAAAAAACTGGTAAGGTCCACACTCATCCCAACCATAGGTAGGCATTCTCAAAGCATTTCTGAATTGTTTTCTAGTCTTGAGTCATCTATTAGATCACGGGTTGATATTTAGAGCTACTTAGGAACACTAGCCATTAAATTATAGGAATTTGTCCCTACTCTTTTTATAAACTTGAAGATCAATATTCCTCACTTTTCCAATTCCCTGGCACGTATAGATACTTCAAGGAAAAATAGAGTGTTAGCACTCAAAATTTACCTCAGGTTGTGGGAAGGAAATATCAAGGAAACAACAGAGCCACTTTAGACTATATTTCTAACCCAATACAATCAGAGAGGGATATCTCAATATTTACAAGGTTTTCACACTCAATATATTCAATCAAAACACTTAGAAGGTCAGATCTCTGATAGGACAAATTGTTTTTATAAAATATTTGGTAAGACAGTCATGGAGGATGCCATTGGGAAATGGAGTCAACAATCAGATTTGAGTTAGGTTTCAAGAGGTAGGGTTTTGAAAGTTTCATGGACATAGGCAAGGTAAACACCATTTCCTTAGTCTTGAGGCTTTTGCAGGTTGATTAGAAGACAAGGAGGACATACCATCAAGAAGAGCACCAAGCTTGGGTGAGTTCAGCAAGACTTCAGCAGAAAATGGTTTGAAAATGATTGAACAAATGAAACTAGAGCATGCAAGATGAATTCTAGTTCATAAAACTAATGCTCAAGCATGAAAAGAAACACAAAATGGAGTGTTAAACTGGAATATCTCTTACTGAATAAAAAGATGGCACAAGAAATATCTGCCATGGAAACTTCAACCTTTCCATCTCTGCAATTTTTATTCATCTCTGGAAAACTAAAAACTATTATAATGAAAAGCCTCTCTGATCTTGAAAATCCAACCCTAGATATATAAAATACCTCTGAATTTATAGCAAAACTACATCTACTCAAGATTAAATTCGAAATCTAACTGAGCTCTAAAAATAGAAATAGTTACAACTGATTTGCTTCATTTCAGGAAGCAGACTGGTGAAAAATAGGCCTCAAATCCCCACCTGTATATCTAAAATGGTGACAATTGTGTGAAATATGAGAGAGGTTTTATTAATTTATCATATTCTCGACAAAACCCATTCCTTCATTTTTCCATATTCCTCTCTATCGCCTCGCAATCTTCTTTTGAAGTTGATGACTCAGACAATATTCTAAAAATATGGAAAATTACTCTCTAAATATCACTTCACTCCTCCAAATCCATGATACCTGTGTAAAACATGAGAGATTTTATTGTATATTGGTCCGTTCTGAAGAAAAACCTCCCTCGGTTTCTCATAATTATTCTTTATTTGGCGGAAACAACTCTTTGAACTTAATGACTAAAACAATCATTTTCATAGAATAAAGCTTCTTCCTCTGCTTGTTGACTTGTTAATAATTTTTGCTCATCAAACCTTTGCACGTATTTTCAGTATAACCTTAATAATGTAATCAGGCTTACATTTTGACTCAATCTTGGCTCCAAAACATTTTAAGATATCTTGTAGGATCAACAGCTGAAGTATTCCATGGATATTCGAAAAATAAAAATGCCATCCTTTGTCACAAGTTATAGTTTATTCAAGTGCTTGGCATCATTTTCTCTTCTGACTATCTTGATCATTCTTAAAGGACTTCTTTGGCTTATATGAAATAAAATATGAATGTGGTAACAACTAAGGGAGGAAAACAAAGTGTTTGAAGGATGAAAGTAAAATATCACTTTTTCTTAAAAAAAAACATGGTTCTGATTCATCTTCACTGCTTTAAATCTTGTAACCACCTTTCTTGAAAATGACTGATTTATAAGCTTTGGATATTATTAAATATAAGGCTTATTGAATTCCGTCATCTCCCATGACTACAACCTGCCAATATAAATGCCAAAGGAAAACAATCATCACCAAAGTTCATTTGCCAGCTGTACTAGCAATTTCCGCTGCTTCAAAGGTGGTATTTTTACCATTTTGCAATCCGTGACATCCAATTCCACTGATCTCATCTACCATTAAACCCACCTCACATTCACCCAACAAAATTAGCAAAGACCATTGATTTGTTTGATCAAATACAATAGGTGTTTTAACCTGTACTGACTATAAAATTTCGTTGCTTTCTGGAAAATTAACTCACCAACACTTGCACATTGTGAAATAGTTGTGAACCATGGATCGAGATTTTGATATGACCTGAGCCGTCCAAGACGGAAGCTCATACCAGATTTTGCAACTCCAGAAATTTCAATTGTCCTTGCTTGTTGTGAGTGCGAAATGATTATACGCCATTGATTTCCACCATTTGTAGATCTGACTGTTCATCCTATCCACGGTTTAACACCATTTTACAACGCCTGAAAACATTATCTTGCTCGCTCTTTCATCAGCGAAATGATTCTGGTGCATTGGATGATATTGGGATTTCAACTGAACCATTGATTCATTTTACCTGATATTATGGTCCCATATTCCTTCAGAGATTGACCTATATACAAACTGATCCATCTGACTGGGTTCTTCTATGGGCAACAAAGGGCTCTTATCCAGTTTGATAAAATTTTCCAACACTAACATAAGCATCTTGGTAACATGTGCTATAATAACCTGAAAAATATCGAGCTCCTCCACGACCACAGTGAACATATTTGATGACCTTGTCCTCTCTTAGAAGCTTAGGGACTCTGTAATATCTGGATTCTGATCCATAATGTTTATCTTTAGTGCTGAAAAGAGAGAATAGTGTCCATATTTGCCTCAACCACAAAGTAATTCCAGATCTTATCATTGTATCTCCTGCTAATAAATTATAACACCATCAATGATATCCTCAGCTGTTCATCAAGCCTGCACACTATAAGCAATGATGTATTGGCATTCCAATTCAACTTTCTCCCATAAGGAACCTAGTTTATAAACACCAACAACGCTTCCTTATCCTCATTAGGATCACTATTCCCAGGCTTAAACACAAACAATACAAGTAAAACCAACACCCACAATTTTCAAGAAATGCATTAAAACCTTGATTAGCATTTCCTTCATTTTCCTTATTCTTTAAATCTGTAGCGCTGCCAGTTAAATGGTCAAAGGCAAATTGGAAATTTGCATCTTGCACAAAATGGGGAAAAGGATATCGGAACCACATTATATGTGCATCCGTATAACCAAAATTATAACCAATCTCAAGAACAATCCTCAGAAAATTAATTATGTTGCACATCATATTTTAGTCATATTACCCTAAGCTGCATTAATTCCACCCTGTGCTGCAATGGTGTGGGATCGCGTGGGAAAGAGATTGGTGATGTAAACCGTGTATTTGGAAAACACTGGAGCAATTCTTTTTTATTTGAGATCCATTGGATTACCTCTGATCTCGAACTACTGGACTCCTCCGCAAGAAATAACGATAATTTTGATTCTTCACAATTTGAAGTTCTATTGAACCAATATAACGACAAAATAAACTTTTTCCCAAGCTTAAACACGATCTGTGATTTATATTTTTGTAATGGGGAAATATTCCACATGCAAAGAGGCGTGTCTGTTTTGTATTGTTTATATACCATGGCAGTTGTTTTAACATATATCAAGTAACAACATGACATAATAATCCTTGTGGACTTTGGTGCTTGGACTTTGACAGTTGGCTTTGCTTGGTATGTGGCAGGTGTGTGGCCCACTTATGGACATTCCATATGATGCCCAGTGTTGCACTATACTTGCGCCAATATCCCTTTTAAAAAAATAACATTTTAGACTCAATAATACATAATTTTTTTACCATAAAGCTAAAAACTTGTTTATAAAACTTATTTTATTCAAAATGAATAAAATTTTGCACCAAATATAAGAAAATTTCTTTTTATTTTTACTCAAAAGGCCTTTAAAGTTCCTTTTGCTCGAATAACCATTGAAAATTTCATGCATTACCAAGCGCGCAAAATCTTGACACTTCCAAAACCACCCATGAAACTTTGAAATTTAGAAAGTGGCAACATCAACCGATGCAAAAATAGTTAGTGCTAACAACTGGCTCCAATTAGGGATGTTATCCTACCTACGAGGTAGCAAAGAACCCCATAGACTAGGTTCCAAATCCATTGGACTGCTCTCAATATTTCTCTGAACTCCTCAACCTGTTATGACCTGTAACCATCACCTAAAACCACAATATAACCTATAACCTGTCACATGTCACCTGTAACATGTAACCCATCCGTCCTTTGAAATCTGAAAGCAACTGTAATTGCAAATCTGAACTTGTAACTAAAACTTAAACTAAAACTGAAAACAAACTTGAAACTATTGAAGGAAATGCTCGCCATGTTGAGCTTATTTACACCTACCTACCCTACTTTACTGAGCACAATCACCAAGTCAAGTAAACTCTGACTTCCAATGAAGTTATCCAAGTAACCGATCAAATGATTGAGCTTCTCCATCATGTTTGATAAAAATAAGAACATAAGAATTTAATGGTAACAAGTTATGATAAAGTACTTGATGTTTACTGCAAAGGCATAACCAACCGTTCCCACTGCAAATTTTCTCCATATAATCAGTCACCGGATCATAAAAAATATGGCAACCTTCAAAAAGTTTTGTCATTTGCTTGTCATGACAAGGCTACTCAAAGTGTAACTCCTCTTGCACACTATTGAATTGATCTTCAAAATAACCATGCAAGGAATGCTCATGACAATTTCCAACCAAGACATCCACAACTTCATTTAAAATTTCTGAATTTATAACTTGTTTCTTCTCATGCATTTCAAAAGAAATATCATTTTGTTTTTCAATAGAATCAAACAAAATACTTTCTCTTTGACAAAAAATTCTGAATTTGAAAAACAAAAAGACACATCCATTTGAGAACCTTGCTCCTTTTCTTCGTGATTCAATTCCTCATCGCAAATTGCTAGTTTTTCTATATATTGGGATTGATTGCAATGTTGCTCATTCTTTTCATTATCCATTTCCAAAAATATCTTTGTATGTCCATGTAAATATTCATGAGAAATTTGAATTTGATCAACACACAAAGGTATTTCTTCAACCATTATTTCAAAATCTGATTCCTCTTTACTTGCAATTTCAAAAAATAAACATGTGGAAGGACTATAAGACTGAAAATTTCCAAAATTATAATTCTTTATGTAATCACCCACATAAATATTAGAACTTTGAAGAAACTGTTTTGTAAAATGGTATTTTCTGATTGGAAATGGGCAGCCTCTTCTTGTAACAAAATTTCTGAAGTTTAATGATATGAGGAAAAATTAGATTGACAGTCCCAACTTCCTTCTTGGTCACACAAAGATTGACAATACTGCTGCAAATTATCATAAATTTTAGGAAAAGAAATGTAGATGGTGTTGCTAGGAATTTTGCACCTCTTGTAGACAAGAGTTGTTCCTCTAGTCTGAATGGTTCATATCTAGGACAAATGGTACACAACAGAATGGAAGACATTCCCTAAAATGGATGGAGATCTGGAATCAATCCCTTTGATGTAATAGTATAGTTGTTTCCTGTAATGATGGTTATTAATGGATGTACCTGCATAATCACAAGAAAACAACAAACCATATCAAATAGCACCATAATATGATCCACTATTCTATGTTGATGACTAAGGAATTCAACAATAAAATATACGATAATAACACAATAGACTTTATGGGAAGGGAACCAATTTTGCATTAAATAATAGAGAAGAAGTTTATAACCTATGCCCTAGTGTTTATGTGCTCCTTCAAAAAGTCAACATCTCATCCCCAATAGCTCCAACTTGCTCCCTCAAGCTCACTCAACCGATTTAGGCCAGAATGTCAAAGCAACAACATAAATTTACTCTCTTCTCAACCATGGAGAATGAGCCTGCTTTTATAGGCTTGGGATGGATAAAGATGATTGAGAAATTGGTGGGTGAGGTTGATAGGAGATCCCTAAAGGATGGATCTCGAGCCCAACTGGTCCTAGTGAGTAGGGATAAGGGTGCCACGAAGCCTTCTTTCGAGAAGCTTCGTAAGAACCTCTCTTTTTTCACTTTTTACCAAGGGCGCCGCTTCTTCCTCACCGAGACAGAGCGGTGACAGAGCATAACCGTGCCTTGAACAAAGTGTAAAGGCGGTGCCACCGCTTACTATCAATATATTATGGGCGGTGCAGAAGAAGGTACCGCTCTTTGACTAAAGGGTAGAGGCGGTGCTGGATTTTCATATGTAGATTTGATGTCTGGACCGATATTTTCACTTCACAATTTGGGATTAAAGGAAAATACTAAAGTTTGGGACCTAATCACATGATGATGAAGAGATTTAGGTGGAACAAAATGCCCCCCAAAGCATGAGGCTAGAGGGATACAATAGACGAGAGCTTGAAAGAGCAAGTTATCACTTCGAGGAAAGAATCAACTTGATCGAAGATCAGGAACCAGGCATCTGCAATACATCAATACTTTTGACTCATGAGCAAATATGTCTTCATCATGGCTGTAGAGCAATATAAGGTAGATCCATGAGAGAGATTAACAAACATGGCTACTAGAATACAACGTAGATCCATGTGATAGAGGACTCAAACTTGGACATAGCTACCAGATATACAATGTAGATCTATGTTGTACATATGCAAATTTGAGCATAGTCACGACCATACAAATGTGGATCCACACTGGTACTTCATACAATATACCCCATCACAACCTGGGGAGAAAGCTATGAGTGCCTTTCAACAGATACCCAGGGTCTTCATCTCATCTTCCACAAAGTACGATTCTATCCATGTGATTACAATGATCTGAAGTCAAATATGGTAGAAACCACTTGATTACTGATCAATGATGTGAATTGTTAACAAGTGTGAGGGATATCACCATTGATGTCAATGATTCCCAAGGTACCTTAGTACAATCCACTAAGTGTGAATAGATGATTTGATGTCGAACACTCAGTCGAATCTTTCGATCAAAGGTCAATGATGTGAACCTATGTCGAGAGCGAGAGAATTTGTCATTAATGCATATAGACCTCAAGGTGCTAAACTTGTTTCTAATACTAATTCCTGGATGATGAGTTGATGTCGACAGGAATAGTCTCATCGAAGGAGGGCCATAATGAATCCCACATCGACAACACAAAACTTGGAACAAAGTTCTGGAATGTTGTAGATAATGTAACCATCAGACTGACTCAAAAGTACTGACACAAAGGTTGTTTTAACTGCAGAGGTAAACTTTCAACTTCCCTTTGAACATCGAGTGGCACGACAAAAGACTTGGCAGCATTGACTCGTCTAGGCGGAACACAATACGACAATGGACGATGCATTTTTTGAAAGACACAAAGGAGTGACATGACTCATGAAAGTGGATAGACTAAGAGACATGCTGAATACCCAATTGACTGAATGAAATGCAGACAAGTACCATGTTCAAAGGTGACAAACAACTGCCATTTTATTTGCAAAATGAATTGATTCCCTTCCCTTAATTTCCCCATCATGATTGATGAGTGCCTCTTTTCATTTTTACAAGTTTAAAGAAGGTAACAAACACTCGTTGTAGCTCATCCGAAGACAAGTCCATTCTCATATGTTTTTCGAACCTAAGAAAGAAGGGTTTCATTCCCAAAAAAGGGTCTCTTAGTGTTTAGTTTAATGAGTCCAATGAAAGTTAACCCGATATCGTTCATTTTTAGAGATTCTGAACGAAGACGAGAGAAGACTCCAAAGGGTCCTTTTTCGTATGATTTAGTCTCTAGGGCCCGAAAAAGTATAAAATAATACCCAAGAGAACTCTTCCAATCATGATTGACTGGAGTGTTCCTTTTTTGTAAATAGTCCATCCGAACCGAAAAAGAGATGAACTACCGTCGGAGAGACGACTCTTCAAATACTTTAACAAGTGTGAAGAAGACAAGTGCACTCGACAATCTTTTTCGTATTTAAGGAGCCCAACAATCTTTTTCGAAATGAACTCTCAAGGACTTTTTCCATTTTCCAAAAGTATGAAAAAGTCAAAAAACAAACTTCCCCATAGACATTACTGCTTATTCATGCCCCTGCAAGACTTAAAAATGACCATTAGTTTCCCGAAATATTCGAAAAAATGACTTTTATGAACTATATTAAAGGGTATTTTTATAAAAAATGATTTAAAACATTAAAAAAACCTAAAAACATGTTATAAAAGCTAAGTAAATAGTAAAAACCAATTCATTTACTATTTACCAAACCTTGGACAAAACTTCAGTTGGAGATTGCGGGAGCATACACTGTCCGTTTTTCGCACCGACAGATTTAGGTAAAAGCTAAAACCGTTCTCTTTCTTTTCATGGTTTCCATTTTTTTATTTTCATGAGTTTTTTTATCCCGATGGTCAAACCTAAAGGAGAAAAGGCGGGCATCATGCCTGGCCTTTACGGGAAAGGCAGTGCCCGATAAAAACCACATTTTTTCAGTTCAACTCAGGCAGTGGCACCGCTTTGTCTTAACTAGGCAGAGGCGGTGCCGACCATGAGCTTCAAAAACTATTTTACCTAGCCACATAAAAATATTATGAGCCTTTTCAATGATAGAATATGTTTCTAATTAGCCCATTGATGGTTTTTGGTAGGTTCATTTCGTCAAAAATGGTTATTTAGAAAGAAAGACAACATGATGAGGACGATGCCCATGTCGCAAGAAATGTGGGTTGTGTGGCTGCCCTACGAGGCTGTGGCCTCCCGAAGTTATTTTGTAACCCTAATATGGTTTCACATGCCTTCTTACTGGAATATATTCTATGGATGTGGAATCTAGAGCAGCAGCATTTTGAGGTGGGACCTCATGTTCTGACTATAGAGGTGGAAGACATTTACTTATTGACAGGGATATCCAGACGAGGGTCCCCTATTTCTCTAACTGGTTCCCGAGGAGGGGACGTGACTACATAAGAATTGATTGATTTTCGTTATCTGCCTGGCACGAAAATGTCAAGTAAGAAGATTCTCATCAAGGTTGCGGTGGATGTGCCACTTCGCACTATTTTGTTTACTATGCAGAGGCTAGATGGGAGCCAAGGGGCTCACCAGGAATCTTGAGCACATCTGTTGTATACCCTGGAAGCTATGGCACCTATGGTTTTAACTGGGCGGAAGCACTTCTTCCTGTTTTCAAGGACCAGCTGACAAAATGTCGGCAAGAGGAACTGAAGTAGTTTGGGTATGGGTCCATTTTAGCCTGCTTCTTCTTCGAGAGGGTACCTCTCATGAGGCCCCAGGTGATCTTCACATAGATTAGGGATACAGACCCATGCATGCTTAGGTGGGTAGAGATCATGGCCCGTACAGGAGGTGGTAGGGCCAAGGTGAAATTAAAGGTCGCCTTCTTCCATTGGCTGCATGACCAGATTCTCATGATAGAGGAGTATGCATATACAGGGACCGACTTCAAAAATGATCCTGATCTACCATTACCACCTAGTGCTCAGTGGGGAGATATTGGTAAGAATCAGAACCCTAAAATGTTGATCATGTTTTTATATTTTTGTATTTTATGTTTTTTTATGGGTAGTAACAAGACCTAAAATTTTACATGCATATGTTGGTGGTGCACGGCCTGGGGGATCCTCCCCCATGGACAGGTGAGCTAGAGCTCAATTTGTTCACAGAGGTGATGACCATCTTATTGAGATAGAGGAGAACCTGGAGCGACTGACTCTTGATATTCTAAATGCAATGATATATGACCTCCCTACGAGGTACCAGAGACACACTTCAATAGTGCCATGTCGCTTTAGCTGACTGCTACGTAGGGTAGCACGGGCCATCATGTGCTATCATGAGCATCATTAGATGGTGGACTGCATGATGTACTACTGAAAGCTTACTAGCTTTAGTATTTTTGTATGATTTTGTATTTCCTGAAAGCCACAGTGCTTCAGACGAGGTCTCGTGACCACATTTTTTGTAAAAAACACTCTTTATATATATATACAAACTTATTACCAATGTTTATATGTCTCAAATGGAAATAATATTTACATGAGTTTTATGTGTCATTTACAGTTTATTTTACAAATAAACCATGTTTATTTTGCAAGTTATGAATGGGAAATATACCAGTCTAGGATATAGTTTGCTAACGAATCAGCAACTGTATTATCTGCCTTAGGGATATGCCTCTAAGTGATACACTCGAATGACCTATCTAACAAATGCACTCTTCGAAATAAATGGAGGAGTACAGGGTTTATGATGGTATAGAAATGTTTTAGATGAAAAACCACTAATTGTGAATCCATAAACACTACCAAATCATGAATGTCTCGAGATGCAGCCTCAGACAGTAGACCTATTAATACCTGATACTCGACGATGTTGTTGGTAGCTGGACCAATACAAATCGCTCCTAAACTAATCAATTCATGAGCCGAGGAATACAGAACCCAAGACATTGAAGCAAGGTACAGGGTATGATAGCAAGCACCATCAGGGAAGCCATAAAAATCCATCCGATCTGCATAACCAAAACATGGTATAAACAGTTTGGACACTAAACTCAAAACCATACTGAATCAAGACACAACACACTGAAATCCAAAAATATACATATATACAAGGTACCATACAAAAATTATTTAAGCATAGTACCTCTTCAGGTACAACCCATTGCGAGGTTGCTCGAAGGGTATCCTGTCATAATCCACGAGCTCATAAGTCCCTTTCTCTAAAACTTTGCTAATGACAAAAGTACCATACCACATTGACTCGAACTTTCCTTTACCTAGTTTATTGTGTCTCTGATTGTAGGTCAGAACTAGGTCATCTTTATTGAAAACACAAGGCTAAGCAGATTTATCATATTGTGCCTTGATGCGTTTCTTATGCGCCTCATTAGCTAAGGCAGCGTCTCTTCTAGTTTCGTCAAGATTAGTGAGGTATAGAAATATTTCTTCCTCGGTGGAAGTGTTTGGTAGAAGTTCTATTGCAAGTTTCAGTGACAGAATCCGGCATTGGATAGGAAGTACAACTTCTAGTCCGTAAACTAACTGGAAACGTGTGAAACCGGTTATCGTTTTTACCGAAGTTCTGTAAGCCCAAAGAGTAGAAAAGAGAGTCAGGTGCCAGTTGGATTTATGATCTCCAACCATACTCCGCATAATAGTTTTTAAATTTTTTTTAATGGCCTCGACCTAACCATTAGCTTGTGGATAGTAAGGAGTTGAGTTTTCATGGCAAAAACCCAACTTAGCACTTAACTCAGTTATCATCTGATTCCAGAAATGCGATATGTGGTCAGTGACTATAGACTATGGGACTCCAAACCTAGATATCACATGATTGAATAAGAAGAAGGCGACCGTCTTACCATCCTCTACATATGTAAGCATAGCCTCAACCCATTTCATGAAATAATCAACGGCTACGATGATGTAACCATGCCCCCCGGCTGAGGCAGACTTACAATGCATAAAGTCAATACCCCATTTGGAAAAAGTGCCAACCGCAATGATGGGGTGTAAAGGAGTAGGGTGGGTGTGCTTTTTTGGATAGAAATGTTGACAAGGTGGGAATTTATTAACATCCTCATGACAATCTTTGAAGATTGAAGGCCACAAATAGCTAGCGCAAAGGATTTTCTGGGTTGTATCCATCCCAGAAAGATGACCGCCACATGCTCCAGAGTGGCAATCATTAAGGACCTGTTCAACCTCTTCATGTTTAAGGCATCGTCAGATAATAGAATCGATACCACGTTTATACAATGTATCATTTAAGATGAGGTAGTACTTCACATGGTGAAGGATACGGCGACGATCGTCACGGGATATGTTGGGCTGAAATATTTGAGTTTGGAGATAAATGATTAAATATGCATACCATGGTTCGGTTGTGCTTATCAAGAACATGAATTCATCTGGAAATGAATCACTGGGCTCAGTATCCATCAAAGCACAAGAAAGGTCACACATCAGCTCTGCAAAAAATAAGGATTTCTTTGAAGTGGCCTTGGAAAACTCAAGGTCGAATTCCTGTAGGATGACAATCCAACAGGAATATTTGTCCCCTAGCATCTGACGAGTCAGGAAGTAGTACATAGGGTTTTGATCTGCAAGCACCGTGGTAGTACGAAGCAAGATGTAACGACAAAATTTCTGAACAGCAATGATCGTAGCCAATGCTAACTTCTCCACACGCGAGTATCGGGTTTCAGGAATCGATGAGATTCTTACTGGTATAATATATCACATGTTCTTGAACGTTGGGATTTTTCTGCGCTAAAACCATTCCAATGGTAGTAGTGGAGGTAGCAACATACAAGAGAAAGTCCTTTAAATAATCTGGGGGGTGTATCACGGGTGAATGGGTCAGAGCATGCTTGAGATTATCAAAGGCTCGCTGGGCCTAGTCATCCCAGAAGAATGGAGTGTCCTTCTTCAGGAGATGCATATAACCGTGCGTTTTCTCAGCGAATTTGCAAACGAAATGGCAAAGAAATTTTTCCTTCCCTTGCAAAATTTGGAGCTCAATAATGTTTGTTGGGGCAAGAAGGGCCAATATAGCAGCAATCTTCAATGGATCAATCAGGATGTCATCCTTACAAACCACAAAGCCAAGAAGACGTCATGTCTCAATGCAAAAAACACATTTGTGTGGATTGAGCCATATGTTATAACGACGACATGTTAGGAAAATGTCCCTAAGATGCCCAGGGTGGTCCTCCCGTTGCTGTGAATGAGCTGGGAGATCATCAAGGTACAACTCGATGATGTCCTTAATATCGTGAAACGCATAGGACATGGCATGTTGGAACGTAGCTTCGGTGTTCTTGAGTCCAAAAGGTAAATTCCTATACGAAAAGCTTCCCCACAGGCATATAAATTCCATTTTGTGCTAATTGGTGAGAAATATCTCAATCTGATTATAGCCAGAAAATCCATCCATGAATGAGAAGATGACACTTCCAACACAGTTGTCGATAATATGATCGATATGCGGAGTCAAAAAATTGTCTTTAGGACGAGCTTTGTTCAGGCCTCCAAAATCGATACAAATTCTAATGGTTCCCTGATTTTTGTTCACATAGACAATGTTAGATACCCATTCCGTTAGGGGTACAGGATAAATAAATCCTGCCTTCAGAATTTTTTCTACTTCGGCTTTAATAGCCGCAGCCTTCCGAGGATGGGCTTGACGTAATTTATGCCTGACAGGTTTTGCTGTGGGATAGGTTTTAATTTGATGAACCACAATATATGGGTCTATCCTAGGCATTTCTTCATAAGTATAAGAAAAAATATCTCGGAATTCCTTGAATAATACTCTATATGCTTTAGTTTCTTCTGTTGAGCAGTTCTGCCCTACGTGAACATGCTCAATGGTTCCAGGTTTGACTGATATGTCAATCGGGGTTGTTTTAGTAATGTTGCATAGATTTCCTTCATATTCACTATTTTGCAACAATACAGGTGTTTGCGGATGGGTGATAATATTAGTACGAATAAGTGATTCAAGGTCAAAACCCACCGAAGTGGAGTTGGGAAGAAAAGAAGATCTATGATGATGATCTTCCCATACAGGTTCATTCTCACTCATGATCTCCATAATGGACTCATCCGAAGGAGAATTCTGTGTGAGATAATCTAGAGTGGGAAGAGAGGGTTCTAACCAGTAAGGTAGGTGGTAAGGATCCAAAGCCATGAGATGAAGGTCATCAGCATGATCATTGGAAATATATTGGACAACATCGTACATTGCTTCATATGGGCCAAGGGAGGATGACTCAACAACTTCTTTTCCCTTGGTGCTATGGCCAGTTGTGGAAATCATATCCACTGTCGCCACTTCTGTACTAGGTGGGGATGATGGAAACATACCCATAAGGGTGGAGTCTTTCAACATACCTACCCCAATCGACTAATAAGGAGGAGGGGACTGACCTAGCATAGGGATGTTATTCGTAGTAGGGGTAGTAACATCCGGCGTACAATATTCAAGTTGATCAATAGTCACAATATTCCCCAAATGTGGAAATTGGAGAGTTCTAAATACTGTCAAAGCAACAACAGTCATAGCATAAAACCAATTTCTCCCCAATAGAATATTGTAATCTAACAGGGCATCAACCACTTCCACCTGAATGGAAACAATCTCCCCCCCAAGCTCGACTAAAAGTGCTAGCAATAGACCATGGGGCTGGAAACCTCGTCCATCAAAATATTTTAAGGTAGTAGGCAACTTAATTGTAAGCTCAGGAGAACCAATGGCTCTCCAAAAGGCTATAGACAAGACTGAGGTTGAAGCTCCTTCATCCAGGACGGTTCGATGGACCTTCTCCAAACTACTCTAGAGGCAATCTGAAATGAGAGTTGGTGAGGTAATCTAGATTAATAGTTCTCTATGTTGAAATGAATCAAGTTGGTATTATCTGGGTCTAATGCCCCCAAACCTGTTAGCATGTTTTTACGTTGAGTTGGAAAACTTTGGATTACCTCAAGAGTAGAAATTGCGAAAGGTGCCTCAGCTAAATATTCAAAAACATTATAAAATTGTGCAGCTCAGGAATTGGGATTGAAAACAACCTTCCTGAGTGTAGCCTTTGGTGGTCGTAAAATTAAATCAAGACTAGTTTTTTTTATCACGAGAGGGCCATTAGACGAAGATGAAGGAGAACTAGTAGAAGAAACTTTCTCGGAAGAAGTATTTTTGTCCTTCTTCTCTACTGGCTTGTCATATGAATGACTACGAGTATTCAAATTGATGGTCTCTGAAGACATCATTCTGATTTCTTCCGTGGAATTGGAGGTCCCCTGATTAGACATATGGTCTATCAGTTGTTGTTGAGATGAGAAAGGATTGGTGAGCACTGCTTATGCAGGGTTACTCTTCAAAAATTTACTAATCTCGTCATGACGAGGACATTCTTTCATGAAGTGATATCCTCCACACAATAAGCAGGGATATTTGGCTTTCCTCTTCCCTTTATCATTCTCACTGGTCTTCGGTTTAGGATTATCCTGTTGGTTTCCAGGTTTCTTATTTTTACCTTTTCCCTTTTTCTTATTGCAGGATGTCTGCGAACTTTGGATAGCATTCACCTCGGTGGAAACCATAGGAGTCGAAGGAGCAGTAGTAGAAGCATTTGGTTTCTTGGCATGTTTTTCTATCGACGAGGGTTGGATTGAACCAACCACCCCATCAATAGGAGTTTTTGTTGGTGGCTTAGTAGGATCTGTGCTGGGACGAGGAGCTTGAGGAATTAAGTCATACAACATTTCAGATTGGGAATAGACCAAATCCAAATACTAAGCACGACTGATAGCCTGCTCTTCAGTAACAACACTGCCCATAGCCACATCTTGGGCAATAGGAGGCAACAATGACTTTGTGAACCAATCAACTAGTAGTTGGTCTAGGATGGAAGCTTTAATAAGCCGTCTCCTCCTTCTCCATTCATGGATATGGTCCAATATGTGTGTGTAGATATTCTGACAGAGTGAAGTTAAAAGATACATACCTGTTTCATAATGAATGGGTAGATGAAAGTGCATAAGGAAAACAGTTGCCAGAGAGCTAAAATCCACAAACGAATGTTGTGGAAGTTCAATTTACCACTTCACAGCCATGCCGGTCAGTGTGCGCAGGAAGAGCCTTAAACAAACAGAATCATCCATCAAGGAGTTCGAGGAGCACCATAGATGGAAGGTCATAACATGGTTCTTGGGATCATCTCCCTGCTTTCCATCAAACTTGGGAATTTCTGTGGCAATTTTACCGGAATAGTGGGCCATGAATGGTTATGTCGAATGGGATCATTTATCAACTTGGACATATCAGGTAATTCCAAAGTTTCCAAGAAATTTAATTGCCGATTAGGTTCCACATACTAGTAGTATTAATAAGACATATGTGTACTAGTAGGACCATAAGCTGACTGATATATGGGCTGCTGATTTGGTTGATGGGAACATGATCCTCCTGAAGAGCCTCCCAAAGGGGGTGGGATTCTAGGAGGTGGTCCTCCAGGTGGTGGTCCTCCAAAAGGTGGACCTCTAGGTGGTGGATCTCCAGGTAGTGGACCTCTAGGTGGTGGACCCCTAGAAGGTGGGCCTCTAGGTGATGTCCCTCCGGGTGGTGGACCTCCGCCAGGTGGGCCTCCTCCTAGTGGACCTCCAAAGGGTGGGCCACCATAAGGAGGTCCTTCGACACCTCCAACAGTAAGAATAGGCATTCCTCCCATTGTCGACATGTAGGACCAATTAGGTTTCCCCCATGGTGTAAATGTCTTTCCAGGGTAAGGGATCCCATAATAAATAGTTTTTGTAGATGTAGTTTGATAATTCATGTTTACTACAGGTAATTGATTTGCTGGGTAACCATAACCCTAAGAAGGTTGGTTGACTGCAGGTTGTACCCCTAAGGGTTGGCCTGAACTTGATGGAGGGTTTACCATATTGGTGTGGGTAGGAGGAACATACACTGCAGATTTCCCTGCAGTAGAGGTCTACCTAGTACTAGTAACAACTCCACTAACTGATAACGTAGGTCGCGCCGGGGGTTTCCCCCCGACGTTAGAAGGTATTGACACCACTTGAGCTGAGGGTTTCCCCCCAGCTATAGAGGGTATGGGAGGACTAGCAACAGACCTAGGATTTAAAACTGTAAGGTTGGAGGTTTGACCCGGATCACGAGGAGACATACCACGAGATGGAACATCATCAGCAAGGGGACTATATCCAAAAGGCCATGGATCCGACAGACGGGGTAAAAGAGATGGAATAGGTTCTTTATGAGGTATAGGGGTAGCCATAGCCCTATCCATCCTCTCTTGAAAATTACGAGCACGATTAAGTGATGCTTGAATTCTCCTATATGCATCCTCATTCAGAGGAGGGTTTTCAAAAGAGGGTCTAATAACCCCAAACTCAGAAATGTCTTAACCCATAGAAGTTCTCCAAAAGGGAGCATCAGGGCCATACTCAGTTTCATCAATACCATCATTTTGACCTTCCATCAAAGAATGAAAGGAAGTGTCAGCCGCAGGAGACTGTTGGACCAATGGAGTAACACAAGAAGCGAACTGATCTCCACTTTCTACAACTGGATTTTCTCCCATATGGGATTCAGTTGCATCTCCTTGGTCTATGGCTTCCATTGGGACTTCCTCAGTTGCAGGTGGAACGTCGAGTGGTAAGCCCTGGTTTCTTCTGGATCGTCTCAACTAAAACTCATCCATATTGTAAAAAATCACTAAAACCTAACCTAGGGTTTCAAAACTAAGAAAAATCACACAAGGTCTTCTTCTACACAAGCTACAGGACACAAGCAAACTTAAGCGATAGGATGAGCTCAAAATTATTGGTCTCTCACCAGGATTGTCAAGAAGGTGCGACTCGTGATATACTCAAGGTACGTACGTAGTAATCTCCCCGAGTGTTGTTCTCAGTGTATTGCTCCAAGCAAGATGACCAAAGGGTTTTTCTCAGTTGGACAAGGAATCCTAGTATGGTCTCCCAATATACGCAAGGTACGCGGGAACTCAAATCCGTAGTAGTGTTGTATAATGCACAATCGTCCACAAGGGGCCTTCCGATATACAATCAAGTACGTGAAGTACCATTCTATATATCTCAAGGGTACGTGAAAGGTCGTTCAATATACCGACGGTACGTGGAAGAACCGCGCGAGTCTCGGGTTGCAGTGCAGGAAAATAATGACAACTCCTACGTTTTACGATGTCGAAACACATCACTAACTTATCACTCAAATTTCTATACAATTTCAGACCTATAACTACCATTAATTTTAACTTGAGCAGTTAGGTGAATGCATGGAGTTCTGACAGAAATGTAAATCCATGCAAATATGAAATGCAAATTCTTTCACTTTACCATTTGAGACATGCCTACCTATGGGAAGGAGAGAGTATTTTTCTTTTCAATTTTTTGTTTCGAAACCAAAAATTTTCCCAAACAACTACACTAAACGAATCTTTTTCCGAGAAAGAGAAACAAGCAACAAACTTCAAACTGATTTTTGAAAACAAGCAAAATAGTGTAAAATCTCTTTTTCTAAGAAGAAAGACAAAAAACACTCAAAGGCATATTCAATACTTTTTTCAAATTTTCTTTTTAAAACTAGAAAGATCTAACTTAAAACCACTAATATTTTTTATTTTGATGAGATCAAAATGTAAAAGAAAGAGAAGAAAAATGGAGATCTGAAAGCTTATAAGGCTAATCAGAGGTCCAATAATTCATCATTAAACCAAAATGTGAACAAGTCTCAATAAAAAAAATATTTTTCAAAGCAAAAAGAAGTCCTTCACAAACTTTAATGAAAAATGAAAACAAGCAACCAATCAAGCAAGTCTTTCTTTTCAGATTTATCAAACAATAATACTAAGATCTAATTGATGCTAAGCTCTCAAACAACACTCCTTTCGAAAAATTTAAAACCAAACATACAAGCAAATGAAAAGATGAGCCTAGGGCCTAGCTCTTTCATTTTAACAAAATAAGCCTTTTACCACATACAATTTGACATTCAAATAGTCGGTTCTCTTTCAAAACAAACCCAGAAACTCAGAACTGAAAGCAACTGAACCAAAATTTTTACAAAAAACTTTGAAAAAAACAGGTCTGGAAAATCCTACCTGGAACCGCTTCGAGAGGGTCACTGACAGAGTGGTTCTGAGAGAGCACCGCTTCCTGATCGCTTATCACAGGCGGTGGTGCCGCTTCCTTCTCACTAAGTCCAGGTGATGGCACTGCTTACTGCCAACTATGCATGCACGGTTCCCTGTAGATGTCCAAAACAAAATAATTGCTAAAAAACAAAATTAATCACTATGCAACTGGCATTTAAATCATGAATTAACAGTAATTGAAACACGGGGAATTCACTTAGTGAACCTATCACATAGCACGTGCGATCGTGGGATATTAAATAATACCCTTAATTTTGAGAGATATTGACCCAAACTCTTTTTGTCGAAACCCCATCCCAATACTTAAGACCTCCTCCCCACCCCTTTTTATACCTCAATCCTTATAAACCACTCTACCCACCCCCACCTTAAACCCCTCATCCCCCCAATACCTGCAATATATTGGTTCGATTTTTGATAATTTTAAAACCCACAATATGAACTAACGTGATAGGATATTGGCCAACAAGTGAATCCCCCGTGAATTGAAAGCACAGAAAGTGAGAACAACCCATATCTGAACAGATATGGTGATACCAAACCAAAATCTCACTAGATCAACTAGTGGATTAGATTGAACTAATAAAATACTTGAGCTTGGATTCCGGACAAGTGTTTGAAAAAATTAAGGAAGATCAGATCAGCTGAAGCTCTTCCCAATGGAGTCATCAGATTTGTTGCTAGGAATTTTGCACCTCCTGCAGACAGGAGTTGTTCCTCTAGTATGAATGGTTCAGATCTAGAACAAATGGCACGCAACAGAATTGGAATACATTCCCTAGAATGGATGAAGATCTGGAATCAATCTCTTTGATGTAATAGTATAGATGTTTCCTGTAATGATGGTTCTTAACAGATGTACCTGCATAATCACAAGAAAACAACAAACAAGATCAACTAGCACCAGAATATGATCCACTATTCTATGTTGATAACTAAGGAGTTCAACAATAAAATATACGATAATAACACAATATACCAGGGATAATTTTAGGGGGGAATTTTAGCCCAGTGGGCTATTTTTCCATGTTTTTCTCCCAAAAAAGATTCGCCATTTTGCATTTTTTGAAGCCCTGTTTCACACAATTTTGATGGGGTAAAATCCCCCCCCCCTAAAAATCGCCAAATTATTATATAAATGATATAAAATCCTTGGAAATTAAAATATTTTTTGAAAAATATCGCCAATCATTTTATAGTTGGTGTTTTAAGAATTGGTAATATTCGCCAACATTTATACACTTTTAAATAAGTATGGTTCCTTAAAATCATCCTTGCAATATATTTTATGGGAAATGAACCAATTTTGCATTAAATAATAGAGAAGAATTTTACAACCTATGCCTCAGTGTTGATGTGCTCCTTCACAAAGCCAACATCTCGTCCCCAATAGCTCCAACATCTCGTCCCCAATAGCTCCAACTTTCTCCCTCAAGCTCACTCAACTGATTTAGGCCAGAATGTCAAAGAAACATCATAACTTTACTTTATTCTCAATCATGAAGAATGAGCCTGCTGTTATAGGCTTGGGATTGATAGAGATGGTTGAAAAATTGGTCGGTGAGGTGGATAGGAGATCCCCAGATGATGGATCTCGAGCCCAACTAGACCTAGTGAGTAGGGATAAGGGTGCCACAAAGCCTTCTTTCAAGAAGCTTCGTGAGAACCTCTCTTTTTTCACTTTTGACCAAGGGCACCGCTTCTTCCTCACTAAGACAGAGCGATGATAGGGAAGAACCGCACCTTGAACAAAGGGTAACGGCGGTGCCACCGCTTACTGTCAATACCTTATGGGCGGTGCTGAAGCAGGTACCACTCTTTGACTAAAGGGTAGAGGCGGTGTTGGATTTTCATATGTAGATTTGATGTCTGGACCAATATTTTCACTTCACAATTTGGGATTAAGGGAAAATACTGAAGTTTGGTACGTCATCACATGCTAATGATGAGATTTGGGTGTAACAAATGGTTGAATCAGAGTTTTGGATTATGCCACTTTCAGTCAAGGAAGACATTATCAACTGTTGGGAATTTTCTTGAATGTTAAGGAAATTGTTTTGTACTTCTTTTTTATGAAATGGGTTCTCATGTAAGATTTCTAAAATCTCTTCATCCATAAACTCATCATCACCATACATGTTTTCCAAATCTTCAATGAAACCTTTAACATGCATGCAACAATCTTAAACTAGCAGCAAGGAAGGGTATTGGTCTTTAAAATGTTCATGAAATACTGTATGAAAATCGGTAAGGGAAAATAAACTTTCTGATGGTAATCCCTCATGCCATGACCTTGCATCTCCTTCTAAACTGACCATGATCATTTTCATTAAAGAATCCACATGCAATTTAACTCCCAGCTTATGTATATGCATATGAAATCTAACCAAATGAAGGGAAACATCATCATTCTTTTGATTTTTGAATTTTGGAAGACATGCTTGCCAATCTACATTAGGTCTTCGATTTGGAAAACCAGGAATGTGAGCACGATTCATAGGAGGATTCCTTGTAGATAAAGAACTCATCTTGACTAATGAATAATTTGAATCAGCTCTTCAAACCTTGCAACCTTTTGACAGTGGATTCGCCATAGGAAATTATGAAAACTTGATTCTTTGAAGATGGAGTTGCCAGGTGAAAGATACACAACCTTTTTGAAGTTTGATCATTGTTCAACATCAACTATCAAATATGCAACACTGTCGTTCATACCCAGGGAATATTTGAATCCTCGTTCCCCGACAACAGCACCAATTTGTTAGCACTCAAAATTTACCTCAGGTTGTGGGAAGGAAATCTCAAGGTAACAACAAAACCACTTTAGACTGTATTTCTGACCCAATAGAATTAGAGAGGGATCTCTCAATATTTTCAAGGTTTTCACACTTAAGATATTCAATCAAAACACTCAAAAGGTCAGATTTCTGATAGGACAAATTATTTTTATAAAATATTTCGTAAGATAGTCATGGAGGAGGCCATTGGGCAATGGAGTCAACAATCATATCCGAGTTAGGTTGCAAGAGGTAGGGGCTTGAAAGGTTCATGGACATAGGCAAGGTAGACACCATTTCCTCAGTCTTGAGGCTTTTTCAGGTTGATTAGAAGACAAGGAGGACATACCATCAAGCAGAGCACCAAGCTTGGGTGGGTTCTGCAAGAATTTATCAGAAAATGGTTTGAAAATGCTTGAACAAATGAAACTAGAGCATGCAAGATGAATTCTAGTTCATAAAACTAATGATCAAGCATGAAAATAAACGCAAAATGGAGTGTTAAACTGGAATAATTATCACAATAAGATCATTTATTGAAGAAAAATATGGCACAAGAAATCTCTGCCATGGAAACTTCAACCTTTCCATCTCTGCAATTTTTATTCATCTCTGGAAAACTGAAAAATATTACAATGAAGAGCCTCTCTGCTCTTGAAAATCCAACCCTAGACCTATCAAATACCTCTGAATTTATAGAAAAACTACATCTTCTCAATCTTAAATTCAAAATCTAATTGAACTCTAAAAATAGAAACAGTTACAACTGATTTGCTTTATTTCAGGAAGCGGACTGCTGAAAAATAGGACTCAAATCCCCACCTTCATATATCATATGTTGATTCTTGTGTGAAATATCAGAGAGGTTTTTTTAATTGACCATATTCCCGACAAAACCCATGTCTTAATTTTGTCACATTCCCCTTCAGCTCATCGGAATATTATTTTGAAGTTGATGACTCAAACAATATTTTTAAAAATATGGAACATTGCCCTCTGAAGATCACTTCGATCCTCCCAATCCATGATACCTGTGTAAAACCCAAGAGAGGTTATTCTATATTGTTATGTGCTAAAGAAAAAAATCCCTCTGTTTCTCAAATTCCTCTTGGTTTGGCATAAACATCTCTTTGAATTTAAAGACTAAAACAATCATTTTCATAGAATAAAGCTTCTTCCTCTGCTTGTTGACCTGTTAATAATTTTTTCTCATCAAGCCTTTGCACTTATTTTCAGTATAACCTTAATAATGTAATCAGACTTACATTTTGACATGATCTTTTCTCCAGAGAATTTTAAAATATCTTGTAGGATCAACAGCTGAAATATTCCATGGATATTGGAAAAATAAAAATTCCATCCTTTTCAGAGCCTATAGTTTATTCAAGTGCCTGAAAGCATTTTCTCTTCTGACTATCTTGATCATTCTTAAAGGACTTATTTGGCTTATATGAAATAAAATATGAATGTGCTAACACCCAAGGGAGGAAAACAAAGTGTTTGCAGTGTGAAAGTAAAATATCATTTTTTCAAAAAAAAAAAGCATGGTTCTGATTCATCTTCACTGCTTTATATCTTGTAACCACCTTTCTTGAAAACGAATGATTTATAAGCTTTGGATATTATTGAATAGAAATCTTGAGATGGTATCCTGAGGAATCGAGGATGGAGGGTTTGGAGGGTTTGGAGAGTGCCTTCTTTGTGGTGGCGGCTCTGTATCTGCTGAGAACCCAGTCATGGAAGACATGGCTTTGAACTTTCCCCTTTGCTGGACTGTGGCTTCTCGAGGATTTTTTGGGTCCCTTGGCTGGACTGTATCCTTGGTCCACTCTGCACTTTTTCTCTATTCTCTTATCGTGCCCTGTTGTTTTATTTTTGGTCCTCTTTGGTTTCATGCTCCCTCAGTCGGCGGTCATTCTGGAGTTCCTCCCCCCCACGGGGGACTAGCACCAACCAGTCGAAAAAAGTGGGAAGGAATAATCGTATGTTTTTTGGACCGCCGCTATTGTGGGTACCTGTTTCTGTCTTCTCTACCACCCTGCATGGGTTTACGTTGAGCTGCCTTATCTCCCTCTTTCCTGGCTTTCGTTAGCTGAGTCATAGTTTACTTATGCTCTCACTCTCTGCACCCATGAATCTAGGGTTTGGTCGTATATCCTAGGGTTGTTTTTGTTTTGTTTTGTTTTCACTCGAGGTCTTTCCCTTTACCTTATCCAATCATTACGGTGTCCACATTGTTTCCAGTGGTTTTCGTTGTTGGTTTCTGGTTTGGGAGGCACTGATTGCTCTACTTCTCGTTTGTGGGTTTTGTACTTGGCTGTCTTTCCTACACTCGGAATCCAACTGTTTTTTGTGGGTTCTCATTTATATTCCCTTCCTGGTGTTCTGGTCATCTTTTCCTGTGGGGTGGGGTGTAGCCTGTTCGGTGTTGACTTCTACTGCCACCTCATGGTGGATAATGCCACCTCTCGCTTCCGTCACAAACGACATGCAAAGAATATTAAAATCCATGAGGGTCGCTTTCGCTTCATCCTTGGCCACGAAATTTTCTTTGACTGTGTTTCCTCCTTGTGCTCTAGGGCTCTCGTGGGACGTCTTGAATACTGCAAACTGGACAAGCAACAAAGGGTAGAATGGGCCTGTGAGCATTGGAAGCCACTGATCAAGTATAATCCTACCATCAGCCTCCTATCAAGGGGTTGGATTATGTTTGTATTTCTTGAAGAGGAGCACGCGAACTTGATCCTGGACCGAACTTGGTGAGTTGGTTGGGGATCCCTGGTGCTGGGTCGCTGGCACACGCATTTTGATCCCCTCTGTGAAAGGATTACTAAGCAACATCTATGGGTCTTACTTCCTTCTCTCCCCTTTCCCCTATGGAACCTGAACGTCCTAGAGGGGATTGCAAATACGATTGGCCATTTTGTGGTGGTGGATGAAGACTTTCATCTTTCCTTCGACAAACGAATGGCGAGGGTGTTGGTAGAGATGAACACCTCTCTCAGTCTTCCTACAGATGTGGATATTCTCTACAAGGAGAGGCTCCTGGTTCAGAAATTGGACTACCTGCATGTGCCCTTCCGATGCAGCTGTTGCCGAGAGACTGGACATCTCAGGCGTTCGTGCCCCTTTCTCAGGATGGGCCACATGGACTCCAATCGAGAGGCTTCCCCGACCATTGGACAGTCCCCTGTTTCTTTTGCTTCGGAGCATCCAAAATACGTTATTTACTCTAATTATTTATCCCTCTATGATGATGTCTCTGACTCTGTGCAGGTAGGGTTAGATGGTGTGGATAATGCTCCTTTACCTGTCGAAATGGTTGGTATGACCTGTGATCCTATGGTGGACCTTTTTGCTCATCCCGCTCCTATCATTGATACCACTGAACTACCCAATTCTCCCTCAATGGTCATATCACATGAGACAGGTCCTTCACTGTCCTCACCTCCTTCTCTGAACCCTTTACCCACTCCCTCAATGCCTTCCTTTACTTCGATGGTGGACTTTCCTCCTATGCCTGCTACCACCTCATCACACCTACCTTCACCCCTTGAACACAGTCCCACCTCCTCCCCATCCTTCTCTGATCCTTCACTTAAAAAATCTTTGTCCATGTTTTTCGCCACTACCCCCTCCTCTCCTTCCACTTTGCACCTTAACTCCATACGATTTGAGAACGTAATGATTAGAAAAAAGAAAAGGACAAGATACTGTCGAGGGGGGATCTTTCTTCTGGTTCTCCTCCCTACATCCCTCTCTCAATGTGCATTAAATATGTTGCAAGAGGTCAATCCATCCGGGGACTTAGAGCATCGACCCCCCCACCCACTGTCCCATTATGCTGATCCTCTCTCTCAATGTTAGGGGCCTAGGAGGCAAGGCCAAACAACAAAGCCTCTGCTCTTTGTTTCATTCTGTTCATCCTGATATGATACTCTTACAGGAGACCATGTGTTCCTCCTATCCTGCACTCCTTGCTTTCTCAAAGATTTTACCAAATTGGGAATTTTGTGCCATCAGTGCATCTAGGATCTCAGGTGGGTTATTGTCAGCATGGAATCCACTCCATGTTAGATGTCGTGCTTATGAAACTATTGCAGGAATCCTTGTCCAAACTACTTTCAGGGGAATGCACATCCCCCTAGATATTCTGAACTGCTATGGTCCTTATAAACATCGGGAAAACTTCTGGGAACTTGCCCGTAGAGGTGGCCTCCTCAACTCCCCTAACCTGATATTGGGGGGTGACTTAAACCTTACTCTCCACGCCTTTGAGACATGGGGAAATAAGGCTGTTATTGATCCTCTCTTTTCCCACTTTCACCAGTTTTTTGATTCCTTGGGACTTGTGGACGTTGCACCTCCCAGCACTGGTCCCACATGGAGGAATGGTCAGGTGGGAACTAATGGGATCAGTAAGAGATTAGATCGATTCCTCATTGCATCTACTTTGATCCCCTCCCTTCAGGCTCACCGGGTTTGGACTCTTCATTCTGATATTTCTGACCACTTCCCTATCTGTCTTGAGTGGAACAAATCTATTGGGTCCTATAACTACCCCTTTAAGTTCAATAGGTCCTGGCTAAATGATCCTGATTTTTCATCTTGGGTCACTTCTAGATGGTCTGAACTTTCTGCCCCTTCTTCTTGCACTGACTGTGAACTCCTCACCCACAAACTCCGCAATCTCAAGTCGGATGTCAAAGGCTGGATCAAGAACAAAGGTTCCACTCTGGAGTTTGAAACACAAAGGATTGACTCGGATATCAGTAAAATCCTCTCGGGCTCGGCTTTTGGAATCCTTAGTCAAGATGAACAGACTGTCCTTACTCAGCTCCGCCTCCGAAAAAAGGCCTTGTCAGACCATCTCCTTCTTACCCGGCAACTTAAAAGTCGTTCCAAATGGGTTGTCCATGGTGACTCTAACACAAAGTATTTCCATACTTTGGCTTCCAAGAGAAGGAACCAGAACACTATTTGGTCTCTTTTGAATGAGGAGGGAGGTATTGTGGAGGATGATATTGGACTCAAGGAACTGGTTTGTAGACATTTTGCTCATATCTTCAGCGATGACAAACAAATGGACCTGCTCGAACAACTCAGGGTAGTCATGATGTACCCTAATATGATCTCTCCTGCGGGTGCTCCTTGCATCACGCAACCTGTTTCACTTGCTGAGATAGAAAGTGCTCTTCACTCTTTCAAGAAGCATAGGAGCCCAGGCCCTGATGGCTGGCCTGCTGAGTTTTATATCCACTTTTTTGATCTTATGGGTAATGAATTACTTGCTGCTGTGGACTGTGCTAGAGTTTCGGGATATGTTCCTCCCTCCCTAAATTCTACTTTTTTGGCCCTGATCCCCAAAAAGGAAAGGCCCTCTACCTTCGCTGATTTCAGGCCAATATCCTTGTGTAATTTACTTTATAAACTGATATCAAAGGTTATTGCTGTTAGACTGAAGCCACACCTGGACACTCATATCACCAGAGAACAGTATGGGTTTCTAAAAGACAGGCAGATTGTTGAACCCATAGAAATTGTACAAGAGATCCTACATACTATGAAAACAAAGAACATGTGTGCACTCATCCTAAAGTTGGACTTGCTAAAAGCTTTTGATAGGGTTAAATGGTCTTACATCCGGCTCATCCTTATCCAAATTGGAGTTCCACTGCTTGGGGTTAACTGGATTATGGCCTGTCTCACATCATCAAATTTTGCAGTTCTTGTCAATGGCATCCCCTCCAAGTTATTTAAAGCTTCTCGTGGGATCCATCAGGGCTGCCCCCTCTCACCCTTGCTCTTCATTCTTGTTATCGAAGGGCTCAGCCTCTTGATTGCTGATGCCAGGGCTCACGGTCTTATCAGGGGCATCAAGATTTCTCCATCCCTTGCACTAACACACCTTCTCTTCGTCAATGATGTTATTCTTTTGGGCACAGGTACTCTTTCTGAATGGATGGATTTTGATGTCATATTGAGCACCTTCTGCAAGGCCTCAGGTATGTGCATAAGTATTGAAAAATCCTGCTTTCTCTACAATAACTTGGATGTAGATGTAGGTATAGACATTGCTCATTTTTTTCCCTACGAAATGGATCCCATTTCATCCGGATTCAAGTATCTGGGCTATATACTCAAGCCTATGGGGTATAAATGTAATGATTGGCTTTGGGTCATTCAGAAATTTGAATGTAGGATTCTCCATTGGTCGCACAAGTTACTCTCTCTTGGAGGTCGTTTGATCCTGGTGCAAGCGGTCTTGACAAGCATTCCTGTTTACTGGTTGGGACTTGCCCCCATACCTATATCAGTCATAAACAAGCTTAGGAGTATTATTTTTGATTTCTTATGGGGCTCAGCTGGAAATAAACACAAATACCATCTGGCAAATTGGCAACTACTCTCCTGGCTAAAGAAGTATGGGGGATGGGGTATAAAGAATCTTCCTTGGTTCAGTTTAGCTTTAAGGAAAAAAAATTTTTGGATGGCCCTCCAGCATGATGGCTTATGGCATCAAGTACTCACACACAAGTATTTGAAGAATGTCTCTTTGGTAGATTGGCTACGAAGTAAAAACTTCAATCCTCGTGGTGGCTCTGTCATATGGAGGGGCTTCTTACAAACCCTACCTTATTTGGGTCGTGGACTCTCGTGGCAAGTGGGTGATGGTTCAAACATCCGCTTGGGCATTGATCCTATTGTGGGGGCTGACCTTTCACTGTCTCTACCTCCAGATCTCCTCGATTTCATAGCAGATCTGAATATCAATACACTTTCTAGTGCACACAACCTCCTCCCGGGGCATCATGGCTACTGGTATTCTTCTGAGGATCTTTGTATTGGTGGTGATTGGAAAATAGCATGGGAGGATTTCACTGGCTGTCTGGATCGGGGTGGCATTCGTCTGGTTTCCCGTCCGGACACTCTTGTCTGGGCACTTAATTCACGGAATGGGAATGTAACTGCAAAAGTTGTTTATGACTCCATTGTTCTATCTTCGCGTCCTCCACTTGGTAGCAAACTATTAGACATCATTTGGAATGGCACCTTGCCTAGAAAGATCAGTTGTTTTGTTTGGTTGGCCATTTCTAACAGACTACTTACTTGGGATAATCTCCAGAAGAGGGGATGGATCGGACCTTCTGTTTGTGCACTCTGCTTTGCCAATCTGGACAATATTGAACACATGTTTGGACTTTGTTCAGTTTGGCTGAACTTGCTCTCAATCCTGAGTGATCAGTATCACTTGACACCACACTCTCAGTCAGATAATCTTGTGGATTTTCTGGGGACTTGGACTGATCGCTTTTCAAAACACAACATCTGCTGTTACCTCCCCTTCTTCACTATGTGGGTATTATGGAAAGCTAAAAATAACTGTATTTTTGAAGGAAAAAAGTTGTATGTGCATAGCCTGATTCAACAAGTGATACACTTCTCACAGTTGTATTGTCCTTCCATTGAGAAGAGGAAAAAACCCAGAATACTGGGCCCCAATTCAACTCTTGTGTATCCCTGCGGTTTTTTTGATGGTGCTTCAGCTAATTGTGGCGGCATTGGTTACAACCTGCACCTAAATGAACACATTCCTTTGAGTTTGTTGTGGGTATTGGTCAGTGCACTAATACAAAAGCAGAATTGGTTGGGCTTTGGGCCCTTCTACTTTCTACAACATAAACTTTTCCCAAGCTCAAACATGATCTGCGATTTATATTTTTGTAATGGGGAAATATCCCACATGCAAAGAGGCGTGTCTGTTTTATATTGTTTATATACGCCAATAGTTTCAATTTGCATCAAGCAATAAAATAACGTAAGTGTTTTGGCATTTGGACGGCAGGTATGTGGTACACTTATGGGCCATTCCATATGATGCTCGGTGATGCACTATTTTTCGACCAATATCCCCTTTGAAAAAACAACTCTTTAGGCCAATATCCCCTTCGAAAAAAAATAACTCTTTAGGCCCAATAATACAGAATATTTTTACCCAATATCCCCTTTGAAAAATCCCCTTTGAAGAAAAAATAACTCTTTAGGCCAATATCCCCTTTGAAAAAAAAACTCTTTAGGCCCAATAATACAGAATATTTTTACCATAAAGCTAAAATCTTGTTTATAAAATAATATCCCCTTTAAAAAAAATAACTCTTTAGGCCAATATCCCTTTTAAAAAACATAACTCTTTAGGCCCAATAATACAGAATATTTTTACCATAAAGCTAAAATCTTGTTTATAAAATAATATCCCCTTTAAAAAAAATAACTCTTTAGGCCAATATCCCTTTTTAAAAAAATAACTTTTTAGGCCCAATAATACATGATTTTTTTACAAAAAGCTAAAATCTTGTTTATAAAACTTATTTTGTTGAAAATGAAAAAAAAATTGCATCAAATATAAGAAAATTTCTTTATCTTTTTACTCAAAAGGCTTTTCAAATTCTTTTTGCTCGAATAACCATTGAAATTTCATGCATTACCAAGCCCACAAAATCTTGACACTGCCCAAACCACCCATGAAACTTTGAAGTTTAGAAAGCGCCAACATCAACAGATGCAAAAATAATTAGTGCTAACAGAGAGTATTCAAACTAATCTGACTTTCCAGGTTCACTTACTAGTCGTAATAATTTTTTTTAACTCATATTACTTGTATCATACAACACTCCTTAATGATCCTCACTACTTAAATAGAGAGCAATATCTTTTTGTTTTAGCTTAACTCAACCAATATCACAAGTATGTTATTCACCACTTGGGAACTAATATCCTTTTACTGATTATCCTATTACCATTACTAAATTTGGATTTTCTCTCCTTTTTCCTTCAACCCCTCTCTAGTTTCCCCAATGTCTGTTTTATCCATAAAGGTGGTTTATTTTCCTATTCTTACATTTATTCTAATTCCTTTTTTTCATTTAACTAACACAACTAATTCCTAAGTTCACAGTTCCTTTCCTATTTTTGAAGAAGGTTAATTAAAATAACTTTTACCAAAGGGTAAATAATGTTTCCAACATCCAACCCTTTAGTGGGATCTATCTGATCTTTTCTTCTTTTACAAACTATTGATTTTCTTATTCCAAGAAAATCAAACTTTTACTAATTACAATATCAAGCCATGTCCCTTCTTCCAATATTTAACAAGTTATATAACAAAAATCATGTCAAATTCTAACTAAATATTTACAAAATACTAAAAGAATGAAGTCTTGGGGCATTGCCAGAGAGTATCCTTTGTAGTGATATCATAATGTAGAAGTCCATGAGATTGTTAGGATAAAATTATTTTAGAAAATAAAAGAAGATTTCTCCCCTAAATTTTTGATTAAGATACCCTCCTACAAGATCAAAGCTTATTTATACAACTTATTGGCTTGTTTATTGAATTCCCAATATACACATGTGAAAGAAATGTCATCAAAGAATTTGTTTACCTCATGGACCAGATTCATAATAGGAAGCAAGATCAAGTTACTTAAGTTTCACTCCTGGTTAAGCCATTCTATTAAGATATTTGAGCATCCAAAACCTAGAAATGATTGAGGCCTTTGTTTTCTACATGTTTCAATAAAATCCCGAAGCCCATAAACTTTGACATGTTTTTTTATATTTTTGAAAACAACATAATTAGTCCAAATCTAATGTGAACATTCTAAGTAAACAACCCTAGCTCCACATATACCTAGACTTAATTGGCTTGCTTCATTGAAAAAACCCCAAGTTATGACATGGTTAATAATTGGCTTTAGTAAAACTTTGGTAGATTTTCCTTTTGGAAGAAATTTATTGTCTACCGAAGCTAGTCTAACCTTGTGTGTAAATTGTGTCAAATTGAAAAGACCAAATCCTAAAATACCATCCAATTCCTAAATCCTAATCCACCAAATCCCATACAAAAATAGACATGGAAGATCCTTCTAAACCAATATAGTCTTATC
This sequence comes from Pseudotsuga menziesii, assembly GCA_001517045.1. Classification (NCBI taxonomy): domain Eukaryota; kingdom Viridiplantae; phylum Streptophyta; class Pinopsida; order Pinales; family Pinaceae; genus Pseudotsuga; species Pseudotsuga menziesii. Next base: position 122,595 of record LPNX010881511.1, on the reverse strand, counting down.
AGATAACCAATCAAAGAGACAATGGACCAAACTCAACTTCCCCATCTTACATTTACTTGTAGTCATTTGAGTTGCCTAAATCCATACATCTCTAGGGAAAGAGAGAGACACAAATAAGTGAACTATTGTTTCATCACTATTCTTATAGAGGATGCATCTTCCCGACCATACATAATTAACACCTATTTCATTAAATTTGGACTTTTAAAGCAAAATATGGACTAAAAAAGTGTGAATTTGGGCTTTCAAAGTACCAATATAAACCTTTCTAAAATGCAAAACTGGGTTCTAAAAGTGGCATTATTGGGTATGAAAAATGTGGTTTTTTATTTCAAAAGTGTGTTTATTTACTCATTTTGAATCCTAATAGTGCACCTTTTTAATTCCAAAAGTGCACTTTTTTATTAGGAAAGATCAACATGATTGAAATTTTTGTTGATGTTCTATGCAATTCATAAAATAAGTTAGGTTAATCTTGCCCCTGTTACTCAGAATTTTGAAAGTAATTGCTGGTCATGATTGTTACTCCTACCAATGGATTTTTGTTGTTGCTAATAACTAATGTAGAGAACCCAAAAGAGGCTACACAGAACCATTTTCATCACTAAATTATTTTTTTTATCTCATGCCACTATGTCATTCCCTCAAGAATTTATATAAAAGTTTATGGTCATTTATTTTCATCATTATACTATTTATATAGTGTATTAAAAAATAATTTATCTTAGAATGTTGTTGAATTGCTTTTGATAAAATTGACTTTTAAATAATACAAGATACATGATTTTTTTTACCTTTTTGGTGTTTTTCTTGCTCATGTCATATATTAAAATGGTGAAGTGGATCACTGATGTTGGATATTGGACATGTAAATTATGTACATCAATTCTCCAATTCCAACTTTGTATTTAACTCCAACAATTTTTTTTTATCGGTGATCACTACAACAAAACCCTATGATTAGTGTCTCTTATAGCTTCCTTTTTAGCATCCACTGTCACTTTTAGGGTATTTTTCATCATTTTTTGGACAAAGTGGACGCTTTTCCACGGGATGACGCTTTTAATGGCGTTATTTGTGTCCCTTTAAAAAAGTTGACGTTATTTTGGACGCTAATTAGCATCTCAATTAGCGTCCAAAATAGCAACCCATATAACGCCTACAATAGCCTCCGAAAAAACATCCAAAATAGCACCAAACATAGCACCATATATTGAGTCAGGGTTAGTGCCAGGAATTGCACCATGAATTTCTCTAGGAAAAACATCTAAGATAGCACCAAGTATAGAGACAAGAATTGCGCCTAGAAAACATCCAACATAGCGCCAGGAATAACGCCAAAATTTTCAAAAATAACCGCACTAGGAATTGCACTAGGTTTACAGCTAGGAATTGTGTTCGAAAAACGTCTGACATAACGTTAGATATAGGGCCAACATTAGCACCAAAATTTGAGCTAGGAAAATAGCTAGGAATTTCAGGAGGAATTGTGTTACGAATTGCGCCAGGCATAGTGCTAGGTAGAGAGCTATACATGTGAGGAATTGCGATAGGAATTTCAGAAGGTATTGCGCTAGGAATTTCCCTAGGAAAAGGTCCAAGCATAACACCAGGTATAAATAGAAGCAAGTTTAGGTCATTTTTGAGAATACATACTATTGTAATACATCCATATAAAAATGTTTTTTCAATTCGAATTTGGTTTAAGTGGAATAAAACTCAACTTGTGAACAAAAGAATTATGGAAGGTGCTAGAGTACAACTTGTCTACAAAGATTGAATTGAAATGTTATAATAAAGGTTCCAATATAACTTAAGTTGCAAAAATTTTCGCCCGTTGGGGGGCATAGCAAGTGGTAAAGTGGAATTGTTTGTAAATGGAAGGTCTCGTGTTCAAATCCCCCCCAAATTTACCCGTGCGCCATGGTTCGGGCCCTGTGGTTGCACCTAGGGTTATAGTGGTAGCGAGATTAGATCCCTGGACCCTGTGTCACGCAAGTACCAGCCCGTCCCCAGTTACCGATTCCCCTAGTCAAAAAAAAAATTGCAAAATTTTCCATTTAGTATCAAGGTTCGAGGATCTTCACACTGTTGACAATGCTCATATAAATTGGTATAAGATCCGTCAATTAATTCCACTATGTAAAATCTCTATGCCAAGTATACACAAAATTCAACAACTCTATCCATAATAGAAAAATTAAATGGAATTTGAAAAATGAAAAAGTGGAGGTATGCACCATGTCAACAAAGTATCAATGCTCACAAAAATAAATTCCAAAGTGGATTTCCTATTATCTATCGACAACTTTCTCTTCAGATAACTAAGTTCTTTGGGGATTGGGAGGCCTAAAGCTTAGGAGAGTGGGAGGGGACGAGCAATATATTGAAAAAAGTAAAGCTAATAATAAGTGAATGACATTGGTAAGAATGTATGAATGAGGGCATTACATTCGTTTCCAACACTCAAGCTCTAGTGAGAGCTCTACTATTAAACTTTAATGATATGTGTTAATGATAGCTAAAATGTACTCTATTATCTCCATAATGATCTACATTTTGTTTCATTTGTCATTTTAAACAATCCTCTATCAATTATTCTATTACAATCTGCAATTAATGTTTTTTTCTTTCTCTTCACATTTGATTTTATGGTTCACATCTTTATTATCCAAATGACCTATGTTACTTTAACATATCCAAACAGATTTCCTTTTCACATGTTGTAGAGTGAACTATGGAGGTGGTGGAGATTTGGAAAATGTTTATACATGGGACTCCACTTGAGGATATGGGTGCAACGCCAATGTAATTTTTAGCAATGGAATTTAGAAGAAATCCACTCCAATTAATTCACTGTGTATATTATATTTTATTATTGTTAATAGTGAATTTTAAGGAACAAAATCGATAGCCAAGATAATGTGTTGTCATCGATAAAAACTCGACACTATTCTCATTATTGAGAGTGTATCTTGATAGGTGGATAATCTCACATATATAATTTTATTTTACATATAAAAATCTTATATTATAAGTTTTGAAACAACGCTGATTTTACCATTTTTATGTATTGTAAGACTAAGATGATATTTATATATTTTGTGTTAATTTTTAAATAAAATTATTTAATAGTTAAATGTTGAAATGACAAATCTTATATATGTTAAATAATGTGTTTTATTTAGAAAATTTTAAACTGATTTATATTTATATATATAAATTCCTATTATTTAATTTTTTCGAAAGGAAAAAATTCATATATTATATTGTTCTTGATAAGATTACATCCAACAAAAGCTCTCATAAATAGAGTCTATTAGGGTGTCACTGCAAACTACTTAAACATTACATCAAATAAATTGGTTGAAATGTAGACATTTATGCATCTAAAACAACAGTAATGTATATATAAAAGCACTGCCCAAAAACATCACAAATTCCTATTATTTAATTTATAAAGAGATTTTTTTTTAATTTTAGCTCTTTTAAGGTTTGCTTACAATAGATTTTATTTGTTTAATTTTATTTACATTAACGCTAGTTTTATCTAACTTAATTGAGATCAAATTTTCTAAACCTTTAGATTAGAATGTAGAGAGTTAAAACAAAATTTATATTCTTAAGTAATTTAATCTCTTTTTGTTATGAAATCCAATCTAAATAGATGTAATTTCTTTTTGTGAATTCAGGAGATAATCTATTGAAATAAAATAGTGATACAGCCTATAGTACAAAACTGATAATATATCCTGAAGACAGGAAAATTCAAAAAGAAAATTCCAGCCTGCCTAAGAAGGGAATTCATACCATTGATGTCTGTAGGATCCTCCCTATGAGAGGGAAAACAGATCCTAGAAAGATATAACTTATAGAGTTTACAAAAATACTTCTCGGAGAACATAGTGATACTTAACATGGGTATCCAAATTCCCAAAAACTCTGTCAAAAAGGAGAAAGCCTGAAACATAAAAACCTGGCCTAATATTTTGTGTAGGGCTCCTCTACAATGGGTGTCCCAAATCTAGAGCTCAGTTGCGTGCCTAGAGGATCATCCTTGTTGCTCTGGTCATCATCCTCACTACCAGAGTCGTCTTCACCACTGGATTCGTCACTGCTGTTGGAGGCATCATCATTGTTGGAGGGGGTACTCTTGACTGGAAGAGGCTCAGACTTCCGAAAGTCCGCCGCAGTGTTAGTTTTTCTAGCTATGGTGCTGGTCATTATTCGTTACGATGGAGGTGGCAGAGGCTCAATATGCATGGCTATGGCAGGTGGGTCAGCGTAAGGGATAACAACTGGGATGGACTAGGGGGGCGGGGTGACGGAGGGAATGGGAAGGATAGAGGGAGCTGGAAAGACATAGGTAGTAGGAATGGCATCGAAGACTAGAGGCATAAGTTGAAGGGTGGTGGAATGAAGGAGGAGGTGGACCAACAAGTTTTTCACCACCCAATAGTGCCTCCTACACTCAGTTGTCTAGTTAGCAGCAGAGAGAGAGCCAGTTAACTTATCTTCCCAATCATGAAACATGAGTTGGAGGGGGCTAGGGATCTCCAGGTCATAATACTCTGAATTGGATTGAGCATTGAAGTTGATGGCTTACTGGCTGGGGGCGCCCCAACCTACACAACCTCGTCTAGGGATAGCCCTATGCCTACGCAACATAGTGCAAACTGTGGGCAAAGAGGTGAGGAGTAGAATGACTGAAGAAAACAACACCAAAGGAGCGACAGAGGGTCAACGAGCAGAGTGACCAAAGAGAGCAGACATGAACATGATCCAGCAAGTCGAGTCGAGAATGAATGTCAGAATTCCTACATCAATAACGCAACATTGTAGTTCCATAGGCGCATTGATGTTGGCCATCATTGTGTGGACGTAGGTGTACCACCAAACGATGACAGGGAAGACACGTACCTTGGAAGAGTTATGATGCGCAACCATCGAGGAGGTTGACAACCAGCTCATTGAATATCGGTTGAGTGATGTCAGGTTGGTGACAATAGGGCACAGTTATATGCCCCATCAGTCATGCTCTGAGGTTTGGTTGGCATGATGTCACCCGCATCCGGGGAGGAGTCCTTTTCAACAATTTTAGTGCATTCACACCTGAAGTTGGAGTTTGGGATATCTTCAAGGGAACTCTCCTGAAGAAAGGAGGTTGAGAGAAATTCCTAGTTGACAATTTTGTCTGCGAGAGAATTAGCTACGAGTTGAACATGCTAGAAGGTGATGGCTATAGGTTTGGAGAGGAGGATTGCTAGTTGTTGAAGGTCGTAATCCAATCTCCAACAGGAAGAAACCTTGGCACTATTAGAACCATGTTGTATCTTGATGTCCATATTCAGTATGAGCTCTGAGTCGCCCTCTACCATGAGTGGGAAGAGAGCGTGAGGTGAAGGCAATACAGATTACCTGTAGGAGACCCGTCAGCTCGACTGCATTGTTGCTCTCAATCCCTGATTTGCCATAAATTATTCGAAGAATCTGACTAGTGGAAGATCTGAAAACTCCTTCATACCCTTCTTTTCTGGGATTTCCTTTGGAAGTCCCATCGAAGTGTTAGGGTTAAACTTAACTCAGGATTGAGTCAAAGGTGCTTTAGGTCTAGCACATGGTTTGTTGTAGCCCATGGTATTGTCCCATGGTATTGCAAGTGATGAAGCCTTTATAAAGCTGGAGGAGGCTCCATAGTAAAGTGGCCTGGAGGTGAGCGGTGGCTAGCTCACATGTCTCAGATGGTAGGTTTTGGCCATGTAATGAAGATCTTCATTGGTGTTGGTTTTCCCCACATGGGGTTTCTAGGGTATACTATGTGTCATTTTGTATTTTTGCTTGCAATGTTTATTTTCTCGCATATTGTTATATATTGTTGCTCGTTATAATCCTAACAACTGTTATTCAAGCTCAGGGAGCTTGTGTGAAGGAAAGAAACGACTTATGGGAGACCTGTAAATTCTAGGGAGAGCTATAGGGGGCCTTGGGGGGGTGTTCCACCCCCACCCCCCCGGCCTGAAGGTTTATGGGTTTTTGGGGGCAAGAGCACCTGAGAAAAAAAAATGGCCCATTTTTTTAAATATTTGGAGCATGGAGAAGAGATTTGTTGAGCCTGCCCATGCGAAGAAGATCTGTGTGAAGGGATTCACTAGATTTGTGGATCATATCGATAGAGGTTGTGTGCAGCATAAAAAAAAAGGTTATTGTGGTGAGCTATGATTGGAAGGCGTGGATCCATGCCTATGAGAGGAGGTCACTCGTTGAAGACCCTTGCCATTGTCATTATCGTTGAAAGACTAGATTTGTGTGTAAGATGCTGGAGGAATTTCCAGGTCTGGTGGATAGGCCACGTTTTTCCTTTTTTGGTGAATCGACAGAGCAAAGAAAATTGTTCGATTTGGTAAGGTCACTTGCAGCCTTACAATCGTTGCACCAAGATCTATATTGCAGACGCTATGGTAGATATGATTGAGGGCATGAAGTTCTAAGCGTACCCTCAGATGCCAAATGCTATGGATAAGAAAGTGTAGAAGTGTTGTGGTCAAGAAAACATAGGGGTTCTCGATGTGGTCTAGAAGAGGCCGCATCATAGCTCATGGTGGCTCCCAGAGAGAAGAGGTGCTTTGCATGTATTGAATCCCATGGAGTGAAATACCATTGGAATTCCAGCCGCAAGGATCCAAGAATTGCTGTAGAGAGAGTCTCCACCTGTGTGAAGAATACAACCAAGAAATGTGAAGGAGGATTCATCACTTTTGCAGCTGTGGGAACGACTACCAATAACAGATGAAGCTGCGGATCTGCATGCAAAAGGGAGCAGTATTGCAGTCATGAATGTGAGGTCGCAACATGAAAAGAAGAGGTCGCAAGGGTTTTCTAGACACGTAAAATATGTAACCCTAGATGGGTTTGTGAGGAGAATCCAACCCATGATGCTAGAAGGACACATTGATTTTCTTGTGGAAAGATTCTTCATCAAGAAAAATTCCACTCTAAAGCCGATTCCAAAAGATGCTAAGTAGTGTTGTCAATCTGATAAAAGAGATACACCACCAATGAAATTGAGCTAAGGAGAGTTGAATGTGCATGAACATAGGATGGTGTGGTTGCTTTGTGAAAGCCACCATTATTGCTTGGAATGACATTATGACGGTCAAAGAAAGAAACATATTGAGCGTAGTCAACTCAATGTGTGTGCAAAGTATGTTAGAATTGACTACTCTAACAAATTTGTACATCAAAGGAAATATTGAAATTCAAGCAAAGACAAGAAACTCCTTAGTTAGAGAGCTTTGGATTGGCATAGACATCATTATGCAACAAAGACAAGCATGGAAAGAATGCAAGAATGACGAGCAATAAAGCAAGGAAGCAACAGATGGTGATGGTGTAGTCACCATGAAGACACATGAAAACAAAAAAAAATGTAATGGAGTGGTTTGCATGTAAATGGGCATATGTTTGTAAGACCTAGTAAGGCATGCATGCCCCTGGTAGCTCACCGGTAAAGTCGGGAGATACACCTAGGTGATAGGGGGGTGTATGTGGGATTCCTCGATAAAACTTTGAGGGGAGTTGGTTATTAATCCAAGTCAAGTTTAAAGGGGGGATTGTTAGGGTTAACCTTGACTCGGGATTGAGTCAAAGGTGGTTTAGGTCTAGCACATGGTTTGTTGTATCCTATGGTATTGCAAGTTGTTATCTCTGAGGATGTTTCACCTGTTTATTTTTAAATTTTTGGTTATGTTTTGTTTTTATTGTTTTTAGTTGTGCTTTGTTTGATTGATCGCCATTAGGGTTTCTTTCATTACCTAAAATCATCAAAATCTTCATTCATAAGCCATGATCCCATATATGTGCAAGAAAGTATATGTTATATGGTGAATTCTTACAGGCTGGCAGCATATCCTGAACTGGCAGCATTTTAATTTCTAATGACAGAGTGTCCAAATGGCCTGTTGGTTTATTGTCTATCTCCATTGGTGATGAGCAGCCTCATGTAGGGTTTCAATGACTAGGGTTTGTTTTCAAACTCTATGTTCTTGTTTTAGGGTTTGGATTACAATGTATATACTACCCTGCATTCCAAAGCATGCAGTTACAGATAGTGGAGCTACTGGAACATAAAGCAATATTTACTGTTGGTTACAAAGTTGTACTGCATATTTATTATGTTGTTGAGGAATGTGAAATAATGGAGCTGTTAGAGCAGATTGATCCAAGGACGAAAAAGCCAATGAAAAACAAGATTATTTTTGTTAAAACTTGGAGTAGATTTGTCAAATTTACCTGGTTTAGTGGTAGAAGCAAGAAATAATGCTGGTATATACACACATAAGGACCGGAGTGGCATGTGGCAACATAATCGTATTGATGCAATAGATGGTGTACATAATAATGGGAAGCATGAATTTCTCAAAGTTCCAGAACATCCGAGTAGACAAGATTGGACTCGGTTCCACAACCTGAATCATTTAAAGGTTTAGATAATTATCACTTGCAGGATCTGCCGGAAACTCATCATAGGAGAGATCAAAGGGTTGCAAGTCAAGAAGCTACCATGAACTGGCAAGGTTATGGTGGTCAAGGGGACAAAATACATTACTCGACACCATTGCTGCCGCCCTCTGGAAATATTGATGAAATCTTGAAAGAGCATGAACGACACATCTAGCATGCTGTGCGTAGAGCTCAGTAGGACAAAAGTAGACCTCAGCGAAGCAATTTTGAGAGGAAAGAAAATCTAAGTGAGGTTCTAAGTTAATGAAATGGCAGACTGAGTATTATCACCATGTGTGTGGTCGTTTGAGTCCATTTATTGATACCAATCTGTGAGCAGAGAGTAACCACGATTTGATGAAGAAGAAGAAATGAATTTGCAGACAGAGTCATCGTTTTGTTGCGCAGAGATAGTGCTGGCCAAGGCAGTTTCTCATCATGCCGGTTGCACTTTTATTAGAGTTTCGGGTTCTGAATTGGTTCAGAAGTACATTGGAGAAGGATCAAGGATGGTTCATGAACTTTTTGTTATGGAAAGAGAGCATGCTCCTTTGATTATCTTTATGGATGAAATTGATAGTATAGGCTCTGCTCGAATGGATTCTGGCACAGGCAATGGAGAAATTCAAAGCCCAAAGCAAGGAAAAGGATAAATATGTTGAAGGCGTTCTCAAGTTCTTAGTAACCTAGCTACGTTAGCAGAGGCTTCTAGAATCCTTTAGGTGTTTGATTTTGAACTTATGTTGTTATTTTTGACACATGTATGACACTTGTAGTTTACTATTTTGTAAGGGATTAACTTCCCAATTTTGGAGGAAGTTCGATCCTGAAATATAGGATCTATTGTTAGTTTGTAGATATAATGTTTTTGTATAAGAAGAGGTCCCAGCTAAGGGAGCAAGGGGGGAGAGCAGAGGTCTCGAGCAGGGGACTGCGGGTTGGCAGTTTTGGGAGTAATGCATGTCAATTGTAAACACATCTGTGTAGCATGAGCATTTTGTAACTTCAGTAACAGGTTCTATTTCTGAATGAACATGATGATGATTTTCCCTTGAGTTATATAAATTGTCTTTCTGATAATTCTGTTATGTATATGGTCATTCATATTCCATTACACTAATTCTTATCTTGAAGAGACAGTTATCTTTTTATTTTATAAACATTGGCAGTTTCACTTCTTGATTTATGATCATAGTAGCCTGGGTAGTGAACTTTGTGATTTTCCATGTTATACAACATCTGTTGGATTCTCCTCCAACTCTGATTCATACCAGCCTATCACTTCAATGCTTTGATCTTCTTATAAATACCTGTATTTACCAATCTGTGACATATACCAGCTTTGCTTATTGTATATTGTGTGATGCATTTAAAGCTTTTGATTTCACACCAGAATTGTGTAATCTGTACAAACAATTATATTAGCCTAGTTCCTTCTAGTGCTGTGAAGTTACATTAGCCTTGTTTGATACCAGTTTGTGTTTTTAGTTTGATTTCATTTAATTTATACGTTCTTGAACAAAGATTTCCTTAAGCTTGAATCCCGTAGTCTAGGTTCAACTTTAGGGATAACATCTTCTGGCGCCGTTGCCGGGGACGGACAAAGGAAAGGATATCTTCCCCGGGAAAGAACGACAAAGATCAGATCCATCTCTTGACGGTGGACAGGAGCAGGGCATTAGTTGGACTACAGATTTGTTCACCGAGCGACTCCATGTTTGAAGAATCCAGAGGTGATTTTACAAGATGTGTAAGCGTTTTGAAACCATGGTGGCACAAAGATTGGCTCCGTTCAATTTCTCAGGTATTCCTGGCTTTCCAAATACAGTACCTACCATAGATGAATGGGAAGATTTTCTTCCCAGATTCAAAGAAAAGGAAGAGGACAATCCGGCACATCATGTAATTAAATTTCATCAATACATGGATCAGCTGAGTATACATCATGAAGATGTATTGATGAAAATGTTTATGTATTCATTAGATAGTTATGCGAGACAATGGTACAGAAATCTTCCTCCTTCCAGTATTTCCTCTTTGAAATACTTTCATGATGCCTTTAATTCATATTATAAGAGGATATACCCAGATGAGTGCATTTTTGAGGACTGTTGTAGGGGATATGCATTATATATGCAGAGTTTAGAAGCAGATTTTTCCAGTAGTGAGGATGAAGCCGATGGTTATGATGTAAAGAAAGAAGAAGATTTATTATCTTCCTCTGATTCTGTTTCACAAGAAGAAATTTTTCAAAATTCTGATATTAAAATTGATGAGAGCATCATAGAACATAAATCTCCATCTTTAGAAATTGATCAGAATGTTCCATTGTGTGGTGAAGACATTAAAGTTCTAGATTTGGATCAGCATCAACTGATTCACTCTGAACATATCCCAATCCATGATGAGTATTCAGATGAAAAAGAGCAGATCCCTACATCACATTTTGTTGATTTGAGGGGCAGCCAACAGGTTTATCACAACTATGAATCTAATTTTTATGAGGAACAACATTGTGTGGAAATCAACCATACTGAATCTGTAGAAGACATTGAGCAGCCATATTTGCAATTCAATTTGCAGGTACCTGAAAGTGGCAGCCATTATGAGGAAATGGATATACAGAGATATTTTGATTTTCAGCAAGAGGTATTTCCTTATAACTTCATTGATCCATTTGTTGATTATATGGAGTATTTGAGCAATTCAAATGTCAGATTGTTTTTGTCAAAGGGAGGTTATCTTTTCCATTCTTTTGAAATGAATTTTCATATTTCATGGGCTCCTTTATGCATCATCTCTAGATCAGAAGATTTTCCAGTTGGGTCAATTAGATCATCAATAGATTTTTCGATTATATTTATAAAGACATGGATGGAGAAGACAGAGTTTAGGGCAGATTCTCTTTCCATTAAAAATTTCAAGGAATGGAGTGATATGAGCATTGATGAGGAAATTGATGAAAATTTTTCTTCCATTTTGTCTTCTTATCTAATGTCAAGCTCATGTAACTCAGAATCTAACGTCATCTTTTTAAAAGAATTTGCTACACATATTGAGAAAGAGATTGAAGCTTTAGAGGTCAAAATACAGGATTTGTCATTTCAAAGCCCTTTTCAGCTGTCTTTCGATATCAGGAGTGAGAATAAGGATGAGTTTGATAATTCATTGAGAAAATGGCATGACTCGGTAGCTGACTAAATCAGGGAATTTATCAATTCAAGGTTTCAATAAACATTTTATGATAAATCTGAAAATCAAAATTACAGACAGATGATGATTGTTGTTCCTGTTTTCATTTTGCTAATGCACAGATCAAGATTTTCATTAAGTATTCAGATACTTGTCTGGCTTCACTGGAAGCATGATTTTACCTGATCAAAAGAAATTAGTTTTGATTAGTGTAGGAGCTGTGAATAAATAAGTTTCATTTTTCAAACATCTCTTTAAGTTTGTACAGTGTGATCAGATTGTGAGAAGATTATTTCAGTTTGCAGAGTATTTTAAAGATTCAGTCAATGGTTTGTTCAGTAGCAAAGATTTGTGATGAAGACTCCAGCCCAATGGAAACAAGGCACTTGGTCTACTTGTTCTTGGCAGCTCACAGGGAGCATGCCATCCCCAGACAGAGCCAGATGTTATCTCTGAGGATGTTTCACCTGTTTATTTTTAAATTTTTTGTTATGTTTTGTTTTTATTGTTTTTAGTTGTGCTTTGTTTGATTGATCGCCATTAGGGTTTCTTTCATTACCTAAAATCATCAAAAGCTTCATTCATAAGCCATGATCCCATATATGTGCAAGAAAGTATATGTTATATGGTGAATTCTTATAGGCTGGCAGCATATCCTGAACTGGCAGCATTTTAATTTCTAATGACAGAGTGTCCAAATGGCCTGTTGGTTTATTGTCTATCTCCATTGGTGACGAGCAGCCTCATGTAGGGTTTCAATGACTAGGGTTTGTTTTCAAACTCTATGTTCTTGTTTTAGAGTTTGGATTACAATGTATATACTACCCTGCATTCCAAAGCACGCAGTTACAGATAGTGGAGCTACTGGAACATAAAGCAATATTTACTGCTGGTTACAAAGATGTACTGCATATTTATTCTGTTGTTGAGGAATGTGAAATAATGGAGCTGTTAGAGCATATTGATCCAAGGACGAAAAAGCCAATGAAAAACAAGATTATTTTTGTTAAAACCTGGAGTAGATTTGTCAAATTTACCTGGTTTAGTGGCAGCAGTAAGAAATAATGCTGGTATATACACACATAAGGACCGAAGTGGCATGTGGCAACATAATCGTATTGATGCAATAGATGGTGTACATAATAATGGGAAGCATGAATTTCTCAAAGTTCCAGAACATCTGAGCAGACAAGATTGGACTCGGTTCCAGCAACTTGAATCATTTAAAGGTTTAGATAATTATCACTTGCAAGATCTGCCAGAAACTCATCATAGGAGAGATCAAAGGGTTGCAAGTCAAGAAGCTACCATGAACTGGCAGGGTTATGGTGGTCAAGGGGACAAAATACATTACTCGGCACCATTGCTGCCGCCCTCTGGAAATATTGATGAAATCTTGAAAGAGCATGAACGACACATCTAGTATGCTGTGCGTAGAGCTCGGCAGGACAAAAGTAGACCTCAGCGAAGCAATTTTGAGAGGAAAGAAAATCTAAGTGAGGTTCTGAGTTAATGAAATGGTAGACTGAGTATTATCACCATGTGTGTGGTCGTTTGAGTCCATTTATTGATACCAATCCGTGAGCAGAGAGTAACCACGATTTGATGATGAAGAAGAAATGAATTTGCAGACAGAGTCATTGTTTTGTTGCGCAGAGATAGTGCTGGCCAGGGCAGTTTCTCATCATACCGGTTGCACTTTTATTAGAGTCTCGGTTTCTGAATTGGTTCAGAAGTACATTGGAGAAGTATCAAGGATGGTTCGTGAACTTTTTGTTATGGCAAGAGAGCATGCTCCTTTGATTATCTTTATGGATGAAATTGACAGTATAGGCTCTGCTCGAATGGAGTCTGGCACAGGAAATGGAGCAAGTCAAAGCCCAGAGCAAGGAAAAGGATAAAGATGTTGAAGGCGTTCTCAGGTTCTTAGTAACCTAGCTACGTTAACAGAGGCTTCTAGAAGCCTTTAGGTGTTTGATTTTGAACTTATGTTGTTATTTTTGACACATGTATGACACTTGTAGTTTACTATTTTGTAAGGGATTAACTTCCCAATTTTGGAGGAAGTTCGATCCTGAAATATAGGATCTATTGTTAGTTTGTAGATAGAATGTTTTTGTATAAGAAGAGGTCCCAGCTAAGGGAGCAAGGGGGGAGAGCAGAGGTCTCGAGCAGGGGACTGCGGGTTGGCAGTTTTGGGAGTAATGCATGTTAATTGTAAACACATCTGTGTAGCATGAGCATTTTGCAACTTCAGTAACAGGTTCTATTTCTGAATGAACATGATGATGATTTTCCCTTGAGTTATATAAATTTTCTTTCTGATAATTATGTTATGTATATGGTCATTCATATTCCATTACACTAATTCTTATCTTGAAGAGAAAATTATCTTTTTATTTTATAAACATTGGCAGTTTCACTTCTTGATTTATGATCATAGTAGCCTGGGTAGTGAACTTTGTGATTGTCCATGTTATACAGCATCTGTTGGATTCTCCTGCAACTCTGATTCATACCAACCTATCACTTCAATGCTTTGATCTTCTTATAAATACCTGTATTTACCAATCTGTGACATATACCAGCTTTGCTTATTGTATATTGTGTGATGCATTTAAAGCTTTTGATTTCACACCAGAATTGTGTAATCTGTACAAACAGTTATATTAGCCTAGTTCCTTTTAGTGCTGTGAAGTTACATTAGCCTTGTTTGATACCAGTTTGTGTTTTTAGTTTGATTTCATTTAATTTATACGTTCTTGAACAAAGATTTCCTTAAGCTTGAATCCCGTAGTCTAGGTTCAACTTTAGGGATAACACAAGTGATGAAGCCTTTATAAGGCTGGACGAGGCCCCCTTGTAAAGTGTCCTGGAGGTGAGCGGTGTCTAGCTCACATGGCCCAAATGGCTGGTTTTGTCCATGTAATGAAGATCTTCATTGGTGTCGGTTTTCTTCACATGGGGTTTCCAGGGTATATTGTGTGTCATCTTGTATTTTTGCTTGCAATGTTTATTTTCTCGCATATTGTTATATATTATTGCTCGTTATAACCCTAACACGAAGTTGAGTTTTATGAATCCTTGGGGAAGGATTTTCCAAGAGGGTGGAGTGGACGGATGATGAGTATGAGGTTTTGGAGTGATGAGAATCTGTGGAGATCAAGTGAACCAATTGTCCAAAATGGATTTTTCCATGGGGTTTTCCTGTAGATCCTTTTCCTGCCAACTGATAAGCATTGTGGTATCCTCGATATGCTGCTGACATTGGATCCAAACCTTTTCCACTGGATTGGCCCTACCTTCAAAAATCCTAAGGTTGTGTTCCTTCCAGATGTTACAGATGATTAATCTCGGAATAAGCTGCCAAATTCTATTAAGAAGAGGGTTTTGTTATGGATGGTTGTGCCATCGTTTGATAGTATCTGAGATGTTACCCTTGTAGTGATATGTTCTATTGTAGATGAAAGCTATCATGTCCTAGAGTTGATTGGAGAAGGAGCATTGATCAATGAGATGATCCATGGTTTCCCCTCGTTCTTTGCATAATGAGAATTGTGAGGGTACAATGAAACATCACTTTAGGATATTATCCCAAGTGAGGATATGCCTGTGTGACATGAGCCAGAGAAAGGTTAGGACTTTGGGCCAGGTTGTTGTTCCCCGGATTTTGATCCAACAAGGGTCTAGCTGTTCATTGGGACAATTGAGGATTTGATGAGCTTCTTTAATGGAAAACATGCCTTTGGGATTGTAGACCCATCTGAGAATATCATTTCCTTTTCCAGTTCTAATGCACCATTGCTGAATATTCTCCCACAATGCATCTGAATAAGCCTGTTGTTGTAGCGGATGCCATTTGTCCTCAGTGGACCATTCTCTGAAATCCTATTGCACATTTTGAGACCAAAAGGTGTGGAATTTTTTGTGAGAAGGGATAAGGAGGAGATCATGTAAAGGACAAAGATTAAAGGTAGTCTCTAGGGAATGCAGTTGGTTCCAGAATTTCCTCCAAAACTTAGCTAAGGATCCATCATGAATTTCCCAAAAATGGTGTTGCTGGATGAGTGGTATTTGGGAGTTGGCTATGTTCCAGATGAGAGAGCCTTTGATGTCCTGAGAGTACCTGATTAAATTCTGATCTGGCCAGTCTGAGACATATTTTTTGTTACAGAGTTGTGCCCATTGGATGATATTTTTGGTGATCCAATTCCACCATATTTTAGCACTTAATATTTCTTTGCTATGAGTTGGATCCCGAAGGCCCAGTACTCCATCAGTTTTGGTGTGGTAGACTATGTCCATTTGACTAAAGCCCAGCGATGCACATTTTTCCCCTTTCCAAAGGAAGGTTTGCTGCAGCATTCTGATGGATTTGAGGACCCATTTAGGGGAAGCAAGGAATGAGAACAAGTAGAGGGGAATTTCTTGCAGAACAAATTTGATGGGAGCAAGACATCCAACTAGGTTAAGTGTGCATAGGGTCCACTGAGAGAGTCAGAGTTCAAGTTTGGTGAGAATTTCTCACCAAGAAGAGTGCTTGAGTGTAGAGTCAATGAGAGGGGCATCCAGATATTTCGAATGGAGGTTGGAAGCTTTGAAGCCTAGTATTCTAGATATATTCCTCTGGGTGGGTAAGGTTGTATTGAAGAAGAAGATATCATATTTTTCATGATTGATAGTCATGCTCGAAGCTTTGGAGAAGGTAGACAGTATAGTGCTGAGATATCTAGTTTCCTGTAGTGAAGGGTGTCCCATTAGCAAGTTATCGTCCACAACTTGTTGGTGGGTGAGAGGAGTGTGCTCATGGAGTGAGATACCTTTGAGAGTTCCCAGGGCATTTGCATGAGTGATCATTCATCCCAAACCTTTAGTCATAAGGATAAAGAGGAAAGGGGAGAGTGGGTCTCCTTGCCTTATACCGCAGGATGGGTTGAAGGTTCTAGAGGGGGCACCATCGATGAGGATAGAGAAGAAGGTAGTGGATATGAGACAGAGTATCCAACATGTCCATGGGTGATCAAAACCAAAAGCGAGTAAGGTTTTTTCTAAGAAGGTCCAGTTCATTTTATCAAAGGCTTTTGAGAGATCGAGTTTAAGGAGCATACTAGTTTTTTTGGATATCTTGAGGGAGTGTATAAATTCATGGGACAAAATGATTCCATAAAGGATTTGGCATCCTTCCACATATCCTGTTTGTTCCAAAGAGATGAGAGAAGGAAGTAGAGGCTTGAAGCAATTGACAATAACTTTGGTGAAAATTTTATAGAGACCATTGCCTAGGGCTATTGGCCAATACTTGCTAAGAGTGGAAGTTTTTTTCTCTTTAGGAATGATCATGAGGAAGGTGGTGTTGATAGCCGATAGAATCTTCTGGTTACTGTGAGATTCTTCCACCATTTCCCAGATCTCGTATTTGAGTAGGTCCGAGCATGAGTGAAATTTTTTTACAGTGAAGATGTCTGGTCCAGGAGCTTTGTCTTCCTTCATTTGTCTGATAGTTGTTTCCACTTCCTGAAGTGTGGTGGGTTGCATGAGCATGGAATTTTGATCGGCTTTAACCAATGTAGGAATGTGAGAAGTTACCTGTTGTATGGAATCCTCCCGGTCCTGATCATTTTCTGTGAGAATATCTTCATAGAAAGAAACAAGTTTGGTTTCAATATATTTACAGGTTTCCAACCTGGTGCCCTCACTATTTTTATATGGGTGATGTGATTGTGCATGCGGTGCTGGATAGTGGAGTAATGAAAGAAGGAGGTGTTACGTTCCCCTTCTTGTAGCCATTTGATTTTTAATTTCTGTTTCCAAAGAATTTCTTCCTATTTGGATTGCTCCTCGATGTTAGAATGAAGTTGTTGCTCCTGGTTGTCCATTTCCTCTGTTCTTCCAGTTGTGATAATCTGCTATTGTAGATGTTCCATTTCCTGTTCCAGTAGAGCCTTACTGGTGAAAATGTTTATGAAGGTGTTCCTATTCCATTGTTTGAGATGATTCTTTATAAGTTTTAGTTTATTTTTCAATCTAAGCATGCAGGAGGAACCAGTGAATTGAGTGTTTAGCCACCAATCCTTGATCATCTCAGAGAAATTAGGGTGACTGAGCCAAAAAATTTCAAAGCGAAAGGGCTTTCTCTGGGAAGCCTCATCCAGTTGCCATTTTAAGCATATAGGCCAGTGATCAGAACCGACAGCAGGGAGAATAGATGCTGTGAGTTATTCATTTCTGAGCATAGGATGTTCAGTAATGAGGAATCAATCAAGCTTGGTCACAATCTGAGCAGTCTCCCCCTCTACGATTGTTCCAATTATGGATCCCATTGTTTGTTGCGCCGAGAGGCACTCTATAGCCCAGTATGAGAGAGATCTTGTAACTTTTGTCCATATTATGTCGGCAAAAAATAATATGGGGAGATGTTGTAATGTTTGTTTCTAACAAATTAAAAAATACTTTATGTCGGCCATAAAAATATTAAATATTAATAATAAAAATAGTATATGTCCACCTTAAATAAAAATATGTGTCTTTTGGTTTGAATCAAATCAATGGCTATATATAGGACACATCAAATCCGATAGCTCCTTGAGTGTAATACTTAAGAAGAGGTTTGCACCCCGAGAGATTTGATCCCTCTCGGCGCTTGATAGAGCCTAGGATTTGGATCTATGCTGGTATCTAGATCAATCAAGTTGTTGTTATCAAGAAAATTCTTGAAGAGCTTATCTTCCTGTGAGAGTAAGCGTCGCCCCCCTCGTTTGACATTTAGATAAGTAATAAGATTAAAATATCCTCTGAAAATGTCAATGGGGAAAGGCTAATCTTGAGTGTGCCAATGTAGAAAGTCTAGGAAGGACATTTTTTGATCAGGAAGTTTTGGGCCATAAACATTGGTGATCCTACCATATAAATTGGTACCGATAGGGTGGAAATGAGCAGAGATGGAGTGACGTGAGGCTAGAAAATTGTCTAGCTCTACTTCTCCAGGGTTCCAGGATATGGTTAGACCACTGAAGGCTCCTAAAGAATCTACATAAATGGATCTACTACCTTGCCATAATCTGGCCATTAGGATGTCAAGATTGTCACTATTGGATTTGGTTTCTTGTAACATAAGAATTGTGGGTTTTTCTTGCTGAATCTTCTTTTTTATCATTGTGTGTTTGCTAGGAATGTTGATTCCTCTGATGTTCCAGGAGATCACCTTCATTGATTATCATTGGAGTTGGATGGGGAGAATTCTGTAAGCTGGGAGTATTGTCTCGATTCCACAAGCATGGTACCAAGAGTGGCGATTCTCTGTATATCTATTTTTCAGCCTCTCTTTTTAGATTTCTTGATAATTTTCTTTGTTTCCTTGGGATTGTTGGTGATGATCACAAGCTTGGTTCAAGTTCTGGCTTATTGTAGTATGTCAGTTAGAAATTGAATTTGCTTGGGATCTATTGCATGAAGAGTGTTGTTTTTACAGGCATATTCCAATCCTAAAAGATCCAGATCTCCCATGTCCTCATCCATTAAGACATCAATATATTGAGTAGAGATTAGGATGTCCTACTCATGAATAGTTTCCTTTGGTTGTTGAGATTGCTTGAATGAATCGTCTTTTGCGGGATGGATGGATTTGTTCATTTTCTTTCCTTTTTGGACTTCTTGATGAGTACGCTTTGATGTGGGGTGTACCCCTTCCTCTCCATTATCTTGTTCATCATGTTGAGACACAAGCACCTCAAAGTTGTTGTTGGTGGAAGGATTCGAGGATTTTCTAATAGTGCGGCTCTTCTTTCTATGTTCCCTTCTGTTGGTGAATTTCTTGAAACCTTCTTCATCTATGGAGGATTTTGTCCTACATCTGAATGGAACATGTTCGTAGTCTAACGACTGCACCCATTCTATTTCCTCGTGATCTAGTGTGATGGACTCCGATAGGGTTTTACCAATGTGCATATAGACACAGATTCAAGCATAAGAAGTGTACCTTTGTTGTTTGGTTTGATCTGCTACTTTGACAAAGTATCCCAGAGCATTACCAATGTCTTTGAGAGTTTATTCATCCCAATAATCCTGGGGAAGCGAGTATATCCGAACCCAGACTAGTGCCCAGTAGAAATTTTCCATGTCTGGATTGAAGCGTTCGATGGATTTCTTAAGAAAGAGACCCACATAATTAAATAAATAGGGTCCTCCTTCCAGTACATGATCTTTGTCCTCTAGCAAGGAGAAGATGATGGTGAATAATCCTTTTGAACCGAGCTGTAGGTCAAAGTGTGATTTTGGCTTCCATTTGGCAGCAATCCAGTTGAGCTGAGCTTTTTTAGTGGGCCAAATTCCTATGAATTTCCTTATGAGAGCATACGCCTTCATGTATTCAATTCTGGCATTGATTCTGAAGGGAGGGATATTGATTATGTATTTTTCTGTGGACATGGCTATGCATGTGTGAGTTATGGGTTTTTCGTTGTCATAGATAGAGTCAGTGGTTCCTCAGCAAGCTTGAAGGTGTCAAGTTGCAGGGTGTCAGTCGGTAGAGGGTCACTAGAGGGTAGGGAAGCTTCCTGAAGCTGCATGGGGCAGGTAGAATCTGAAAGCGGCCGGGGGGGGGGGGGAATTGTGTCCCTCCTGTACATATGACCATGAGTGGGAACAAGAGGAAGCAGAGAGGAAAGACCAAAAGAGTAAGGAGGGCTAGCGCAGGGCGGAACTAGGTCACAAGGAAGCCATTAAACGACTTGATGAAACCCTAGAGCTTGGCCATCAGCAACACATCATCCAATTTTTTTTTCTAAATATATGTATTATTATACACTCATATTAATTTGTAAAATAAACTTTTAAATTTTTTTTTATTTAATAAACTTTTCTAAGAAAATTAATTAAAATCGTGCTTCTTAACATATATTTTTACTATTACCATTAAAAAAAACTATATAATGTATTCTTTTTAAGATGTGCAAATGAAATCTTCTATCATATTAACTTGTAAAATAAAATTTTAATATGATTTTTTTATTGTTGAACTTTGCTAAAAAAAACTAATTGAAATCTAACTTCTCAATATATTTTTTAACTATCACCATTATTTTTGACTATATAGTGTACTCTTTTTAAGGTGTGCAAATAAAAAACTTTTAATTTACTTTTTCATTTTTTTTTTTTACAATTTCATTATATATAAATTGAAATTACATTCAATACCATACTTAAAGTCATATCTATGCTTAGGATCCAAAACAACTTTTACGACACCCATCTTAAGTTACTACAAAAAAACAACTACATTTTACATTTTCTTATTAGTAGTTTCATCCACTTACCAAAAAATTCTATCATCTTCACTCGCATATTAATCCAACTTTACAATTCTATACACTAATACTAGTCCTTAGTTAAACATAGCTCATAACGATAAAAAACTTAAATAAAAAAAAATAGTAATAGTACTCAACAAGCAAGTTCTAGAGACTACTAAAAAAAAGGTTGGGTTAGAATTAAATGAATGACACTCTTTTCTCTCCCATAAGTGCCATTGAATAGGTCTCATTTACAATGTAGCGTTTGAAAATATGTCAACCTATGTGTTCATTTATTAATAGATGTGTGAGAATCATTGCTTTAGTAACACAACTTCAATGTAGATTGAATTGAGAAGAATATCTTGCACATATACCAATCCCTTCATCAAATTAATAATAAGCATAGAGTCACTCATAAAAATGAACCTTCTAAATTCTTCTTCCAACAACCTAAGCTAATATCAATTTTAGAGCTAGAAATTTTTCTTTCTTGATGGTACCCTCCCAATTTGTGCCATGAAATTTATAAAATGTGAGTTCAAGAAGTAGAGAATACCACCTGTACCTCCCACAAAAGGCTCCCCTTGGGTTGTCCCATCAAGATAATCCCATTGCATAATTTTTTCAATAATTTATGGGACCACCACTCTCTTTCCTTTCACTAATGAATTTTGTTTAAAGCTTGCTATGATGCTCAGGCTTTGTGTTTCTATGAATTGTGAGACGTTAAAAAAAATTTCTCAATTTTATTAGTACTGACACCCACTGGGGCGTCATGTCACGATGGACAATACAAAATAGATAACATGCCTTGGGCAGGTTTGATCCTAGGTGAGGAGGGCCATAGTCTACCATGATACGTTAAAATTACCTTCAAATAGTTCACCATTATTTTCCAGCCACCACCCCCTAGGTACATAGTAAAGGTAAATCTCTATACTTTTTCAATTTTATGTTCTCACACACAAAATTTAAGCAGACATTGACAAAGACCCCAACTCATAAGCCTTGGATAACAATACCTCTTTCTAATTCTACCCATACAACAATAACTCAATATACAAACGACATGTAATTTCTTTGCTTACCTTACATATTGGACACCTTTTAGATTTTTCTCTACATATAATCCCAAATAAGAACTATATTACTGAGCATTAGACACATGAAAATCCTGGTCTTCATCATGCACTTGAATTTCCAAATTATTGAGAACCACCAACACAAATCCTACTCAACCTTGGCTTCCCTTAAGATTTTGCAACACAAGTCATAGACTAGGTTGTAACACAAATTGGTTTCATAGTAGCATAAACAAAGACATGTGAATTCTAAAAAGGATAGGGACAACGCAGTATGGTACTTGCACAAGTTTCAGGAGGAGGGGCATGTATGAAAGACGAACCATCGATCGAGGATTTTTCCTACAATGTTAATGTACAACGTTTGGTGTGGTGTTGTTGTCAGGGAATACAACCATCAGAACCTGTGAATGGGAGGGAGGAGTGATCTAACAGATGATTGCTGAAAAAGACAAAATCTAGGAAAAATTTTCGAATAATTAGTAAACTCCTCAAATCATTGTTAAAATTAGGCAAAATCTTCGAAGAATTAGCCAACTCCTCAAATCATTATTAATATTAGTTAAAATGTTGGACAAAATAATGTTAATGTTGTGTTAGAGAAATACTAATAATTTAATATTAATGATTTTTGTATTAGGTTGCAATGTCAACTAATCAATGCTAGTGTAAATTAAAAACTTGATAAGCCAAGTAAATGCCAACCTTTTTAGTGGTAAGTGCAAATTTTCTCAAATCTGAGGCTTAGGAGGGAAATGTAGACCCTAGTGGAGTATTGTTACAAATATGAGCTTAAGTGTTTGGTTTTGGGAGGACGATGTGTGGACGAAAGAGACCAAGTTACAGTGCCATAACAAGCTGCCCATATGATACCACATCCATCACTGTAGGTCCAAAGCTCATTTGTATGTTGGGTCTATGTCACAACCCCAAATTTTCACAAAAATTTAAAATTTTCGAGTTAACAATAAATGTTATAACATGCAGTTCTACTAACAGCTAACAGTTGGCATAAAGAAATAGTTACGTAATTGGTTTCTAAAATAACTTAACAGTTTATTTTTCGTAGCAAGATTAAAATCTTTGTGTGTGTTATTTGATTCAGTTTACTGATTAGCTCTTTTATGTCAGTAGGTGGAATCTACTTTTAAATCTGGGGCTTACTTAGCATTCGTGCTAACGCAAATGAATATTGTTTCTCACAGGTTTTTACAGGTATGATCGATCGAGTATATAATTTTAAAAGATCTATTAGTGTTAGCAGTATTTTGTTTGCAAATTAAAAAGCTTAGAACAATAAGCTGCTAAACACTAGACAGCTCCTGTAAGGTAAAATCATTTGATTTTCATCAGTGGTTCAAATAAACAAGCTTAAAAAAAAATGTAATGACAGTACAACATATTTGCGACTCTAACACTAGAATCTTAGATGTGAGTATTTATTGTTTAGTCTAAGTAGTTTGTAGTACTCATAAATATTGTTTTCTTGACAATATTTTTGCAATAATCTTTTGTCTTTCCTGTTTATTTATTGTCCCTTAAATTATTTCTATAGGGTACTTATAGCCTATTATCTTATAAACAGTAAAAACCTTTGAGTGTAGAAACTATGACCAATATACCCTTCTACAAGAGCTTACAGTTACCAATACTTTGTTCCCAAGCTTAACTCTGTAATTATCTTACTGTCCACTAGACACTTTGCATGAGCATTAAGCTGAGTTGAGTACACTCCCAAGTATTAACAAAGTAATGTCGCATAAACTATGTGACAGAATTTTGTGATAATACTCTTATCTTTAGCTTTGTACTATTTCACAGTTTCGATGCTGTGTGAGTTATCAATTCAATTATATTTCAAAGCTATGCCAATAAATGACTTGTTCGATGAACATTCAATCTACCAAAAGTTTGTTATTATAACATTTTTTAATTCTAGCCTTTAACTTCTTTGGAATTATTATAAGATACTATCTATAAGTGTTAGACTTGTAATATTCCTAAATCAAAAGGGTTTACTATGCCTAAGCTATAAAAATGAGTGGTATATCAATGGTCAACTTACCAAGCACTCAAATCCAAACCTTCATCGTGTACAAAGTTTGCAAGGAACAACTCAAGGGTCTTAATGCTTTGCTACTAGAGACATTTCAGTCATGTATTAGTTAACATGCACTCTTGTAAAACTATACTAAAGACTTAACTTTGTCCTAATCTATAAACATAACATATATCATATGCTTTCTATCTTATTAAAACAATGTTAGACTATGGTTATGCCACCGCTTAACTCGTTATGGTGATGTTTATCATAAAACAATATAATGTCGTTGGTAGCAAGGGTTTTGGCTTAATCCACATCGGGATTATGTTTATGGTTATACGTAACACCATGCTTGGTCAACGTAAACTCTCCACGATAATAAACCAGTGATTAGGTTAACATATTACACGATGCTATTGATTAGTGAATTGATTATGAATTATTGGGTGGTTATTATAGTTTAACCCACACTGCAATGAACATACCAATGATAAAATGTCTCCATGCAGGAACTATAGGACACGACCCTCGCTGCATGGATAAATTTGTGGCGACGTGGTTGAATCCTGTCCACGTCTGGAAAATATATAATACACTGGAAACCTAACCTAATGCATTATTGTTCTGCAGTTTACGCTGGCTCCAGGGTTTCTTTGGCTTGTTTCCCATGGTGGTCGTCGTTCTCCTGGTCACCATCGCCTTATACCTTGACTCCGTGCTGCCTCTGTTCTCTAGTGAATGGTTTTGATTGCTGGTTCTTTCTCTGTCAATCGTGGAGTTATTCTTCTTGCTCCCTTCGTTTCACTGCCTGTGAACCCTTCTTCCCAAAGCCCGTGTAGTTTGGTGATTTCTTCAGTTTTCCTTCTCGGCTCTTCGTAGCTCACTACTATGTGAGGTTTTGAGAGTTGTTAGGTTCCCCACTGTACCGTTTATAGGTGATAGTGCTCATAAATCGGTCTGCCATACTCCTAGTGACAGGTAAAAATCATAAAAACCTTTCTTTCATATACAGCAAGTTTTAATATAGAATACTTTCAAGCTTTTAGCACGTAAGATGTTTTACTGACAGGGGTTTACACTTGTTGCAGGTGCTCGTTGAAGTGCAGCTCGTACAGGGATAAGGAGACAACCCTTGCAGCAGTCGTAGCTCGTGGCTCAAACTCGGGTAAGCCCCGTGGTCTGAAAGATGGGTTCTCCTGTATTTACAGTTATGGTGGTCATTGGACTCACCCAGGGTTTGAATACCCTTTCTCGTCTTGCCACAAGTTATATTGTGCTTTTATTGTTTTACAGGTTGTTTGGAAGAATGTTTTACATTCAAAACCTTGATAGGGTGGATGAAAATGTATAGAGTAGAGTATTTGTCAAAGCTTGGCTTCGCAGTCGATTTAGGTTGTAAAATTTTGCAAAGGTAGCTTCGCTGCAACTTGTTTTGGTTGTTAGGAGCTTATGATGTACTCTGTATAATTTAGGGTTTTTACCCTTTCTGTATATTAATAAAGTTGAACTCAGTTGAGTATTTTATAAGGGTTTTTATATATTAAATTTTGAAGGTTGGTACTCACAGCCGTGATGTAAATCTTGTTTATTTAATGAAATTCACAGGTTAGTGTTTGACCTGTAAAACCCTTGTTTGGTTTATATTACTTTTATGTTAATAATTGTGTTGTTTCTCTATTTTAGTCTATCTGTCCTTAAAGGACTAAGAGTGGATTATTTGACTATTTAAGATGATTACAAAATTAATATGAGAAATGGTTATTATGTCTGTAATAATAATGTATTAGTTTTAAGGGTTTGGAACCCGACATTTAGATGTATGTTGTTATTAATAGAATCTGTTTCTTTTGTAAATGCAATTGCACCTGTTAGTCAATAATGTGGTTTATCTTTGTTACATAACAATTTTTAGTCAATATTTTTAAAATAAATTAACCTAAGTATAACCTAGGTTACTACAGTACTAAAATATTTATAATTTATGCTCAGAACATGAACTAGGGTTTACTCCCTTTTAACTTAAATAGGATAATGTTTCCTATGTTATTATCTTGTAATTTTTATTACTATTGTATTGTTTTTCTTTAATTTGTTTTTATAAATTATTAACCTATAATTGTCACCGTTTAAGAATAATAATATTATTATTTATATTTATAATACTATCATTTAAGTATAACATACATTCTTAAGTTTATGTTGGTTCTTGTTTGAATAGTGGTTACGACTGAAAGCAGTCTGTAATATTTGTGTTAGTTTAATTCAATTTGTATCTGTAGACTTATTTAGAGCACAAAAATGAAAGAACCTCCTTACTTATCAGTATTCTTTATAACTACATTGTTCTGCAAAAGTAAACAAAATAGTTTATAGTATTAACTTAAAACCCTAAGTTACTACTATCCTTTAGCTATTTAAAGCTAAGTAAGGACTACTGTAACCTTTATCATATTATTTAACTATAGTTCAGATAGATGCGGGAAGATTACTTGTTACTAATAGAAAAAGCTATCAATACTATGTTTATATATTTTCTTAACAAAAACTATTAACTTCCAACTGAAATTCCTCTATTTCCAAATAAAAGTACAGTTTATGTAAATAAAGACTGTGTAGAAAATAATTGATAAAATTAAACCTACTAATGTCAATCAGTAATATGAGTAATATTCTGTATTAACATACTATTTACACAGTCTATTTCTAATAACATGTCTGCAAAACAATTTAATAAACTTTCTAGAAAACAACTATCTACTGAGAAATAACATTTCATTACTCTGAAACATAAATAATCGATTCATTCATATTCCTATTATACTTCATTTACTTAATCAAACTACCTGTGATAGAGTACAATCTGGATTACTCCAGATGGGGAAAAACACAGATAGGATTTATCTTTCATCACAGTACAGATTCAGTCTAGAATAACTAAGAGATTTCAACACATCATAACTTAACATCATTCAATAATTGATCATACACAAAGATAAACTATAACACAGAAATTAAAAGATAATGGAACCTGTTTTTAAACCTAGATGACAACAGCAATGGGAGGTCGTTCCTCCCTACCAACTCCCGGAGAGCGCTCAAACAACGACTTCTCAGGACCCCCGATCCTGTTCTGGTATGCTTGGATGGAACTAGGTGGAACAATCAACAAAGTACCAGTCCTGAGACTCAATACCAACTCTGCATACTGCAGTAAGATCTTTCAGCTGCAAAGTTGTACTAGATCAACTTTCTACAGTTTACCCCTCAAACACCTTCCTTCCAATTTTCCCTTTCCCAATGAATTCCTTGAAGTGCATTCACCTAAATGATTCTTCTCCTAGAATGAGCAGCCTCAGCTCTCTACATTGGGCACTTTTAATAAGATTGCCTAGGTCTTTTTGGGTTAGTTGTCATTAATTGAGCCACCTGCTCTGATCCCACTTTCTTAGGGGATCATGACCCCAAATGTATGGAAGTTGCCACCTGCAACATAGGAAGTGTTTGAGGATGCTGCCACTTGTCCTTTTTGCTCTCCACCTAGTTCCTTCCACCACTTGACCAGTAACACTCTTTTTAACAGCTCTCCCAGGCTGTTGTCTCCACTTTTATTTATTAAAAATTAAATATTCAGAATTACATTCCACATCCTTGACTCTGCTGAGTCATCAGTTTCCACTTAGCATTAAATTTAACATAATGTCTGGGAATAAAATTAAAATAAGATAACATTATTTTACAAAATTGGGGCATGTGACAATCTACATATTTGGGGTCATTTTATCTTGCATATTTGGGGTCGTTTTCTCCTGTGGGGAGAACAGAACCACAAGGGAAGAGAAAAGAAGGGAGGAAAATGGTGCATTGCCCATATCCCAATTCGATTTGTGAAGATTTGGTCATCCCAACACTGTTGGGCGTATTCTAGGTAGCCTGCCCTCGTTTTGTGACTATACTCTACCATTATGAGCATAGAAAGCTAACAATACATTTAATTGTTTCCTATAGCATCAAAGGGAAGAAAATTGTGGTTGTTTGGAGGACTCCAGGAAGTTGTTTCAGCTATACCAGAGGTATGAGATTCCACATACACCTATAGGTCTAAAGTCTTTTACAAATCTGCTTATTTGACTCACATTATGACCTTGTTGTATCTGCATGGGAAGTAATGCCATTTCTTAGTGTGTTGGGAAATATTTCTAGTATTAAATAAAGAGGTCAGAGATTATTTTTTATGTTAATTTCATTGAATTCTCATATTGTATGCCAAACTTTGTTATCAGTGCTAACTGTTTGACAAAACATTTAAAACAAAGGTTACACTAACATACACACAGTTAGCATAACTCACAACAAGGGCTAGTGGGGAGACATTCAATGATCCCTGAGCAGTAGTAAGAGAGTGTTTGGCGAAATCCCTAAGCCAGAATATACTAAAACAAATCAACAATTATTCACTTTGCTTTATCATTTGCATTTCCCCACTGTCTTATTAACGCTGGAGAAACTTTCCAAAGGGCGATGGATATAGATTTTTGTGGTTTGATTGGCCACAGCGTGGTAGTTTATTTGGATGACGTTGCATTTTTCTCCAAGAGGAGAGAAGAGCATATCTTTCATCTAAAACAAATTTTTTATCGTTGTCGGAAATATGATATTTCTTTAAATCCTAAGAAATGTGTTTTCGTAGTATTAGAAGGAAAGCTATTGGGCCACATAATTTCTAAAAAGGGGATATCCATATACCCAGAAAGGATTAAAGCTATAGCATAGATCCCATTACCCCATAATAAGAAGGGCATGTAATCTTTCATGGGGACAATTAATTTTGTGCGAAGGTTTGTGCCCGATTTTGCTCAAATAGTTAAACCTTTGCAACAGATGGTTAAGCAAAGTGTTCAGTTTAAATGGAATGACTTAGAGAAGTGTGCATTCAACAAAATAAAAGCAACAATAGCTCATGCACCTTCCCTCAAAACTCCCAATTTTGAGAAGGATTTCATTTTATACACTTTTGCTTCAGACAACTCGCTAGCAGCAGTCCTTACGCAGAAGGCAGAAGGGGGAGATGAGTACCCCATATCATTCATGAGAACTGGTTTACAAAGTGCTGAGTTGAATTACCCTGTTGTTGATAAACAAGAATACACAGTTTTAAGGTGGTAAAACAATTCAGGCCATACATACTTAAGAACATAACCAAAGTAATTGTTCCACACCCGAAAGTATGAACTCTTTTCATGCAGAAAGAGTTAGGAGAGAGGAGAGGAAATTGGGTAACAACCTTGCAGGAATATGACTTAGAATTTAAACCAGCAACTATCATCAAAGGCTAAGGACTTTGCAAATTAATTGCTAAAATTCAAGATAATGAAGAGGATGATTGGGATAATGAGGCTGAGTTGCATATGATTGATATGTGCCCTATATTTACAGCCCCAGAATCATGGTACAGAGATTTGGTACACTACCTCCAACAGGGGTATTTGCCTAAACATTGGAATTCCAAACAAAGAAGAGCATTACGTTTGAAGTCAGTATCGTATCAGATAATTGACAGAGTGCTTTTCAGAAAGAATTATGACAGAATATTTCTTAGATGTTTGGAATGAGAGGATGCATCCAAGGTCATTAAAGAGTTGCATGACGGCCCTGTTGGAGGTCATTTTTCAGGAGATACTACAGCGCACAATATTCTAAGGGCTGGATACTATAGGCCGACTCTGTTTAAAGACGCTCATGCTTACGTAAGGAAATGTGACACATGCCAAAGGAGAAATGAGAGCCAGGAAAAGGCAGTTGGGCCATTACAACCAATTATTATTTTTGAACCATTCAAGCAATGGGGAATTGATATTATTGGAGAAATCAATCTGAACTCTTCATTGCAACACAAGTACATCCTCACGGCCATGGATTATTTTACAAGATGGGTGGAAGCGATACCGTTATGAAAAGTAAATGAAGATGCAGTCATATATTTCTTACAAGACCATATTATGACCAGGTTTGGGCCTCCAATTTCCTTGGTTTTTGATAATGCATCTTACATTTCGTCAATTAAACTTACTGCATTTGCTAACGAGAAAGAAATGAAATTACCTTATTTTGCTAACTATTACCCACAAGGTAACAAATTGGTTGAATCAACTAATAAAAATATCATTAGAATTTTAAAGAAAATTGTCATAGAAAACTAGAGAAGTTGGCATATAGCTCTTCCTAATGCACTTTGGGTTGATCGAGTCACACCCAAGAACTCTTTAGGTGTGTCACCCTATACCTTAGTTTATGGAAAGGAAGCTATCTTTCCCCCTAACATTTTGTTGCCTTCTTCTCAATTTTCCCAATCATCTAAACGATCTAGTAGTGAGGTTTTACAACCCTGAATCGATACTTTGCTGAAATTAGAAGATTCTAGATCTAAGTTTAAGGAAAGGTTTAAGCACCAGCAAGAGATTGTGAAAAGATGGTTTGGCAAGCACAAGTTCGGGAACAAATAGTTTGAAGTAGGAGATTTGGTTTTGAAGTGGGATTACCCGTATGACGAAAAGGGAAAGCACACTAAGTTTCAACATCTGTGGATAGGCCCATTTTCGATTGCAGAAAAGCTAGGCCCCTCGACATAAAAGTTATAGGATTTAAAGGGGTGGGAAGAGAATCTACCTGTCATTGGTTTGGTTCTCAAGCCTTACTTTACTTAATGCATTTGAGGTCTTTTGTACATAAATAAACCTTTTTGTGTTTGCTTTGATTTTCCATAGTTATGTTTGTGTTGATTACTTTCTCGGCATCTAATTTATTTCAGTTTGTTTTTATTTGCTTTATTTTAGTTTCAAATAAGCCAGCGTAGCTTTAGGCGTTTGGGGGACATTGGAATTTGGACAAACTGCAAACATTTAACCAAAGAGCTGCTTATTGGATTTACCTGTATCAAAAAAAGTATCATGATAAGATTCTTTAATAGACTATTTGAAGGGAGGTTAATTTATGAACACATTGAAGTCATATTTTAAACCATGTTAAATAACTAAGGTAAGAGGAGTCTAGAATACTATTTTGGGGCTCCATCCACTTCACATTAAAATATGTCCTAGGAAGCTAACAGCAATGGAACCACGGAAAGGAAGCAGGATTAACAGGTGTATGGTATTTAAAATGATCCCATGCCGCAAATAAAAGCCAAAAGGCTTAAAAGAGTCGAAATTTCCCAGAAAGAAAGCATGTATCAAAAGATATACTCAACAAAATCAGTAAGATAATGAGAACGCTCAGAGGTTCTGCTTTGTTCGTGAGCTGAAAAACAAATTATCTCTCACACAAAAGGACACCATGGATGGAAGAACCTAAATCAAACTTCAAAAGAAAGGTGCAATTCGAGGAGACTCAAAAGGACAAAAGTCTAAAAACATCAAAAGAATGCAAAAGGAATGGGAATGATGAACAAACAAATACACATGTTCACACTCTGTTACGATGTTGTGGTGTCTTAGCCATAAGCAATCGAATGCAGAAGTAAATGAACCCCATATTTTGGCCTCAGAAGAGTCATCGAGACTCTGAAAACCTGGTTACCCTACCCTAGTGGACTATAATCAATGTTAAAGTTCTAAATCTTACATTCCAAGAAAGGTATGAACATCTTAAAGAAATCTTGAAAATTTTTGGGATGAGCTGGTCTAACAGAATACCATGAAGCAGTTTTTGGTTAAAAGTTAATTTTTCCAGAGATCTGTGTTCACCAACCAGTCGCCAATTGTTGCTCCTGCAACTATTACCCTAAAAAAATTTGCATTTTCTAGGACCCCCTTTTTTTAGCTTTTTACTACTTAGACCTGTTGAGCATTGAAATTCCATCACTCATGACTGGTTTTCACCCTGTAGAAATTCATAAAGTTGATTTTTTACTCAAAGGCAGAAAGTCTTTTTGATCCACAACGACAGATGAGTATTCAATGAATGAATTTCAAGTTTTGGCCCACTATGGTGAACAATTTTTTAAGTTGGAGCCCCAATAGTTGGTGGTTTTTATGCGCTTTGTTTGTTTCATTTTATTTGCTGCGTCGGAGGTTCTCACAAGACGCAACAGCGAATGCATTCTATTGTTGGTTTCACTGTAGCAGCACAGAGCGGCTCATTATTATCCAATGCATCAGAAAATTTTTAAGAGTTTAGCCACAATAGCGGGTGGGTTTTAGGTTGATTATCGAAAATTTTTCCGATTCTTGTGACCCGCTACGTTGGATGATCGTTCAATTTTTCCCTGCAACGGTAGAAAGTTTTCTCTTTTCCCACCCAATCCTCACCTTCATTTTATTAAGCCTGCTACATCGAAAGCGTTGTCATCCTCAAGCCGCTCCAGCAGATATCTTTCAAGTTTGTCATTCAACACCTTCCATCCGTCGAAGCCGTGACTTGAATCGGATGTTTTGCCGAGAAGTGAGCCGATAATAGCGGCAGCATTGGGATGTTTGAGCCGCCATTATCGGAGTTCTTTCACTTTGACTCCATTGTGATCCTCCGATGCGTTGTGTTATTGGCGCCAACGGCGTTTTGCGCGTGTGTAGTTAAGTCTTACCTACCGCATTTAGTGGTTTTACCCGTTGTTTTTATATTTATGCTGGAGAGAGGGTTTTTACCATTGTTGTTGATTGACGGTGAGCGCATTAGAGCTAGAAGTTGTGATTTTATCCTGTTTTGGGCCATCCGTTGTGATTTGTTGGAACCGCCATCTAGACCTCACATGGCGCATTGGGTGCCGCATCTACGACCGTTGTCAATCCCATCCTGTCAGGTAGGTTTTTTCTGTTTACTTTATTTTTATTGGTGGTTGGTTGAGATTGCAACCTGTCAATTTCTAATACGTCGTGCAGGGGTTTTTGTTGTCGAGTTGTTTGGTTTTAAAAGAGCTATCCCATTGCCTTTGTTAGTTTAGCAACTCTTTTTTCTGACCTAGTCGAGGTCACCCTACCTGCTCCCATGGATCCTTGTCATTTTTGTTTCAAGGCATTTCGCCCTCAGGCCTGGCATCTGATGATGAATCCCGAGCAGCCCAAGCTTTTCGTCGGCCTGGGTCTAACCTAGTTCTTGCTCCTATGTCATGATAGAGGTTGCGTACTTTCCCAATCAGAAAAACCTTCTAGGTTTTGGTTACTATACCCTATCTCCTCGTTGAGGGAGTTTGACCCTAGTGGTTGAAGCTAGGGCATCGCCGTCGTTTAGCCTCTATGTGCTACCTGCAAATTGTAAGACTCTTAGAGATTTTTTGTGCGTAATGGTGAGAGGGTAGTTCAGTTTTTTTAAGGTTTTTTTCTTGGTTTTAGAACCAAAGGGGATGCCCTAGCCAAAACCTAACTGTGTGACAAGGTTTTGTTAACTAGAGTTTTTGACCTTGCTGGGCTGCAGTGTGTTTTCTTGTTCCGATGGGCGAAGAGAATGGGGTAAAATGGCATACTAGTTAAGCTTGTTTCTTAAAGAAAATGGTTTTCCCACCGTGATAATATTTTGATGCCATAGTCATTTATTTTTTCTCAGTCGAATGCATGAGTTTGTTTAATAGCATAAATGCTAAGACATTTTTCTATGTTGTTACAATCACAGTTTGTACCAGATAACATGACGAAGAAGGAAAAAAAGAAGGCCAAGATTGTAGACTATGAGTTAGATGCAGAAATCTCACCCACACCAAGGGTGGAAATAATATATGAAGATACCAAATCCATCATCAGGGCTGAACCAGAATTTAAATGGGGTCAGATCTATCACATGCTCAAGGAGAAGAAGGTTCTGGAGGCAGGGTTGGAGGACATGGTCTTATTTGATAACATATTGAAATCTGGAATCACCAAGGTATCCACAATACCAGAGATTTTTCCTTGCCCTGAGTTCAATGGATGGATTCTGTCCAAAGTGGATGCAACAGGGATGATCATGTAGGAAGTGGAGGACAAAGGATTTGCATCCTTCACACCTGCGTTCATAGAAAAAACATACATCCTGACACCTTTAGAAGTCAGCATGACAACTAACTGGGCAAAAGGATTGAATCTCGATTACATGGCTGCAACAAAGATGATGGTAGCTGAAGGAAATACTTTTCAGCATAATAAACCTGGGGAATACGAAACTACCCATCTGCGTACCCCATACAAGATGATAGCTCTGATGCTAAATAGGATCTTCAGCAGAGCCGACGGAAGGTCTTATAAGTTTGGATGGATCCCACTTATATACTATGTATCCATGAAGGGGACAATTTTCAATTGGGCCGACATAGTAGCCAATAGTCTATCTTCTTGCATAACTACAGCCCAAGAAGGATTGCATCAATGAGAATCTAAGTTTTATATGAGATATTTTATGGTTGACTGCATACTTTGTTTTCATCCTTTTGATAAGCTCAACTTCAAATGGAAAGGAGGAAAAGCCCCTATGTATGCATCATATCAGATACTGTGGGCTCACAAATACCATAGTCATTACAAGCTAATATGTGAAGAGTTCTTGATGCCCCTATACCAACTAGTTTTCCTGGAAAAGTGTAAGTTCCTGTCTAAAGGTGGTTTGGAATCTATAAAAGAGTTTGGAGATGACTTCTTCTCTGAAGAGAGAACATACCTGAGGATGTATGGGGGAACCAAAGCACCCTCATTGCTGCCTAAATACATCACAGATTATATAGTACATAAGGAAGTTGTGAGATAGCTCTTCTTGGATGGATTTGGAAGTCATGTGTTCAACCTAAAAAAGGCTGTGTTTCCACCACTACCTTTCTATGTGGGGAGCTATAAGTTTTCTAGAGTCAAGAATGCACCTGAGTTCATGAAGGAATTAGAAATCTTCCATGTCGGTGAAAAGAGATTTCACAGGAATGATTCCCAAGGTAAGGTTGCATCACATCGGGCACTCCTAAAGGTAAATTTCGAATATACTAATCATGTGCATAAGGATGGAGAAATGTACCGGAATATTTGCAACATGACCGCTTTGAACAAGCGGCTCAAAACAAAGACCACAATATCTATAGTTAAAGGCGGTAGCAATAGTAATCCAGACCAGAAGGGGCAGGAAGAAGAAGCTGCACAAAAAGAAAAAGAAGAAACAACACGTAGACTAGGCACAAGGAAACTGTTAGCTGAAGAAGCCAAACGAGAAAAGGAGGAAGAAGAAGCTTCCAGAAAAGAGAAGGAAGAAGAACAGAGAAATAAAGAAGAAGCCATCAAGGAGAATATTGTAGAGTTAGAAATATCAATATATGAGGAAGCACGAAATCAAGATCCAGAAGCACAAAACCAAGAAGAGGTCGTAGAAGAACAAGGGAAGAAGGATCAAGAAGATCTAGATAATGAGAATCAAGGACAAAGTCCTACTTAGGACAAACTAGAGAACCTCCCTTCTACTTCAGGAAGTATGCTTACAGGAGGGCATCTGCCTATGGTTGAATTGGGGTTGGTAACATTTACCCCGTCAAAGAAACATGAAGTCGCAAAATTAGAAGATGTATTCTTTGATCCCAAGAGAAAATAAATTGTTTGGAGGACTGAGAAAACTTTGAAGACAGGTACTCAGCCTGAAATTACCGCAATGACCGATAGAACGATTATAAAGGATGTAGAAGAAGACCCAGTGCAGATGGCCTCATGGGGTGTTGCAAATGCACAAGTGAATGCCCATAATATTAGTAAGCTTAAGGAATTCATTGATCATTATAAAGGTAGAATGGCAGAGATAAAAGAAGTCTTCAGGAAGGAGGAGAGAGTGGGTCAGGAATCAAAGAGAAAATATGATGCCACTCTTTCATACTTTGAGAAGATACAGCAAGACTACCAGATTTTAGAAGAGGAAAGAGATGCTTTGAAACTATTAAACACGACCCTGGATGGAGAAAAGAAGAATTTAGAAAGCAAGATGGCAGAAATGGAAGTACAGAAGTCCACATTTGACCAACAAACATAGAACTATAAATTAGTTCAAATTACGGAACTAGAAGCCCAAAATAGTTCCTTAGAAGTATTATTGAAGGCAGCCAATGAACGAAAGATGGACATAACACTTCTGATAGAGAATGCTCTCCTTTAAAGGTAAAATATATCAAGTATAGGTTAAGCTAGCAGAAGAGGTTTTCAAAATCAAGCAAGTAGAAGCTCGACTGCAGGAGATCCCAGTAGTAGCTACTGAATTCAAATCCAAGACCCAGGACATTGCAAAGACTATACAAGGTCAAGTGACCTGGTTGGAGACAAATAAAGAGCCCCTGGAAAACACACATGTGAAGAATCAAGAGAGGTTGCAGCTGGAGTATGATCTCATGAATTTTAGTAGTAAAGATGTTGAGAGACTGATAGATGCAGTCAATAAAACAATGGACAAATGCATGGAATTTTATAAGAAGGTGCCTACAACTCACAATAAATTCCATACATCATCCGCAAAAAGGCTGCAGGAGTTTCCATCCCATGAAGAACACTTGAAACACCTGCATGATAGGCTCCAGGAAGATGAACTTAGCATACAGTTGATTAAAGGATTAAATGAAAAGGTGATAAAAGGTGTGGTGGCTCAAGCTGCAGTAAGTAATTGCCTTTTGGCAAACTAGCTTCGAGTAACTCCATCAAGGGTGGCTGACATAAAGACTCATATTGCCAAGCATGAGGTCACGGTCATATTCTTAGAACCAACAGATTTTGAGATCATCGCTTCAGATGCTATGGCATGGAAACATTTCATTAATGAGTTGATTGGGCCCACTTGAGTGGTTTTGTCCTATCTACACATGGAAATGTAATTGTAATATTTTGTATTTATCTTATTCGACTAGTGGGAATACTAGCAGACAAACACTTGGTAACCGAAAGTTGAGGAAGACCAAGAGTCATTTTTGCAAATGTATAAATATAGGTAGATTCGAATAGAACAAGGGAATTTTATAGCTCTCACATGCTAATGCTTTTTGTAAGAAGAATTATTTTTTGTTATAATAAAGAGGACTGAAGTTTTGCTAGAGAATGGGTTGCCTAAGTTTCAAATGCAGTGTTGTGTAGATTGTTGAATAAAGGACTATTTATGTTTAGCTTTCTATACAAACTCGTGAGATCGTTCTAACTGCTGAACTATTTCTGTGTGTTGAATGATTTCATTTTTATGTTATGAATCTTATGCAATAAATGAGTAATGAATGCTTTAACTTCACTGAGATATCTCTATGTTATTTTTTCTGTTGTATTTATGTATTCTGAATTTATCAGCTATCTGTAAAATTCTTTGTGCAAAAAATGTAGTACATTGCTCATATTAATAGTAATCTTTCTCCCTGGGTATAGGTTAGATAAAGTAGGTTAGATTAGTTGTTCTTTGCTTTCGGTGATTTAGGAACAAAGGGGATAAGACGGAAGGTAAGAACCTACGCATCACATTATGAGGTCTTTGTTCCTTGGTCACTTGCATTTAATCTAGGCACTTGCATATCATTTATAAAACATAAAAACACACATAAATGGTGGACCAGGCTGCAACCGGTAAACTATATTTAAACCTTCATTTAATTCTACAGTAGTCAGGCCTCTAACGAGACGGATTCCCCATAGCAAATGATAAACTATTTATTTGGGAACGGTTATTGGGGAGAATCTCTACTGTCAGTACCTCAGATTTTCCAGGCATCAACAAGACTGTAATCGATGGTCTCCCAATCTCTTTGGAAAATTTCCTGGCATCTGTTAGTGGACGTGAGAATCAACCAAACTTTGAAAGACTTTGGCATGATTGCTTGGAAGAAGAGGGAAGGACTTCAGGAAAGACAACTAAGGAAGGAAACCTTGCACTTGAAACAAAGACAAAGAAGTTCAAGAATCCCTCCTCTCAGCAAAAGAAGGGAAATAAACCTCAAGGTAAGTTCCTGTATGTTTCAAAAGTGGAATGCTATAATTGCCACAAGTTTGGGCACTTTTCCAAGGATTATAGGCAGACCAAGAATAAATTCAAGAGAATATTTCAAGCATCTACTGCAGAAGAAGAAGAAGAAAAAGAACCTAATAAGAAGAAGAACACCAGTGCTAACAAATAAAATGAACCTAGAAGAGAGTACTACCCAATCTCCGCTCTCTTTAGATCCATCACACACAATGCTACCTATTGGTTGGTGTATAGTGGTGCCTCCAAGCATATGATGGATAACCGTGGATCTCTCACTAGTTATAGAAAGAAGAAGTTCACTACTCAGGTGGAACTTGGAGATGACTCCACTTACAATATTGAAGGAGTTGGCTCAACTTCACTTCAACTTGATTCATATACGGTTTCACATATTGATGATGTCTTATATGTTCCTGGTTTGAAGGAGGATATTCTATATGTTGTTGGCTTAGAGGACAAGGGGTACAGATTCCTCTTCATGGACAAGAAGGTCCTATTGCGGGCTAAGAATGAAAAGCTAAGCTCAACTGTACAAATTGGGGCTCGAGAGCGAGGTCTTTATAAGGCTTCCAAATATTCTACTCATTCTTTGGTACATAACACAGTTGATCCACGTGAGTTGTGGCATAGAATATTTGGACACCTTCACTACACATCTCTACCAGGATTACAAAAGATGGTCAGTAGAGATCTGATCTTCCATGAGGAAGTAGTGTTTCGTCGAACACAAGAGATTTCAAAGGAAGATGAAGTACCTCCCCCTGAGATTCTAGATTCAAAATTTTAGAGGGAGGAAGAGGAATTTGAGGATCAAATTCCAGATACACCTGAGGACACTAAAATTCCACGAGAAGAGTTGCTTGAAGTTCCTCCTTCCAAAAGGAGACGTGCTTGGTACTGAGAAACGGTACAAGAAGACGAGAATCGTAAATCTCCTCCCAAGACTTTTAGATAAAGCATAATACCATAGAAGTACTTCGGTCTTATGATCCATCTCATTAGTGCAGAACCTTCCATGTACAAAGAAGCAAGAAGTCAACATAACAATTCAATCGTGAATAATGATGTGTGGGGAGTTGTTCCCATACCAACAGGAAAGTCAGTAGTGACATCCAGATGGATTTACAAAATCAAGCATGTTGTTGATGGCAGTGTGGAGAAGTATAAATCCAAATTCATAGCTCGTGGATTCACTTAGAAAGAAGGCATTGACTATGATAAGACATTTTCTCCTATTTCTAGGTACACTACCATCAAAACCACCATTTCTCTTGCTGCAGTATTCAGATGGAAGTTACATCTTATGGATGTAAAGAAAACCTTCCTTAATGGAAATATTGAGGAGGAAGTATATATTGAACAACCTAAAGGATTTGTGAGTCATGGGAATAAGACCCATGTGTGTAAACTGAATAAATCCTTGTTTGGACTGAAACATGCTCCAAGAGTATGGTATGCAAGGATGGATGGATTTCTCTACAACTTGGGGTTTTCCAAAAGCACAATGGATTCTAACTTGTACTTTAAGGTTGTTCATAATCATGTCTTGATCCTTGTTCTGTATGTAGATGACTTGTTGATAGAACAATGTAAGAGAGAGCTTACCTCTGAATTTCAGATGAAGTATATCGGTTTGATGCATTATTTCCTTGGCTTAGAGGTCTGGAAAAATCCAGGCAATATTTTCCTGACATAAGGAAAGTATGCAATAGATGTCTTGCAGAGATTTGGGATTCGGGACTGCAAGTCCATGAGTGTACCCATGACTACCAACTTGACAAATTTGCATGACTCAGCCACCAGTTCATAATGTGTGGACTCTACTCTGTACAAACAAATTATTGGATCCTTGATGTATCTCATGCATACGAGACCAGACATCTGTTACACAGTGAATGCTCTGAGTCAGTTCATATTCGATATGAAACACATACACTGGGTAGATGCTAAACATCTACTCATATATGTGTGAGGTACTATCAGTTATGGGCTGAGGTATACTTCCAATAGTGGAGTATTATTATCAGGATATGTTGATTCAGATTGGGATGGCAGTACAGTAGACCGGAAAAGTACCTCTCGTTACTGCTTCAGTATGGGATATGCAATGATATCTTGGTCTAGCAGGAAGAAGGGTTCCATAGCTCAGAGTACAGCTGAAGCAGAATATATTGCTGCAAGTGATTCCTGCAAGGAAGAAATTCAGCTTAGAAAAATTCTTTTGGATCTGTTCGGTGAAAAGATTGACTCAATGATCATCCATTGTGATCATCAGAGTTGCACTAAGCTTTTAGAGAACCTTGTGTTTCATGACAGATCGAAACTCATTGAAATGAAGTATCATTTCATCAGAGACCTAGTACAAAGAGGTAATCTGAAGTTGCAGTATATTCGTACGGATGAACAAATCACAAATATCTTGACCAAGCCTCTGACAACATCAAAGTATGTGTACTTTCATGAAAAGCTTGGCATGAAAGAGAATGCCTCTCTCGCTAAGAGGGAGTGTTGATTTTTCTGAGCAACATCGAGAGTCATTATCTTAGGAAAATGGAGACAGTTGGTCCAGGACCAGGGTGTGGAACCAGTCCAGCACTGGCTCGACTCAACCTAGAGTTGAGTGACCATTCTATTGAATGGGGATATCTGGTCTGAGACCAATATATGGAACCAATACAACACTGGGGGACTCAACCTTGAGTTGAGTGACCATTCTGTTGAATGGTGATATCTTGTCTGGGACCAGAATGTGGAACCAGTCTAGTACTCAGGGAATCATCCTAGAGATGAGTGTCCATTCTTTGAATGGATGAACCTAGTCAGTTACCAGGAATTTAACCTAGTCTAGGACTAGGGGCTCAGCCCATTGCTGAGGGCCATTCTCCAGGACAATGGAGGTGCTTGGTCTGTTACCAAGTATTTGACCTTGTGTCAAATTATGCAACCTATGGCTAAGGCACCTGGTCTGTTACCATGAATAAACTATAATCCCTAGACTGTTTCTAGGCATGTGTGACACTTTGACCCTCGATCAGTGGGATTTTTTATCTTCTCCAAGGATTATCTACCCTTGGTTAAGACACCTTAGTATCTGATCTTTGTGTCACACAAAGTGTGAGGTAAAAGCATTAGTAATTCTCTTTGTTTATGATGATGTACTTTGAGTTGGGATGAAGTACCACCTTAACCACTTGTTTTGACCATAGGGCACTTGAAGAAGGCTAAATAAAAATTCTAAAATACAGAAGGACCCTTAGGACCACTAAGGTGTCAAAGTGAAAGTGCAAAAAGACCTTTAGTACCACTAAAGGTAAAAGTAAAAGTGATCTAAGAATAAAATAATAATATTTTGTTCTTTTGAGTTTTGGTCCACTTACAGGTGACTCAAAGGCTATAAAATAATAGCAATCCATTTACACACACTTTCTCTTACAGGAACATCTACTCCAAGAAGACATTCATTGGTTTTTTGAAGAGAAGACATTTTTATGGTATACCCTAACATGGAGGATTCTAGCTAGGGCACCCATACCTATTTCAGCAAAACCTAACCTAGGGTTTCACCCACAAAGAACAACAACAACATTATCTTATCTCTTTTATGGGTGTTAGGGTCTTACCCTAGTTCTTTACATCTTCACGGGCAGTTCCAGATTGGTCACGGGCATGATGCATACACCTCACGTTACCCTCTCTCTCACTCGGGCATCCTCCTATAGGGATTGGCCCCTCTACATACATATCGAGCAGGCCCTAACTAGGCTTTCGGAACTCATGACAGGCCCTTGGCTGCCTGCTAGTGCCTTCAAGAACGTACAGCCAGCCCTAATAGGGCTCGGGCTGACAGCTAGGCCACAGGAAGACCCTCGATAGGTAGCAAACAACCTCCTGGTGCCTTTGGGAAGTCATAGTGGGCCCAATAAGGCTCTCGGGATGTAGCAGCATACCCAGGCAGCATAAGTAGTTTTTCGGGAAGCAACTTTAGGCTACCAAATAGAGCAGCAACCCTTTGGGCTGACCAACAAACCCTCTGGGTAGGGTAAAGCAGGCCCTGGAGGACTAGGGATGCTACGAAGCAACCCAGAAGGACTCGGGAAGAGTTGCAGCAGAACCAGAAGGAATCTAGTAGAGTTGCAACAGACCCAGGAAAGCTCGAGCAGGAAAGCAGGTGATTTGGGCAGGGCTGCAAGGAACCTGGCAGACTTCAGGAAGAGAAGAACAAGGTTGGGCAGGGCCAAACAGAGTCCGGGCATCATTTCGGGTAGGCATACAAAGATCTCAAGAAGCAGAGAATTAGTCTGGGAAGTCTGACAGAGTTTTCCACGCAACCAAGCAAGTCATCTCGGGTAACCTAGGCAGATTTGTGAGTAGTCTGATTTTCTAGGCAAGAGAGAGAAAATTAGGGGAGAAAGCCCTAATTTGGTGAAAGACCAATTTTGATGTTTCTTGTGTTAAATATTATTTTATGTGATTTTGTGGATCTATTGAACAAACCCATTAGGGTTTGAGAATTCATTGAATAACTCAGTCATCTCATTTACAAGATGAATTACCAATGCTTTTGGGGTTTTTTCCTTTAAAGGTTTCCCCAATGAAAAACTCTTGTGTTCGGTGTGTTGATGTTGTTTACTGCACTTGTCATTTTTTTATATGTTAGCATGCAAATTTTAAAGTATTTATGCTAATGCTAAAAATTCAACATGGACCATCCCAACCAATTTACCCTTTTTGTTGGAGAGATATCTTAGTTTCTGATTAAAAGAGTCATTTTTATTTGTTTCAAATTAATCATCTTCTTATTCATCTGATTCCTTGTCTAAATTCCAAGAAAAATTGCTACTTTCGTTCTTTGTTTTTTTGTGTCAGTTGCTTGGACTTTACAGTCCCAATTCCTATAGTCTGACTTCTCACAATAAAAACACATCCTTACATTTTTAGTGCTACCATTGGATTCATGTTTTCCTATTTTGCTTTTACCTTTGCTAGAGAAAAGATGTTCCCCATTTTCATCACTAATTTTATCTCTTGTGAAACAAGAGAAGATGGGATTGATGATGGTCTACCCATACTAATATAATATTACTTTCTTTGCATACAAAGTAGAAAGAAAGTAAGTAGGTTGTTTAATAAAATCGCTTTGGCATTGTCTTCTACTTTTATACTTCTTCCTGTTGTTGTATGGCGACCTTCAATGCATTAACATGTTGATATGTAGCTTATCCTTTAATAATTATAAATCCAAAATACCATTTCTTTAAAATAAACTTTGCATTGTGAGCCTTTGATGTAAATAATTTATTTAATTGTTCCTACATTTCCTTCGAGATTTTAGATACATCTAGATGGTGAAATTTGAATTTGAGTATCTAAATTTACTAGAACAATATTTGATTTTCCTTTATCATATTTTTAACATCCATTCAACTATTTTTTTTAAACAAGAATGTGTAATTTTGTATTATAAAGAGCT
The DNA here is from genome assembly GCA_001517045.1 of Pseudotsuga menziesii. NCBI lineage: Eukaryota > Viridiplantae > Streptophyta > Pinopsida > Pinales > Pinaceae > Pseudotsuga > Pseudotsuga menziesii. The sequence continues at coordinate 79,110 of LPNX010881511.1, read as the reverse complement.
ACAGCTAGACTAGTCAACGACGTAATACAAACTTATTGATGTATCTAAACTCAAGACCCAACAATTCTATCAAGCAAAAAGAGTCCAAAAAAGAGATATATATCCTTCATAGAGGATGTCATAGGACTGCTACAAGTATAATATTGAAAAAAAACATCTAGAATAAGAACAACCTTGAAAAACATAATACTAGAGTTTAACATAGAAAATTGCTTGTTGTGTGTTTCTTCCATCCTGGCATTCACATGCTGAGTTTCTTGATGTTCCAAGTCCATGGATTCAAACTATTGATGTACAGTTTCCTCCTCTTTTAACTCCCCGGATGTAGATCCCAAATAATTTATGATATTAGAAGCAACTAATTGAGAGCCCTTGTTGAGATTGCATACCATATTCCATAGTTCTGTTGTAAAAATGTTTGTATTTGTAATTATCGTAACAGATGCATCAACTATGATATTTGTTAGAAGGTTGATGTGCATATCGTCTACAATTTAAATATTTCCAATTCCAATAATACTAATAACTTCATGGAATCCACAACCTAAGCTTGCTTCCTTTTTGTGGGCACCACAAGAATATCTTTGTGGGTATCCTAAGACAAGTTTGCTTCCACCACATTCTAGTAAATATTAGCTTCCTGGTAAGATAGCTTATAAGAGTACTACCTCAAGAAATTTGTATGGCAGTCTTACATTCTTGTACACTTCATTTCATGAGTACTCTTCATCACTCACCATAAGAAGTGATCTTCCATCAAGAGTACAAGTGAGGATTGATAAAACTTGTGGAAACCTTTGTGAAAGGAATTTTCATGGGAGATTAAAATGATGTGAGGAGAACAATACGTGGCTAAGTGACTTTACATTATTGATCATTGAAATTTTACTTTTCCTGAAAGAGAAGTCTTCACTTGTCAATTTAGTGCCAGTGGTCACAATGTACCTCTTTCCAAAGATTTAGTTTTGATTGTAGCACTTAGAAGTAGTCTTGATAACACATTCATAACAACTTGTTCAACTGACTGGCTGCTGCAAATAACATATTCATAATGTTTTTCTTTGATGGTTGGTGTCTTCTAGGTATATGTCTGAAGAATAATTTGACTTGAATGTATATTGTGTGGCACAGGGGAGTCCCCAGCCAGAACCTGTCAGGGACATTATCTGCAAGCATTGGGAACCCCACCAATATTGTGTCTGTGTAAGATAGCAAACACTCATGAATTGGGAGGATTTTAACTATGAGCTTCGTGGCATTTTTCTTGTAATTAGATTTTCTGAATTTGATATTTGAATAGCTAAATTTTGAGTTGGAGTTTGAAACTTGGATATTTTTTAACAACCTTCTGCAGAATAATGCCATATTAGGACCTCTTTCTGAAACATTAGGGAAGCTTGGAAAGCTTCATACACTAGACCTCTCAAACAATCATTTCAGCGGTGTTATACCCACTTCATTAGGCCAGCTGAAGAACCTCAAGTACCCATGAGTATAAAATGTTCTCCATTTCATCTCATGGGCATATGTAGATACTGGTTAATGTTGGGATGGCTCCTGATTTAGTTATTGGCTTTTTTGGACAATTTAGGAGGATGAATAATAACATCCTTATCATACCATTTCCTTGATCACTAGCTGAAATCTCTATGTCGACATTTATGTACATTTCTATACTCTTCCTTCATTTATGAGTGGATACGTGGGATATTTCCCATTTAGTTGTTTAATCATACCATGTTTAGTTTCAGGATTTAACCTCTTTTTTGCATTGCAGATATTTGTCCTACAAGAATCTCAATGGGTCGGTCCCAAACATCCATGCCATGACCTTAAAGTAAGAACAATTATGTAGAATAATCCATGTTTAATGTATTGCGTATTGCGGATCATTGTGTCCTGAACTGAAATAGGTCAAATGGCTTAAATTCCAAACAAAAATACTGATTGCTGAGCATTTGTGTTTTGATTAGTATTAGAGGAAACCCTATGCTATGTAGGTCATGTGCTGCACATATTTGCCTTGGAGAAGCTTGTTTGATTATCTCTAGTGCATCGTTGAGAGGTAAGAACTTAGGTTGGAGAAGATCGTAAGATTTATTTAGAGAAAGAGGGGTGCATTCATTGATTGACGTGACATTTGTTGATTGACATGACCATTTCCATTTCATATTATAAATCAAATAAAACAGAAAATGGTCAAAAGTTTAGTAAACAAGCAGTTTTAAAAAGAAAGACCTGGTGACAAATCTGTTGATCGATATTGGGGGGTGTTGAGCTAGTTCAATCATGTATCTGCAATCCAACTGACATACTAGAAGGCACTCAACAATTAAATCCCATTTAATGTGCACTAATTATGTTCACCAGCGGTCCAACATAGCTAGAAAAAATAATACATAATAATTGACAAACCTACAAGGAATTCACAAACACGGGACTTATGCTACCGAAATTAAATGCAAATGGTTGCTCATATACAGGTATGGGGACCTCCTCAGATGCACCTATACCACCAAGTTATATGAGCAGTCTAGTTGTTAAATTCAATGAAATCTTGTAAATAGTGCTAAATATTCTCATATTAACTACTGTGGCATCTTCTACAGCTAGTTTGAGAAGATTCCATTGAAAGAAAATTTTCGTTGTCTGTGCACAAGAGAACCCACTAAATATTAACCCTGAATCAATATTAACAAATTTACAGAAAAATAAAACTAAAATCAACATATCTATATTTATTTTCCAAAGAGAGAATTGAAATGTCTTTCTTCAACATAAAGTCATTTTCTAAGTTGATTCCCAATGGTAGTTAACTTATTTTTCAAATGATGTCGCTTTCAGTACAAGCTCAATAAACCAAGGGGTGATGCTAACATAATTGAATGGATCATCTTATAGAACTTACTATAAGATAAGATATGATAAGAAAATTTTATTAGTGTCCACTGTCCAACAAATGACCACAAAAGTAGGTCAATGGGACTACTCACTAAAGGTACATCCAGCAAATAAGGTACAATGCAAGAGAGAAAAAAATAACTTGATAAATCCTAAAGTCAGAAAATCTAAGCTCGTGATTATCAACTAAACATCTAGCTAATAAATTTAACAATGCTAATAAGAAAAAGCACGATAAGAATTTTTATTTACATGAAAAGAATGCCCATGCAAATTAATTGTACCAACACAATTAAACAGGACATCAACATTTTTCCATATTATAACCAAAAAATGTCCCCAAAGGATATCTCATCAAACTAGGGAACAACAACGAAAAAAACTTATGTTAATGCAGTAGGAAAGAGATCACTCAATATTTTCTTAGTATTTCTCCAAGAATTTCCTTGTTCAGATGCTCTCTTAGGGGAGGGGTTGATCTGAATTGCTAGAATTTTGCTAGATTTTTTCCTCTGGGAGTGTTATAGACACTCCCATAGTCTAAGGACAACCAGTTGTACTCTAGCCGCATTGAGGTATTTCTTGGTCACTTATGGGATATTAACAAAATTATCTTATCTCATACGTCTAACAATAAAATAACTTAGTGCTAAAAATAGACAGTATCATTAATGCTTACTATTTATAAAGCTTAACTTAGATATATGAATTTCATACAACAATAGTTAACAAATGTGAATACAAATCACTTATGAGGCATTAATAAAATTACCTTATCTTATCTCATATGTGGAGCACTAATACAACTTGGTGCTAAATATAGACAGTATTATTAATGCTTATTATCTATACTACCTTATCCTACATAAATGATTTTCATATAAGCCACAATTTAGTTAAATTCAAATCATTTTTAAGTTGTTCTAGCTATTCCTTTAGAAATAAGATTAGATAAGATAATCCTCATACATGACATTGTTATGGGTCTTACAAAGACTTAAATTTCTTGTGTTGTGGCTTCAGATGATTTTGATGACTTCTGCAAACGAGAATTTGATCTTGCAAGTTGATATGATGGTGCTCCATTGTTCACTGTTACTCAGAGTCTCAACAAATCAAAGAAAAATGATGCCTTGATATCTGAGGGAGGGAACTCAATAATGGCTATTTCAGAAACATTGTTCCTATAAAATGAGAGCATGGAAACTGTACCTTCTAGCGAAGATGATTGGGAAATTGTTAGTGGCCCTTAACTAATATTATCACCATTGATGATTCAAAATTCAATGTCAATGGTAGTTCTTTGCAAAGTAAAAAAGACAAGGGAAACCTTGTTCTAATTCGTAAATGCCATTCAGAAATTGTTCAAGTTGTTGTTTCACGGATAGTTATTATATCTATAGTGGTCCCAAATTTCATGGCAATGAATAACTTATTCCTATCTTCTGTTCATTATTGTCCATTATTAACATTTGGTCATTAACTTGGGATAGGCTAATTTGCTGATCATACAAGATTGACCAGATCTGTTTGATATGATATCCAGTCTATTTGATGAAAGCTCATGAGATAATAGTATTGTACAATTTATGGGTTGTTTATGCTCTCTAGTTAAATCTAGTATGATTAATTACATTTTACATCTAGTATGGTATGTGGTGGGAAGCATCAACTTGTAGCCATTTTAAGACGATGTCAAACACTAAGAAATGAAATGAACTATTTTGTCGCAAATCTACAGTGCCATCTCATGTCCAAAGTTCTTGAGTACTCATTGGTGGAATTTTTGGATGAAATGGAAGAAGCAAGAGACCTTGATGAACTTATAGTTTCTCATGAAAGTTACCTTAATGTGTTTGTAGAGAAGTCACTTCTTGGGGAACAATCTCATCATTTATATAAAAGAATGTTTTCATTGTTTGATCTCATTTTACACTTTACGAGCCATGGGGATAGATTATATGAAAGTTAATCCCGTGAAATGCAGGAGAGGTATATTGTTGCTCTTTTCCTTGTCCATGTAATTTGGTCTCTTTGTTGATAATAGTAGGTCATAGGGCCAACATTTTTGTTATATATTTGACATATTTATGCCATGTATTTCACACTAACATGTGAATTTTTGCACTTATTTACTATAGAGTTGAAACATATTCAAGGAAAAAGTCCAAGAGAGAACCTCAAAAGTTGGGGGCCTGGGTTTAGTGGATGCAGAAATTTCTCATTACAACTTAGGAGAGAGTTTATGTGTGCAATGGGAGAAGATATGGATGCTTATGTTGTTGAGTATTCGTATCTATTAGAGGGGTTCATTTCTCAATTGCCACTTCAAAAAAATGTTGATTTGAAGTTCCTCTTGTTTTGACTTGATTTCACAGAGTTTTACGGCAAAAAACAATTGAATACACTTACAACACCAACTAAATTGAGGAGGAATTCTATGAGGGATGGGAAACAATAACAGAATGCTTGAAATATTGGCATTGTATTCAGAGTTTGCATCACTGGATGAGTGATATGGAGTAGCCCCATCATTTCCTGTAGTGAGCGTTGACTTCATTCATCGGTGTTACCATTTTAGGATTTGGTAATTGACTGCCAGTGTTGTGCTTATGCTTTATTATCTTAGAATAATTGAATTTCAATGTCAACCTTTCCATATTTAATTTTTAACAGTATGTTTGCATTCCATGCAGGTGATTCATTCATGTTTAACCTGATAGCTAAAGGAGTGTGGGATATTTAACCTTTCCCATCTTCGATTTTTAACAATCTGTTTACATTCCATGCAGGCGATTCATTCATGTTTAACTTGATATCTGAAGGAGTGTGGAATATTTTAGTGATTGGCAGTAATCTGAGGTATTTTGATATATTTGGTCAGCCAACAATAATATATGTTATTGACGTATAATTCTCTAACACGTGTCAGGAATTTTTCACTACATTTAGTTGCTTCCTTTTTACATTGATATAAAACAGACTGGATTATGCATGAATATTGTCTTTCTAGAGAATATCAAAGCTGAGAAATTAGGCTAGCAAGAAGGAATCTCATTTGAATCATATTTACTGGTATTAATCAATTACCATTTGGTGATTAGGTTTTAGTTTGCAGGTTGTGAACCCATGCCAGTATGTATTGCATGCTCCAATTCCTATATACAGGACCTCAGCTAGAATCCCATACAAGCATATGGTTTTCTTAGACCTAAAACATAACCCAACATAATCAAATAGTGGAGCAGAGTTCTTGTCTCACTCAAATGGGGTCGCAATTCCTTTTAGCAGCCCCAAACAACTCATAGCCTTCTCAAGCAAGCTCATACAGGCCACAGTTAAGTCCAAGGATGGGACGATATCCAAAAGTGTGCATGGTCCTCCAAAACCAACTAGAAATGAGGGCATGCTTTTTTTGCCATCTCCCTTGGGATGTAACCCTCACTTCCTCATAGAAAACAATTAGATAAATGGGGTGTTTTTGGTGATAATGTTTGAGCATCCATCAAATTGCAGTTTGGATGTTGAACAAGAACTTAAAGATCCTATTCAAACTTCTTATAACAATGGAGCACTCCTGAGTTGAAAGAAATGCACTTAGTTCTGTTATTTATAATTTTCCTGTAGCTCCTTTGACATGGTGTTGATCTGAGGCTGACTGGAATTTGCTGAGTTCTTTTCTGCTACAACCAACCATTAAAATGTTGTCTTCCTTCCTTCGTTATCGCAGCGAACAACACTTAGATTTCGGCCTTATCTCACATCTGATGCAACTCTGATATATACACTGTTGTTCCTGAACAGATCTACACTTCGTCAAACAGTCAATCCAATATCTAGAACATGGTACAATATTTCTTCATATTGTGCTAATAAACTTGCTGCTCCAAAGCCTATAGAACCTGTGTTGATCATTCAACTCTCAGTATTCCTCATATTATATGCCAAGAATGATGAGCACTAAATATTCTAACTAGTTGTTGTCTTTAAAAAATCCAAAAGTAACCCTTATCTGCGTCATTTGAAAATCCCAGATATGCTAAGCGCTCCTCTGGTCCAGACTGCAACTAATACCAATGCTTGGAAGCTCACCTCATGTGCATAGATAACCTAGAACTCACTGACTAGAGATGACAATCCATGCACAAGAACAAAGCAATTTCATATGCTTGTGCTGAAAAGGAATTTTATTTATGGCATTTAAACCACTTTGTATCCTTTCATGTAGCTGGTGATCTCATCATTTCCTTGCCTTGCGGGTGGCTGAAACCTTCTATTAGAAATTTTTTGACAGGTTTTAACTGTAATGATACACCCTTGGTACCCCTTTTCCCTATGCTATATTATGAGACCAGACTACACAAACTCCTTTACATTTTTTTTGGTATGAATATAGCATTCCCAAAATCATTCTAACCAGTAGAATTTGCATAAGCCCTCCTCCAATTGAAAACATGCATTATCAAAGGGTCATGATTTGGACACGTATTCCAAGGGTAATTTGTAATGTTAATTTGTACATGCAGGGTATTACCATAAACAATTAAAAGGGTTCAGTTGAAATGCGTTTATTTGGAAAGGTTCGATGAGTAGCATTGAAACTATTAAGAAACTAGCTTAGTCCATTACTTTGATCTGTGTGAATACCGTCTAAGCTATAGAGAATCCCAATATGATGAATTGTAGCCAGTCATTCATGGGCATTGATCTATCTAATAAATATAGCCAATATATTTAGATTTATTGATTGATTGGAAGGCGAAGCCACATAGCCAAATATTTCTCTATTCCTAGCTTTCTTTTCACGAGCACTAGTACTGTATGTGAATCAGTTCTCCTTCTTTATGTCTGATTGTTGGGTTCTTCTTTCTTTAAGTTTGTCCTCAGCCCTCATTCAAAGTCATTCATGAACAAATAATAAACTAAATCTTCCCTCATTCAATGTCAAAATTATATAATCTGAAGAATTTTCTTGCATAGATCTATACCCTCAAGCAATGAGACTCCTATCGAAACTTGGGTGATTTCACAATAAAATGCTCCACATTTTTTGCAGTTAAGTTTACTCTATTGAAAAAGTTGTTGAAATATTGTAACTTCGAAGAATATTCTATATGTATCTTTTTGTGGTCCTCGATGGTCCTATCGGGAGAACCACTTGTATTACATTCTACCCCGATGCTCCTAATCGGAAGAACTAATAAGAGTCATGAGGTAGTTCCCTCTAATTGTAAAGGTGGGTCATTAGCACCCCAGTGTGGTTACTTGAGCCTACATGTGTAACTCGAGCCTACATTATTTAACTTGAGCCTACATGTCAAATGAGTTAACTTAAGTGAATGGATGAATATAAATAGAGGTGTAGTGCTCCTCATTTGAGACACACACACTCTTACTTGTGTAGTGCATTAGTGGAGAAGAGAAGTAGCCGGAGAAGGAGGAGGATCAGGCTTTGATCTCCTTGCTGGTTTTATCTTTTATCTTTTTGGGGCATCTATATTGAGGAAGCTTTTGTTGGGTTTTTCCCTTCAGGGTTTTCCCAGTATAAATCTTTGTGTTCCTTTTTTATGGTTGTGCTTGTCTATCTTTCAGTGATCCTGCTTATATGCTTTTGTTATGAAAATGAAATGAAATACTGATGTATTAACTAAGCATATGAAAATTCAACATGGTATCAGAGCCACCCTAAAAAGAAGACATTGTGCAGCTACATTATCTAGGGCTTCTTAATTTTTGGTTCTCTCTCCACAATTGATCAACAAAAGAAGGCTAGGCTGACTCTCCATTGAAGGGCGCATCTTTCTGTCGAAGCGGAATTCGATCCAAGCATTTTCAGTTTTCAGTGCAGGAAATTAGGGCTTCTTGCAGAAGAAGAATTTTTGAGTGAGCCCAGCATAGGATTTCTCTCCTCATCAAAATCAAATTCTAGATACCTAGATCAAGTTTTTTGGTTGGGTGAAACTCGGGGAAAGTCAAACCCTAGTTTGACCCCAAGCTAGAAAAACCCTAAATACTAAAACTGCTAAGCTTTGGTACATTCGCTATATCTATATATTGGAGAATTTTCAGGAGCTGAAACTTGCAAATGCCAAAGAAAAAAACCTTCTGTACACTGTGTCCAAAATTCATCCTTAGATTCGTTATATTCTGGGAGATATGATCCCTCCAAGTTAGGGTTCCAGCCTCTTCCAGAATTCATTCCTAAACAGGACACCTGGGGAATATTGCTATATATTAGGCTACAGTGGTCCAAATTAAATTCCTGAAGATATTCCAGAAATATCACGGACTTTAATTTCTGTGGTCTGAATTTCAGAACCAGAAGATGAAACAGTGACACGTGGCAGTCCGTACAACTTCATTGTTCTGAACAGTCTTGTAACAGGTCACCGTGGGAAAAGAATCATAAATCCCAATTGGTGAAACAAATTCTGATTAAACATATTTTGTTGGATCAGGGACATGCAATTTTACCTCAGTGAAAAATTTTAGACACATAGGAGAAGTAATTTCAGAGATATCACAGAAACAGTGACAGGCATTTTTGCAGAAGAAATTGGAAAACTAGGGCTTCCTGTTCCAGGACCTTCCCTCCACTGTTTTTAGAAAAGGAGTACATTAGACAGATCCATTTGAAGAGATATATATTTCTATCCAATCAGATCTTAAAGATTCCAAGTTTTTAAAATTAGGGTTTCTCTGACAAACCCTATATCAGCTAGCTCTGGAAGCAGGACGGACACCTCAAATCGGTAAGATCTAATCTTTTGCTATTTGCATTTGAGGTTCTCATTTAAAAGTGATCTATCACATTAGCTTAATGATAAGCTTGGTAAATTTGAAAAATTCCAAGCATGGAAGTATTTGATCTCTCTGAAGAAAATGAATTGAACACCTACATGAGTAGAGAGGTTCCAGTTCCATACGGAGATGAGGCTCAAAGCCTTACACAAGAAGAACTTGATCAAGGCCAAGAAGATCATTGTTGATTCAATCATGGATCAACTTGTACCACAAGTGTCTTCCCTAAAGACACCGAATATGTTTGATTCCTTGATCAAGCTATTTTAAGATAAGAACTTAAATCAGAAGATGGCTTTGAGAAAATATTTGAAGAATGTGAAGATCCAGAATGCAAAACAACTTGAAGCGGTAGAAGAAGAAGTGGAGAATGTAGAAGTGGTGATAGCCACCTTAAATGGCCTCCCAGGATCATGGGATTCATTCATGCAAATAATGTATGCCAGAAGGAAGTAATTTCTTTCATCCTGACTCATAAGAAGAGAAGAAGAAGATGGGAGCAATTTAAGATCAAGCTCTCACCATTCAAAGAAGATCCCTCAAGCGATGAGGAATATGAAGAACTCAATTCTTGAAGAACCTCTTATTCATCTTATCATTTGGATAAGAAATGATGATTTCATGAATGAAGAAGATGATAAAGCAGAATGATCAAGATGGAGTCTACCCACGAAACAAATAAAAGATAAGTATTCAATTGTCATTTCATTATATTGTTTTTTTATACATTTGATTATATTTAGTTGATGTGTTATGCATGATAGATTGTTTGCATTAATGACTATATGCTACTAATATGCATGTGGTGGGTAAGTAGCTCATGGTGCTATACAACTCTCCATTGCTACTTATCAAACCTCTTTGCTGACATATTGGATTAGTGCGCAATCTCAATGATGTCATGGTAGAGATGGAAGGCATCTAGAAAGTTTATGTGAGATATGGATGAATGTTGTATTGACTAAATAGTTGCATGATGCATAAGAATCTGTCGTTATGCATATGTTTTATGAAATAGTTCTAACCATGCAACTGGTGCATTTGAATTGTAGGAAAGGTCCTGTACAACCTCCTACAAGAAAAGAAGGATGAGACTTGTTCCGAAGAACAAGTGATGACAATTCAAGATTCACTCCAATAAACATGAATCTGAAGCTCCTAGGGTCAAAGACACCATGACGGAAGAAAGAGCTTCAGAGAGTGGTAGATCCACCTTGAAGGATGAAGACCACCATGGGTACAAGAGATAACTCAAGATGAAGAAAAGAATGCTATGAAAGAAGCTATGATCAAAAAAAAAAAAATAGTTGATCATGGGGAATGATGTATACGATATGATTTCGAGACATAAAGGGAAGTACGTATTATCTTCCATATGGATCTACAAGAACAAGTGTACAAAGCAAGGTTCGTGATTTTCCTCAGAAAGAATAGACTATGACATGACATACTCTATTGACCAGTATATATCAAGCATAGAACCACCTGTACATAATGAAGAGGGAAGATGATACTCCAGGGGGAGTGACTACAAAAAATTATAGCTGAGCTTGACATGGTACGACATGATGGATAGCTTCGTGATGGATCGAGACCTTACCAAGAGTAAAGTGTGTTCCAACCTTCAAGGTTGAATACAGAAGACTAGGATATGTTGATGACCTGAGAAGACAAACTCATAGAAGATGTTATGATACTAGAATGATGTTTGGGATATAGTACTCAAACCAAAAAGCAAGAATGTGGTATCTTCCAAATGGATTTGCAAGATAAGATATGTTGCTGATAGAAGTAAGGTAAGACTTGTGGCTAGAGGTTTCTATCAGAAAGAGGGAATTAATTCTGAAGAGACACTTACTCCAGAAATAAAGGTACACTTCCTTCAAAACTATCATGGTAGTTTCTTCCATGATGAAGTAAAGACAAGCCTTCCTTAATGGTATGATTGAGGAAGAGTTTTACATCGAATAGTCACGAGGATTTGAAGTTGAAGACAGATGGAATCAAGTATGCAAGTTGAAGAAGGCCCTCTATGGCCTGAAGCAAGCTCCCAAAGCTTGGTATGGAAGAATAGATAGTTTCCTGATGAGCATGGGATTTGTCAAGAGTAAAGTCGATCCTAACCTTTCCTACAAGGTTGTAGAAGATGAACCTATCATTCTGTTACTACATGTGGATGACTTATTCTTGACAGGGAATGAGAAATAGATCATGGAAAGCAAGAAGAAACTAGCAGAAGAATTTGAGATGAAAGACCTTGGGTTAATGCATTATTTCCTAGGTCTGGAAGTATGGAAAAGTTCAGAAGGAATCTTTCTCAACCAGGGAAAGTATGTGGTAGAGATATTGAAGAGATTCAATATGTTGGAATACAAAGTCATGGCCACACCCATAGACTCCAACCTGAAGCTGTTAGCTGATGACTCATTAGAGTTAGTGGATGTGACTCACTACAGACAGATCATTGGGTCATTGATGTACTTAACAAATACTAGACCAGACATTTCTTTTGCTGTGAACACCTTAAGTCAATATCTTGTTCAACCAAGACGGGTTCACCTAATAGCTGCAAAACATGTGATGAGATATCTGAAAGGGACTATAGACTTTGGTCTATACTATGATGGTAGCCATGAGTATAGATTGTATGGCTACACAGATGCAGATTGGGCTGGAAGTATCTCAGATAGGAAAAGCACATCAGGTATATGCTTTCGTTTGAGGTCTACTTTGAGTTCATGGTTTAGCAGGAAACAGTCCAATGTTTCTCTTAGCACGGTTGAAGCAGGATACATAGCAGATTGCTCTACTAAGTTGTGAAGCCATATGGCTTCAGAAGCTGATATCAGGTCTCTTTGACCTAAAGATGGATACTACAATGATTCTATGTGATAACCATAGTTGTGATGACAAAGAACCCTGTGTTCCGATGTAACACGTAGAAATCCGGTATTTCTACATACAAGATAAGATGCATATGATGATACTATAGATGCAGATGATGGTGATTCAGTATTTATATACTGAATATATAGATGATGATGATTTCAGTATTCCCATACTGAAGATATAGATGATGATGATTTCAGCATTCCCATACTGAAGATATAGATGATATTTCAATATTTACATACTGTAGATACAGATGATGGTGATTATGTATTTCTATACTGAATATAGAGATGATGATGCTTTCAGTATTTCTATATTGAAGATATAGATGATGATGCTTTCAGTATTCACATATTGGAGATGCAGATGGTGATAGTTCAGTATTCACATACTGAAGATGTAGATGATGATGGTTTGGATGATGATGTACTGACGAAGCCTCTGCCTTGAGTAGATTTCGAACACTTTCGAGACAAGCTTGGTGTTGTTCAGAAAGACCTTCCTCGAAAGGGGGAGTAGTGATGTTGCAATGGGATTGTATCATCCCTGGGCATTTTCCCTAAAGTGATACGGAGACCTCGGTCCTCAAGAATGAAGAGGGATTGTATCATCCCGGGACATCTGTCCACAATAGATCCGGTGACCTCGGTCCTCGAGAACGTGGTGGGATTGTATCATCCCTGGGCACTTTCCCTAAAGTGATCCAGAGACCTCGGTCTTCGAGAATGAAGAGGGATTGTATCATCCCATGACATCTATCCATAATAGATCCGGTGACCTCGGTCCTCGAGAATGTGGTAGGATTGCATCATCCTTGGACATCGTCCTAAAGTGATAGGGACTAATTCTCCCGTAATCAATCCGGTGGCTTCGGTCCTCGAGAATGTAGTAGGATTGCATCATCCTTGGACATAGTCCTAAAGTGATAGGGACTAAGTCTCCCGTAATCAATCCGGTGGCTTCGGTCCTGGAGAATGTGGTAGGATTGCATCATCCTTGGACATAGTCCTAAAGTGATAGGGACTGATTCTCCCGTAATCAATCCGATGGCTTCGCTCCTCGAGAATGTGGTAGGATTGCATCATCCTTGGACATAGTCCTAAAGTGATAGGGACTAATTCTCCCGTAATCAATCCGGTGGCTTCGGTCCTCGAGAATGTGGTAGGATTGCATCATCCTTGGACATAGTCCTAAAGTGATAGGGACTAATTCTCCCGTAATCAATCCGGTGGCTTCGGTCCTCGAGAATGTGGTAGGATTGCATCATCCTTGGACTTATTCCTAAAGTGATAGGGACTGATTCCCCGTAATCAATCTGGTAACTTCGGTTGTCGAGAATGTGGTGGGATTGTATCATCCCTGGACTTTAAGTCCAAAAGTGATCCAAAGAATTTTTTGTCTTTGAGTTGTGGATTGCAGGTTGTTGCTGATGATGATGATGACGTACTGATCGAAATATCAGAGTATGATGATGTACTGATCGAAAGATCAGAGTATGATGATGACGTACTGATCAAAATATCAGAGTATGATGATGATGACATACTGATCAAAAGATCAGAGTATGATGATGATGATGTACTGATCGAAAGATCAGAGTATGATGACGTACTGATCGAAATATCAGAGTATGATGGTGTATTGATCGAAAGATCAAAGTATGATGATGACGTACTAATCGAAATATCAGAGTATGATGATGATGACATACTGATCGAAAGATCAGATTATGATGATGATGACGTACTGATCTAAAGATCAGAGTATGATGATGACGCGCTATGATTATGATGTTTCTGATCGAAATATCAGAGTATGATGATGATGTTTCTGATTGAAATATCAAAGTATGTTGATGATGTTTCTGATCGAAAGATCAGAGTATCATGATGATGTTTCTATGTTGATGATGTTCCTAATTGAAAGATCAGAGTATGATGATGATGTTTCTGATCGAAAGATCAGAATGTGATGATGATTATGATCGACAGATCAGAATATGATGATGATGATGTTGCTGCTGATCGAAAGGGCAAAGTGTTAATGATGATATTGCTGATCGAGAGGTCAAAGTACTGAAGATGTTGTTGCTGATCGAAAGTTCAAGGTGCTGAAGATGTTGTTGCTGATCGAAAAGTCAAAGTGCTGAAGATGTTGTTGATCGAAAGGTCAAAATGTTGAAGATGTTGTTGCTGATTGAAAAGTGAAAGTGCTAAAGATGTTGTTGATCGAAAGGTCAAAATGTTGAAGATGTTGTTGTTGATCGAATAGTCAAAGTGCTGAAGATGTTGTTGATCGAAAGGTCCAAGTACTGAAGATGTCATTGCTAATTGAAATATCAAAATGCTGAAGATGTTGTTGATCAAAGGCTGAAGATGTTGCTGATGATGAAGACTGAAGATTGAAGATGAAGACTACATGATGTTGAAAAGCTTCCAATGATTTATAGATGTGTTACCCTGCTGATGTTGATGATGTCCCCTATCTCTACTCTTGTTGTTGTTGATGTTGCTATAGAATACCCTTCTCATTAAGGGGGAGTGTTGAAATATTGCAAATTTGAAGAATATTCTATATGTATCTTTTTGTGGTCCCCGATAGTCCTACCGGGAGAACCACTTGTATTACATTGTACCCCGATGCTCCTAATCGAAAGAACTAATAAGAGTCATGAGGTAGTCCCCTCTAATTGTAAAGGTGGGTCATGAGCACCCCAGTGTGGTTACTTGAGCCTACATGTGTAACTCGATCCTACATGTCAAATGAGTTAACTTAAGTGAACGGATGAATATAAATAGCGGTGTAGTGCTCCTCATTTGAGACACACACACTCTCACTTGTGTAGCGCATTAGTGGAGAAGAGAAGTAGCTGGAGAAGGAGGACGATCAGGCTTTGATATCCTTGCTGGTTTTATCTTTTATCTTTTTGGGGCATCTATATTAAGGAATCTTTTTCTGGGTTTTTCCCTTTAGGGTTTTCCCAGGATAAATCTTTGTGTTCCTTTTTTATGGTTGTGCTTGTCTATCTTTCAATGATCCTGCTTATACGCTTTTGTTATAAAAATGAAATGAAATACTGATGTATTAGCTAAGCATATGAAAATTCAACAAAAGTAGCACGACAAATTCTTCTCGATTGGTGATCACTATATCCATTACTTGATGGTTATCTTCTCCAACCCCATAATCTAAATTTGAATTATAATAATGTTCATGTGGCAAAATGAGTGGGAAAAACAGAGATAGCAAGGTTGAACGACAGTGAATCAAAGCTATTTTCGAAATGCAGTAGGAATTTGGTCTAGAAATTTAGTATCATGAATAATTACCTTCAACAACACAGAGACCCTAATTTTATGGAGAAACAAAAAGCACAATGATTAGTAAGTGCTCGGAAGTTAAGGCATGAAATCTAGACAAAATGCATATGGATTAGTATATTAAGAACATATTACATTACGAGGATATTACTTTGCGAGACTCTAATTGTAGAATTCCTACAGATGTAATTATTCTCTCTTGGGTTCATGATCATAGCAACTCCTAGTCCCTTTCCTTAATATGTCACTACAAGGAATGGCTTATTCTTAAAATTGATATGGCTTTTGTAATTTTGTAGGCCGAACATGGGCCTGATAGTCAGGTTGTTCTTGTGCTTATGGGAGAGGGTGTGAATCTGGATGAAATTGAGATGGAACTGGAAAATCAATGCAAAAGTCTTCCATGTGGGCAGTTTGCTACCAAGGCACTGACTCATAACTTTACTATTATTTCCCATAACAAGGCAGAGGTCAAAGGATAAATTAAGTAAGAGGTTTGTTTGTCAGAATAACCAAAATCCTTTTAGTGTGTTAATTAACAATTTGTTGTTCTGCAAGGTGATTTCCTTCTCTAGTATGTATGCACTTGAGAACTTAATCATTAATGTTGATGATGCATATCAGGGGGTGGATTGTATTGAGAATGCAGGTAATATGCTTGTATTTTAGTGTCCAAATGAACAACACATTGAGATAGTGAATTTGTTGAAATTCAAAATTGTATGCACTTTTTGCATTATGTATGGTTTATAGGCAAGTTAAGAGTTTTTGTTGCAGGTTCTGTATTCTTAGGAAGGTGGAGTCCCGAGAGGATTGGGGACTATGCACGTGGAAAAAATCATGTGCTTCCTACTTACGGATATGCAAGGATGTATGGGGGTGTGTCATTGGATTCCTTATTGAATTACACCACTATACAATCCTTGACAAAGGAAGGCCTAAAAACTCTTGGTCCACATGTTGTTAAGATGGCAGAGGTAGAAGGTTTGGAGGCTCATAAGAGAGTAGTGACATTGCGGTTGCAAGATATTGAGAGAAGATCATCAGTTTTATCTTTTAACGGGATGTAAAGGGTATCCATTTCTCCATGGTAATTTAATAGAGTTCATTGAATTTGTATATATTTTTAAAAATCTTGTTCCTTGATATTCGGAGTTGATAGCCTAAATTTTTTCTTGAAGTGGAAATATTATGAATTAGAGTGTTAAGAAGTTTCTGGTGTGTATTAATTAATTTAATCTGACAACCCAGTAGTTATGAATGAGTAAGAATTTTCCATAAAAAATGATTTGCTATGGAGGCAAGATCATGAGTTTGAACCTTTTGCATGGTTCCAAGGGAATGCAATTCTCCATGCGTAGTGTTGGAAAATTCATTGAATTTATGTATCTTTTGATTGATCAAAATCTCGTCCCTTGTTTTTTAAAGTTTATAGCCCTAGTTTTGTCATGAAGTGGAGCTCTTCTAACCGTGTTTACCAAGTTCGTGTTATGTATCACCTAATTTGATCAACATATTTGGTTGATATAGAGAATGTGAGCACTAAATAATATATCATGAAGATTATGTAATAATTACAACTACAAAGCATAGTTTAATCAGTGGATGTGTCACTAGTGTACATATGTGTGTTACGAGTCTTTTACCTTGGTGAACCGATACATTCTTAACAGATTCAGACCGTGTTGACTTAAATGATCTGAGAGGAAGCCGCTCTATTGACTATACTGCATGATTTCTTGTTTATATAGGGTATTGTGATGTTGATAGATATTCTAAAATCCTCTTGTACCATTCTGGTACTATTACTGAGAACAGTTTTGAACCTTGTAGTTCATTTTGGACTCCAAGGGGTGGTTCACCTATGATTCTGGGTAGGTGCTCAGCTGCCACATGAAACTTTGCAAGTTGTACCGCCACACAAAGGTTGAACACGTGCAAGAGTAGAATCCACCTCAATATCCTTCAACTAATCACTATTTAATGATCAATCCAATAGGGCATGATGATCCACACAGATGCCCAGGAGACAGTGTTTAACTTTATGCATCGCATATATTATCCTTGACTTTTGATCCTTGGTTGTGCTATAGTTACAATTGACCTTATTCAATTTATTTCCCTCTGGCATAGTAGACAGGGTGGCTTTACGTGGTCCGTATTATTCCAATATGGATACAATAGCTATTGTGAAGCATATGCATGTATGTCGTGGTAGGAAAGAGTAGGCACACAAATTAGTCCTCATTTCTAACTCTTTATATTAAGAAATGGAGCGTTGTTAGTCATGTTAAAGAAAGCTAGTGAAATAATATTAGACAAGAGTTTCAGTAATCAAATTTATTATTGGATTTCGTCATTGAAATAAGGATGAACTAGCCGCCTAACAACAAATCACAGTAGCATAGAAATAATGGAAAACAAGATATTATGTATTCGATATATTTGTGAAGAAAACCATCTTATACAATATATAACTACAACGATAAAATAACCATAGCTAATTGCACCAGCCCCCCTATTTTTCCCAGCTTAAGCCCGCTACACAAAAGGTAAAATTATATACAACTTTTTGTCATAAAACAACAAAAGATTCAAATCTACAGAGCTCCAAAATGTATTTTTGTTGTTACTTTCTGTGCTATACAATGGCATGATCATAATCAAGAAAAATTAGTGTCTTCCTGGGTGGCATAATATTCTTCTTTTTAAATGCCAACTTGAGGTCAATTGGATGTATAATTATATGTTTCAAAGTCTAAATGTGAATTTCCTAACATACATCTACATTATCTTGATTACATCATAGATTTGAAGTGGTTAGTATATATCTACAGAAGGTCAGATCCATACGATTTGAAGTGGTTAGCATATATCTAAATAAGGCTAGAGCCATTCAAACTACTTTCGTAGGTCTCTCAAGTCAGACAAAATGTTGTGATTATTAGTATTTTCTTAGAATTACAAATGATGCAATATTGGTGTTAATATTTCCCCTTTCCCTAATTCTTAAAGGGTTCTATCTCAATGGAAGAAAACAGGAGGTTGAAGGTTCAGTTCCTTTGTGCCCAAATGATATTGCAATATTGATATTTTAAATCAAATATATTTTATTATGATTTATTATGGCTACGAGGGGGGTTGTAAACTGACTTTATATGTCACTATGAGGGGGGTTCAAAACTTCCCTTGTATGTTACAATGAAGGGGGTTCAAAACCCCCCCTGTAAGTTTCTATGAGGGGGTTTTATAACCACCCCCAAAGGTTTGCAAAGAGTTTTACGGGGGGGGTTTCAAACTGCCTCCGTAGGTACCTATGAGGGGGGTTTATAACCACCCCCAAAGGTTTGTAAAGAGTTTTAGGGGGGGTTTCGAACCTCCTCCATAGGTACCTACGAGGGGGATTTATAACCACCCCCAAAGGTTTATAAAGAGTTTTAGGGGGGGTTTCGAACTGCCTCCATAGGTACCTATGAGGGGGGTTTATAACTGCCCCCAAAGTTTTGTAATAAAGACTTTTAAGGTGGGTTTTGAACCGCCCTTGTAGATACATACGAGGGGGGTTTATAACCGCCCCCAAAGGTTTGTAATAATTTTTAGGGGACGTTTCAAACTACCTCC
Source organism: Pseudotsuga menziesii (assembly GCA_001517045.1). Taxonomy (NCBI): domain Eukaryota; kingdom Viridiplantae; phylum Streptophyta; class Pinopsida; order Pinales; family Pinaceae; genus Pseudotsuga; species Pseudotsuga menziesii. Next base: position 59,575 of record LPNX010881511.1, on the reverse strand, counting down.
GTAAGTACCTACGAGGGGGGTTTATAACCGTCGCCAAAGTTTTGTAATAAATACTTTTAGAGGGGGTTTTGAACTGCCCCCGTAGGTACCTATGAGGGGGGTTTGAAACCATCACCGTAGGTACCTACGAGGGGGGTTTCTAACCACCCCCAAAGGTTTGTAATAAGGACTTTTGGGGGGGGGTGGAACCGCCCCCATAGGTATCTGTGAGGGGGGTTTAGAACTACCCCCAAAAGTCATTTTTGGTGGGGGGGGGTTAGAACCACCCCCAAAATTCGCATTTAGGGGAGGTTTTGATCTCTTCCAAAACCGCCACTAAAATTTAAAACTTTTAGCATCAGTTCTTTTTTCTTTTTTTTTTCCTCGGAAAAAATTCATAATTTTATTTCAAAGTAGAACAAAATTACATCTGCACATGTAAGAGGATCACTAGGATCCCTACATTGTCACACATTTGCTGTCTCATAATGACATAACCAAAAACCAAACTAACTGTAAAGCTAGATACATCATAGAAAAAAAATGGGTATCACAACCCCAATCATAAGAACACAAAAACTCAGATATACTGCCGATATCAAAGGCCACCACCTCTGAAACTCCGTCGCTGCCGCAAAGATCCCTAAGGACACAATACAGGTCGTCACGCAAGAGTATATCCACAGTCACCCCACCGCCATAAGGCTGGCGATCTTTCTCTGCAATCAGCAGCCACGAAAGATAGCCAAAACCCACGATACCAAATCATGAAACCGAACCAATTTTCATCAGTCGCCATGGATTCTGAACCCGTTCATGATTTTCTTGATTCTTGATCTTTGTCCAAGAATCCATCACATGTCCTGCACAGCTCGCAACTGTTTCACCTTGCAAGCCGCAGGAGCCCAATCCCAAAGCCAAGAAAGCCAACCTTGTGCTAAATATCAAGAAAATGAAGTGGCGACCAAAGCATAGAGCAACCACACGAGAATCGATCTGCTTCATCTGTTCCCCACTGTGTGAGACTGAGAAGCTGCAGCATCATCTGCCATGGCGGAGAAAGGGCAGAATTGTTGAGAGGATCCAACGCCGGAAACCGAGCCAGGAAACGAATCCACGGCAAGAACCACCCCGAACTGGTAGCCAAATAACCCACGGTGAAATCAGACAAGCCTCGAAGGATGCCACGATCATAAACGCCTAAGGGCATGATCAGTCCATTCTCTGCGGGATCGATCTCGTCGCGCACACACTGGATTGCAGGGTTCCAAAACGAAGGACAGCGTGTAGAAGACATGAGCAGGAGTGGCGGATCTGAGAGGTGGAGGGGGAGCCTACAGGGAAGCCTGGGCGTCCTGTCGCAGGCTGCAAGTCCTCCCCAAACCCTCATTCTCCCACCATCGCTTCTTGGAGCTCCTTTCCTATAAAATGTTACTCTCATTAACCTTTTAGCATCAGTTCTATTAGGGGTGGTTTCGTAAATACCACCTCTAAAGCCAAAACCACCCCCAAAAGTGACATTTGGAGGCAAAAGACAACAACCCCTAAAAGTAAAATTTGTTGTAGTGGATGTTAGGGACATGCATGGGGTCAAGGTTTCGATGCAGATCTCAGTCTGAACATGGTGACTTCCTTTGGGAATATTGAGTTTCATACATTCTTCTTCCTCTAAATGTGGCAATCCTTCGATGTGGGGTCCCACATAGAAATTTCTTTCTTGATACTCACTATGTTGCTTCTCTACCTATGTCGTGGTCCTTCTCCTACTATCTTTCCAAAACCTCTTTCCTCCACGCAGTAATCCCAGCTCTTCTATTGTCACATATTCTTATCTTCTAAGCATCCTTAGCTCATCCTTTCTTCATTCATCCTTTGCCTACCTTCGTTCAACTTATTTTTTGTCCAACCCCAATCTCCCAACTATGTGCGTAAATGCTTAGCTACTAGGGTGATTTAATTCCAATATCAGTGGTTCTTTATCACACAATAACATATTGATCTAGGTATACAATGACTTTAGAAACCTTATGGAAATAAGACCATTTGTTGGGTTAATCTTCAGCATACCCGTTCACTAACAACAAACCAACAAACCCCAAGATATTGGCCCTTTAGGCATCACCTGCAAGCAATTGAATTCTCACCCAAAGTATCTATGGGAAATGTAGGAACCAAGTTTATGCATTAGTGAAGGGAAGAGTAAATTGTTCCACAAAATAACCCATCAACAAATATTTGACATACACCTGTAAATACATAAAAATAACACAATGCATACACTAACTGCACAAAAACATTGTAAGTTGGATTATGTTCTGATTATTATTATTACCCCTTAGAATTATTACACAAATCACACATACATTCACAATGCACCATGAACCCCAAATATTTTTACATATAAACCCAAAACAAGAGAAAACCACGAAAGTGCTTGGTTATTTATAGATCTTGTTACATCAAGCACTTCAGATAAATCTGCACACTTAGCTTGTAGACCTATCACTCTTCTTCTCTCAATACATCACAAATATGTGCACATAACTTGTAGATCTATCTCTTTAATTTACAAAACAAGATCATCACCATACTAGCAACAGCAAGATCATCAATTCTTCATCATCCTATTCTACCGAACCCATTACATATTTATATTGATCCCATGAACCACACGGTCCACTAAGTTGACACACAACTCTAATCAACTTCTAATCAATTTCTTAGTTGATGTGAGCAAGCATTATCTTTCCCTTCTTTTCTGCCATTACGTCAGGGTCCTTCCTTCTTTTGCAGGTGCGTTCATTTTGACCACTTCGTTGCATGGTCCCGTTCACACCAAAAATTCTTCACAATTTATCCAAAATACTTTAGTCCCAACAACAATTCTCACACATTCATTCAATGATTGTATTTAATAGTAAAAAGGAAATAATTTTCCATATTTAAAGCACATGGAAACAATTGGATTAGTTCTAAGGTTGACACTTGGAAATACAGGATCTCCCATAGGACCCCTTTTGTATTCCCCTTTGGTGGAATCGTAGCCCCTTTAGTGATATTTACACTACCATATTGGACCATATTATTATTTTTCCAACATATTATTTACATAGCATCCCAATTGGCATGATAAGCCAACCAAAAAGTCTGTATAGAAATATTTACATTATACATTCCTATCCATTCACTACCTGAGCCTTGGATTGAGCTCTGCACTAGGAATACATAGTAGCATATTTACATAATTTACATAATTTTGATTCGAAACTAGAGGCATTACAAATTAATGGAATGAGCACACTAGCAAATCTTGATATTTACCTTTGGGATCTTACGATGTATTAATAACCATGGATTGGTTACATAAACATAGACCAATTTTAGACTGTTACCATAAAACCTTACTATGTTTAGATGAAAATGGTAAATCAAGAACCCTATTTAGATTTCAAAAATTTATTCTTGTTAGACAACTTTCTGCAATGCAAATGAAAAAGTGTGTTAGGGGGGAGTGTGAATTGTATGATGTTCATATCATCTATTATGTATAAGGGAATAAACACAATTTGGAAGACTTTACAATCCTCCAATATTTTAGAGACATATTTAAGGATGAGATACTAGTATTCCCTCCTAGTATTCCCTCCTAAGAGGGATATTGATTTCATGATAAATCTTATTCCTAGAGAAACACATGTTTCTAGGGAACCTTATAAAATGAACACTCTAGAATTAATGGAGTTGAAAATGCAGTTACAAGAGTTATTGGAGAAAAACAACATCAGAACACGAGTTTCCCTATGGGGGGCACTAGTCCTCTTTGTGAGCAATAAGGATTGAAACATGAGGTGATGCATATACTATAGGTAATTGAATAAAACAACTATAAATAATAAATACCCCCTACCTACAATAGATGATTTATTTGATAAAGTAAGAGGAGAAAAAATATTTTCCAAAATTGATTTAAGATCAAGCTATCACCAAGTCAGAATTAAGGATGAGGACATACATAAAACAACCTTTAGAACTAGATATGGGCATTATGAATTTGTAGTTATGATTTTTGGTCTTTCGAATGCATCGACAACCTTCGTGTGCCTTATGAATGGGATATTTCAAGAGTATTTGGACAAGTTTGTTTTAGTTGTCATTGATGATATCCTAATTTACTCTAAGAAGGAACTAGAGCATGAAGGGAACCGTCGAATAGTCCTACAAGTAATAAGGAAACAACAATTATATGCTAAATTAGGTAAATGTGACTTCTACTAGCAACAAATTCAATATTTAGAGCATATTATTTCAAAGAAAGGAGCATGAGTGGACCCTGATAAGCTAAAATGTATCAAATGTGGGTCCACTCCTAGGAATGTAACTGATGTAAGATATTTTATGGGACTCATTGGATATTAGGATATCTGTTGAATTTTTTTCCAAATTATCACATCTTATAACTTCCTTACAAAAAAAGGAGAAAATATTATTTGGACAAAAAAATGTGAAATGAGTTTTCAACAACTAAAACATTTACTCACTACAACACCTATATTCAAGATTGCATATCCTTACAAATATTTTCTAGTAGGTACCAACATGTGTAAAGAAGGATTAGTATATGTTCTCTTATAGGATGACCATGTATATGTTATGAATTCCAAAAATTGCAAGAACATGAGAAAAAATATGCAAGTCATGACATAGGATTGACTGCAATTGTGCATCCGTTAAAAATGTGGCGACATTATTTAATAGGGAGAAAGTTTATACTCAAAACATACCATATTGGACTAAAATATTTGTCTGAGCAACCACAATTAAATTTCGAACAAGAAAGATGGTCAGCATTTTTAAGTGAATAATACTTTAAAATTAAGCACATTTAAAGGAAGAAGAACAAGGTGGCATATGTTTTTAGCAAACACATGCATGTGATTCATATGAAAATATCAATACTTATACATCTGATTTGTAGTCCATAATCAATGAGATTTTAAAGAATGGTGTGTTTTACCTTTAAATAAAGAATGGGCTACAATAACAACCAATTGAACCATAGTTTACATGTCATAACTTAATTTAAGATGAGTTACTAACTTTATAAAGGAAGATTATATATCCCGAATCTGAAAATTTAAGAACACTTGTAATGCAAGAAATATAGTAAATAATGGCATATTCTGGCCAACTAGGGTACCGAAAAATGATCACTGTCATTAAAAAAGTTTATTTATGACCAAGAATGAAGAAAGAGGTGGCATAATACATAGCAAAGTGCTTCGAGTGATCAACATCTTGCATGTTTACTACAACCCTTACACATACTGGAATGGAAGTAAGAAATAATATCTATGGATTGTATTACATGGATTCCTACATCAACAAGGAAAAATAATGTTATTATGGTAGTAGTGGATAAATTGAGCAAAGCCACTCATTTCATTCCAGTTAAATCTACTTATAAATCAATGAACATTGTATAATTTTTTTTAAAGAAATTTTCAAACTTCGTGGATTACCTACTACTATTATATCATTCATTTCAAATTTTTGGAGAGGTTTATTTGAAGGACTAAGCATTAAACTAAATTTCAGCACCACCTACCACCCTCAAATAGATGGACAGAATGAGAGGACAAATAAGATTTTGGAATACATGCTAGACATGCATGTTATGAACCGGCCTACCAAATGGGAAGACTACATACATCTTGTTGACTTTTCCTACAATAATGGATATCACAAATCCTTAAAAATGATCCTATTTGGGTTACTTTATGGAAGGAAGTACAAAATTCCTATTAGCTAGGACAATCCAATGAATATAGTTCTACTTGGACCTGATATACTTGTAGATATGGAATAAGATGTAACCCAGCTAGACAACACTTAAAAACAACACATGATAAGCACTTTGAATCTAGGGAAGTTTGCTAAACTAGCTCTTAGATTCTATGGACCTTTTGAAATATTAGCTAGGATAGGGCCAGTTCCCTATCAACTTGCTTTACCTACCAACATCAAAGTCCATAACGCTTTTCATGTTTCTCTATCAAATAAATATATACATGACCCTAACTATGAAATTGATTGAGCTATGATCTAGGAGGAACCAGAGGAGGTTCCATCTAGAACCCTTATGCATTATAGATGGGAAATAAATAATGCTTCAGAATCGAGTCGTCGCCCAAATAAAGGTGCAATAGAAACATTTTGTACAAGAAGAAGCTACCTGGGAGATGGAACACGATATGAAGGAAGCATATCCATATTTGTTCTAGACGATTGGTGCAAAATAAGAAACAATAAGGATGATGTTAATTTCAAGGGGGAGGACATGGAATGCCCCATGAATAAATTCTTTGTCTATTTTATAAATATTTAGTTAGATATTGACATGAATATTCCAAACATGTTTATTACTGACGAAGGGACATGACTTGATATGTAAATCACAATTTTGATTTTCTTTGAATGAATAAATCAATAGCTTGTAAGAGAAAAAAAACTATGCAGATTCCACTAAACGAGCCATGGTATCACAAGAAGGGAAAAATATTTGGGATTGTATGCTCAAAATATCATTTACTCTTTGATACAAAATTAATTTAGATAACCTTCCTCAACAAATTAGGAAAGAAACCAAAAGTTTGGGGAGAAGGTGTTTTAGTTAAAAGGAAATAAATTAAATTTGTGAAAATAAAACTGCTATTGGGATAAAAGGGAATCGAGAGAAAAAGAAGGGGTTGTTGAAAGAAAGAAGACCAATAGAGCCAAATATGTGCATTTTTAAGCGCTATTATTAAAAATAAATGAACAGAGCTTACTTGGTGATTAGTAGAAGGAAACTACTAGCTTATGTTAAGGGTCCAATAAAGTTGAAAAAGTAAAGACAACTCTCTATGTACATATTGTTTAGCAAAATATTGAGGTGTTGTATGATACATGTAATGAGATTTTGAAAAACTGTTTATGACTAATAAAAGAACCCGATAAGTTGGATCAGTTCCAAATACTCTCCACGTTCACCTTGAAGCACTTACTATTGCCAAGGAACATGCAATGTGAGGGATATTGATCTTCAAGTTTATAATTTGGAAAGAAAAATATTATATTACTGATAAGAAAAGAGTTCCTGAAAACCCTAAATCTCGAACCAATGATTCCATGGTTGGCTCAAGGGTGACACCTTAAGAAACATAAATTACTCGCATAAGATTTCCTACAATTGGGAGGAGTGTGAACCTGCCCTATCTATTATTCTTGACAAATTTTATAGATGCGTAACTGTGAATTGATTCTTGTAAATTTACTTCTAGAAGTTTAAATTATATGTTGTTTGTATGATTTCATGTTTTTTTTACTTAAAATTCTTTAATATTATCAGCAAGGGAAGAATAATATTACTCTCAATAGGTATTTATTAAAGTTAAATCTTGGAAGGATTAATATAAAAAAGTGTTTACAAATTTTTTAAGAGATTCTAACAAATATAGGAAAGATTTAATAAATAGGATATAGTGTAAGTATGAATACCCTAATCATACTCCCTTCTTCATCATACGCTTACAATAATAATAATAAGTGAATCTTATAGAAACACGTAACTAATTTTTAGTTAAAGTCACAAGTCAGAAAGATACTTTCCTTCTTTAGCAAATATAGGAAATTTTGTTTTATGGTACTATTGAGATAAACAATTAAGGATTATTCATATATTTGTATAACAAAATGCCACAATATCATACTAAATACCATACAAGATCAAATAAACAACTAAGGTAAAATCCCACAAATTGAGATTCATAATTTAGTTATATAGTGGGGAATGTGTGGATAACATCATTTGCCTTGAACATAAAGGAAGTATGAAATAATGGTATGAATATACCATCAAATATTTGTTAAATTATTGAACCATTGATCTATAGGAAAATTAGAGCAATTGAAAGGTAGAATTGTGCAATGGAATATCAAGAACAATGTACACTGAACAAGACAAATTTGAGACAAATCTGATAAGAATTGATCAGTTAATTACAACATTAATCTTCATTATTACTAACAGTATACAACAATGTTACAATAAGGAGAATTCAAATCATGTGGATAATATTTGAATCTACCATTTCTACCAACTAAACCTGACTGACTAGCTAACTAAGAGTGTCTAAATCACTGCATGGGAGCCACTAGTCTAACTCTTGATGTCTAAATCAATCTTACAATCAATTAAACTAGTTAAACCAGTTAAACTGATGAGGTAGGTGGAAAAAGGCCCCACTTCCCCATGCATCCATGCAAAACTGGTGCTAGACTAATTGAGAGTGATCTAATTGAATGTAACTGAAGGTTGACTCAGCATAACTGCCTACCTACCACAACCAACTGATGGAGGCTGTTGGTGGCACTCATAGTGGCTCCTATAATGTAGGGATTGGTCTCAGAGGCACATTAACCTCATGCATGAACATGCAGTAAGTGGAATTTAACCTATATATGTGTTCCCCACACTCTAATACAGTAATAATGTCTCCCTAAGTTAGACAAGATGATCAAATAGACTATATATGGACACGAGAGGATTATATAATCCTAACGCCCCCCCTTAATCCTAACTAGGACAAATTTGGGCCCTGAAAACTAGGCCAAAAGTCACCCATACAATCTAATGAAAAATAAAACTGCTTAATAAACTAAGGAAAATGGGGAAAATATCATGGGAACCCCCCCCTCAAAATAAGAAGTGAATAAGGAAAACAAGATATACTTAAGAGTAAATTTTCCTCTTTGGGTAAAAACTCGTAAAAATTTTCTGCAATTTGCAGCTCTGTGGAGCAGCCATGCAGAATCACAGTTCTTTTGTGCATCAACATCCTGGGACTGTGCATGTGAACCTTTCCATGTTTTTTCGATATGCTAAATGCTTCTTTTGTCTCTTCTTTCAGGAGGAGGAATGGAATGATCCATTTTTTTCTTCAGTGGGCCAAATTTTGGATCATTCTATATCATTAAGTAGCATCTTCCTAGAATTTGGTTGCACCATTATGTAGGTAGTGAAGCTGTGTGAGAGAGTGCAACATAATCATTATGATACCGGGACCTCGTTTTTCTTCTATCATCTAGATCCCCATCATCATTCCCAACTGCGTTAATGGTATTTTCAGCCCATTTAGGCTTTTGGTTCAGAATAGGAGTTGGATATGGATCTGGATCATCTTGAGGTACAATATCAATATCAAGATCATGTTGATCTTGTTCCTCATCTTCTGAAACTGAAATATTAGACAACATATCATTATCTACAAATGGAAATGAAAGAGACTTTATACCTCCCCTTTCGAATGGTTGCTGAGATTGCGTTGGAGCCGAGTATGGAAGGAAGTGTGAGAACTAATATGTCTAGAGGCATGGTTTGCAACGCCCTTCACTATAATCTTACCAGTTGAGATATCTAAGATCTCCCTGAGTCATGAACAAATACAACTTGCGTTGGCAAGCCAGTATGTGTCATCTCATAAATATAAAACAAAATTGTTGCAAGAAAGGGCACATAGAGTACATTCTTGAACTCACCATGTTGGATTTTAATAGAACCTCTACCTGTTGCTGGGATATGTGAATTATCCCCCATATGAATACTAGGTCCTCCTGATAGAGTGAGGTGGTGAAGGATTCCCTGGAGGAAACCATGTGGTTGGATGCTCTAGAATATATCAAATAAGCCTTCGACTGAGTGAGGCTTCCTTAAAGGCATGGCACCTCTCATGATCTTCTTTTGGTTGTCCAACATCAAACTTCTTTACTCTTTGTGGAAGAGCACTATTGTTATTTTCAAGGAGTGTTGACAGTTGGTCGATGGTCTTCTTCATGCACTGGCTCTCTGGATGAAAGCCTCTCATACAATAGGGACATCTAGTCTTCTCGAATTTCTTTTTTTTCTTGGAACCCGAGCCTCAATCAAAAGATCTTTGATTCTATTTTGGATTCAAATCAGTGTTTTTGGTCTCCTTCCCTTTGTTCTTCCCTCTTTCTTGCGCATTGTTTGAGTCTGTCGCTAAGAGTGCTAGGTTCTTGGAGGTTCGAAGCACTCCCATTTGAACCAATTAAGGAATCAACAAAAGCATCTAGAGAAGGCATCTTCCAATTAGGGATGGAAGCTCTTCTAGAATGGAATGTAGAGACAAATACTGAGTACTTTGAGCCAATCTTACTCAAAACTGACAGCACAAGTTGCTCATCTTTCCTCTCTAATCTACATTGTTTGCATTGCAGTACTAGTGACTTGTATTTTGTAAAGAATTGTTGAATACATTTGAAAATGCTAGGCTTTAGAGCCATGAGCTCATTCTCCAAAATATGCCCTCGAATATCATCTTGTTTTCCAAACAAAGATTCAAGCTTATTCCAAGCTTCCTTCAGAGTCCTTAATACCTCAATATGGAACAAAAGATCCTGGGATATATGAGTGCACATGAATCTGAAATCCACATTAAGTCGATTAAAAAAATTGTTCTTCTCGACATACTGGTGGCCCGTGAGGCTCAATTTCTCTGCCCGTTTTCATCCTAAACATACCAAGCTTGCACAAGGCTACCTGCATATCTTCCCTCCAATCAGAGTAGTTGAAGGCTGTAAGGATTCGGGGTACGAGCGCTGAAGATTCCATATTGTTGTATGTTGAACTGTCAATTCCTTAATAAGCTATGTAGGTACCTACAACTAACACTGCTGTTAACACCTGTATTTAACAAAGGGAGAAATAAGACCATAGTGGGGATAAGGTGATGTTGTTTAAATACTTTGGTCAAAGGATATATTGCAAGGGTGGAATGATAGTCAAAGTTTCGATCAATTTTCCAAAGAGCCCTTGCCGCGATGAAGGAAGGAATAAAATCAATGGTTGGCGTTCCCCCCGCCCTTCACAACATGCAAGGAAGATAAGACAGGTTTCGGTTTTTAACCAGCTGCACAGATCAAAGGTTATAAAGTGATCTTGGGTAGATCCACGGTGCACATCAAATCCGCCTTGAGAAGGCACGAGTTGGTTAAGAAAATGGAGTCTGGCGGAATCGTGTATCCTTCTCTCAATCCGACGGCTGGGAGGTGAGGTCGGATCATATCAAGGGATGAGAGTGATTCCGGAAGCGAAACATGCTCGGCGGATAAGCCCAAAAGGCCCAGCGGAATTTGTTATCCGATGACACATCTGACGGACGGAAATCAAACCGGGATAGATCAACGGTTGTTATACGTTCCTGGGAGTGAAATTGCACGGGAGATAAGTCCCAGACTCCCAGCGGAATTGGGTAGATGTCGACAGATCTGACGGCTGATGAATGCCGGGCGATCACATCAACGGCTGAACAAGATTCCGGGGCCCAAACTTGCACGTTGGATAAAGGGAATGTGCCCAGCTGAATTTGATAAGCGGCAAGTGATCTAACGGCTCGCCAATAAAGGAATATTAGATCGAGGGCTGTGAATGAGTACGGAGATTAAAGTTGCACGAGGGTTAAAGCCAGAAAGCCCAGCGGAATGTTCGACGTGGCGTTCAATCCAACGGTGAGAACGGAAGGTACGGCACAGCAACGGTTGTGAGCGTTTCCGGGGCACAAAGTTGCACGTTGGTTAATACCAAGGCGCCGGGCGGAGCGAGATACGCGGCACACGATCCAAAGGGCAGAAATTAAAGAGAAATCAGATCTACGGTCGTGGATGAAACCGAAAAATAGAAGTGCACGACAGTTAGAGATAAGTGGTGATTGCAGCAATAAATGTTGTCCGCATGGCAAATTAGGTGGTCCTATAAAGGCAGGGTTGACCTCTCCTATGATTATTTTATTTGCTCGGGACCCGGTGAAAAGGACCTGGCTATTCGGGAGCTTCCAGTTGTCAGTACCAGGCACGTTCCGAACACACGCCTCCAAAGTAAGCCAGGTAGGACTTTAATCCTGTAACTCTTTCGCCCAATTATCATTATAAATTAAGAAATGGACCGACAGAAAGAGGTTTGTGTGTCTGTTCGGGTCCCGGATGACAAAGAGGAATTTCTGCTAGACAGACACAGGGGCGTCTGCAACCCCTTCCTGTCCACAGGGAGCGTGTCTGGCAGCAAAGAGAAACTGTGGTCTTATTATTCGCAGGGGAATGACGTTCTGAATGTATGCAAGTATTTTTTGTACCATTTCACCCTGGAGCAAACCCTCCACTTCCCTGAATTTGCCGAATGGTGCGCGGTGAATTATTCTCCCTCTCAGAGGATCATTGTGAGTCGGTCCGCGTCGAAAATACTATGTAAAATTGATGCTTCGGTCGTCAAAGAAAACCTTAGTCTGCCTGAAAGCTACCCTGTAAATCGTGAGTCTGTAAATGAATCTGTCCTTGCCGAGTTTTTCAAAAATTGTGAAAGTCAAAGTCGCTCTCAATTCCTGTCAAGTATCCTAAAGGAAGGTCAGTCCCTTAAGGGCTTTTCCTCGCCTTACCCCTTGCACATTTTTAGAACTGAGGTGCAACTGGTAATGTCTTTGGTCTGTCAAGTGTTAGGTCTAGATGACGATTTTCATATAGGTGATGTTATCCTTGGTTTCTTGTTAAAAATAAATTCTTTAAGTCCCGAGTCTCAGTCAGTCCCCATGCTTAATTTAGATGAGTACATTGCCGAAGCGATCCACCTCCAGTTGACTGAATTTCCCAAGGTCCAGTTTTTTAGATTTCAAACACACTTGCTTAACATGTTATTGTGCTC
>LPNX010881511.1:32562-46459 GCA_001517045.1 Pseudotsuga menziesii | reverse complement strand
TACACCTGTCACAGCGACCCAAATAACAGAAGGTGCTGGTATGGTAGTCAAGAGGAGTTTGTCTGGAGCTGAGAATATGGATGTGGATGAAGAAGGGCCCCGTCAAAAGGCCAAGCTGCTTGAAAGTGGTGAAACTATAGATGAAGAGGTTTCTGATGATCCCAAAAGAGCTACCCTAGTTCCCCTGAAAGCGGTGCAGATAAGCCAAGTCTCTTTTAAGAATCCGGAAGGTGATGTAGATAGTACGGAATTATGCCACATGTTTAAGTCGAAGGAAGACCTAAAAGCCAGTTACATGGAGAAGAGGAAGCAGTCTATGGAGGAAACGAGAAATTTGCTCCCGAAGGTTAGAAGTCTGTACAGTTCAAAGCCCTCTCTGGTCTCTGCTAGAGATGCTGAGAGGAATACTTTTAGAATGGCTATGGTAAGTGACAAGAGAATGTCTGAAATAGAAATCCGGTTAGACAAAATCAGCACTCCAGACAAAATTCAACTCCACAAACAGACAAGCGATATCATCTACTCAGACTTGCTTCAAGCCATGATGAAGATCAATAAATTCCAAGTCTTGATAGATAAATTGGAAATCCAGTTGAAACATGAGAAAGTAGAGAATAAAGCAAATGTTGTTCAGATTAAGAAGCTGCAGATAGACATTGCTAGTTCAGACAGTACACGGGCAGTCAAGAGGTTGTTAGAGGAAAAGGATAATTCCCTCCAAGTCCTGAAGAAGAAACTGAAAATCCCAGGCACTGAACATGTTCAGTCATCTGAATTGCTAGCCCTCCAAGAAGAAAAGGATAAAGTCCATCAGGAGATGATGGAATACAAAGGACGAGCCGGAGAGTTAAAGGAGGAAAAAGAGAAGTGGGAAGCCAAAAGGGAGGAGCTGTTAGCCCAAATCTCCTTGATGAAAAACGATCAGAATGAAGAGAAGGAGATTATGGAAGAGTTGATGAGCCAAAATCCCACCGGCGAGGACTTGTCTATTGTAAATATCCAGAAGCCTTTAGATGATTTCTCTACTGATGATTTGTTAGTACCAATGTCACAGGTGAGTTTGAAGGAAGAAGCAATCAAAGATTTGAAAGCAGAAAATGAGAAGATGAAAGCTGAACTGGTTAAAGTTAATGAAAGCAAAAAATAGATCTTGCAAGACAGGAATCAATTACAGAAAAAGCTTGATGAGCTAAAAGAAAAATGCATTGGGAAGGGCCCTCTTCAGGGGGCGAAACATATCATTTGGGACACCCTGACTATAGAGATTACCAAGTTCCAACACTACTTGAATTTTATTGATGATTTGAGTATACTGACAGATTCGGCTCAACAAAAACTGAAATTGGTAAATGAACACATGGAAAAAAGACCCCTCACTACAGCTCAGAACGCATTAAATTTTCTGAATTCACTGACATACCAGAAGTTGCACGAGATGGGCATAAATGACGGAATCTCAATAGTGCTGTGGGCGAAGAAGATCATCCACAAACACCATTTAATGAAGACTGTCCAAGACAAGTCAGATGAATTGCTGGTGCAGGTCAATAAGTTCAAACAAGAGTTTGAAGAGCTGTTCGAAGATGGATTGCCATCCTTCTGGGACGAAGAAGGTCGGATGCTCCCTCCGGAACATTATCATCACCTGCTTGTCCGGGCTCGCATGGACCACTCAAAATTCAATAACTTGGAGAAGAGCCTGAAAGGACAAACCATTGTGAACATGTTGATGGAAGACTTCTAAATCCTGCAGAAGTTCGCAATCATCAGAGCCATATCGCCCAAGAAATCTTATGAAGCATTTATGGATCTTGAGGTAGCAATTCGGGAGATGATGGAGTGTGACACCCCAAGTTCGGAGCAGTGGAAGGCTGTAGAGCGGTTCGGGAAAACAAAGTATATTCTTCCCCCCTAGGAACAGGTGTCAGGTACTGAAGGGCTGATGGGGCAAAGACATGGAGCTGATGGGGCAAAGACAAGGAGCTGATGGGGCAAAGACGTGGAACTGTTGGGGCAAAGACGTGGAACTATTGGGCGAAAGTTTGTTATCCAGTTGATTTGTACTTTGTGATATGTTAGGAATGGAGTTGTAACAACTTCCTAGTGGTGTAGGAATTCAGTTACAAACTCTAATTTACGCCGATCATTCTGTTATTGATCTGCTGGGGGCCGACTTATTGTTTTATCTATAAATTTGTATCTTTTTATGAGATGGGGGTTGGAACCCATCGGGTCGTGAATAATTTTGGAGAACATATCTGTTTTTTGAAAGAATAAAGTGAATGCATGAGAGTTTTGTCAGAGATTCATGTGTTGTTGATTTTACAGTCTGTGCTTCCTCTTTATGTGATTGTATTTCCCTTGTGTAACACTCCATTTTGTTTCTTCCTCGTATCTGGAAAATAGCTTTAGATAATCATAATTCATGTGTTTATGCTCTGGTTATCATTTCAGATATTATATGAATTTTTCTGCTAAAGTTGATATAGAACTCATCCTTGTTGATGCTCTGTATTAATGGGTTGTTTCTTCATCTCTTCTGTTCCACCAGAATCAATTTGAATGACTGTGATGATATGATTACCTTGCCTCTGATGAATATCATGTATATGTCTTTGTGGTATCTTTGTATTGTATATGACTCCATGCCCAATGGTTATGTTATTGTTTCAGCCAATATATAAACCTGTGAATGTTATTTCAAACCTGGTCTTGTTAAATCTTTCTTGAGAGATCCCTCTCTGGAAGAAAATACCAGTTTCTTCCTAAAGTGGTTTTGTTGTTACCTTGGAGTATACCTTTCACAACCTGGGTACATTCTGAGTGCTAACAAACTGGCGCCATTGCCGGGGACGAAAGTGCTTATCTGCCCCAGGAGAACGACAAAGACTAAGAGAGATTTCTGTGGGCAAACAGGAATTTCAGAAAGGAGAGAAGGTTGTATATTTGCCCTGGCAACTTCATTGTGAAATTTTTTCATAATTCAAGAACGACATTCTGGCTTCAAGAAGGCATACACGAGGTAATTCTGATACCGAAATTCTGAAAATCTTTGAGGATCCAGAAAAGTTGTTTAAAAGAAAAAATAAAGAGAAGTTAGATTTCCCTTTGTTCGGCCCATCATCATCACCAGATTCTCATATCGATCCAGCACAAGAAGTCAATACTACGCAGACCCTGTTGAGAACTAGATCCGAACCCGACCTGAAAAACACTGAGTTCATTCCTTGTGGGCTGAAAGCTAGGTCTGAATCCGACCTCAAAAATACTGAGTCCAATCCTAGTAGGTTAGAATCCTATCTATTAGATTCCCTCTGGAAGGACTTGCAACAAGCCTCTAAAGCTGAAACAACAGTCCTCGAGCATCCTCAAAGTACTGCAGTTCCTGTGAACCCACCCAGACCAATGGCTGCTAGATTTTCTCCCTTGCGTTTGTCAGTTGTATTGCATGATCTCCCCCAAAATTATTCTCAGAGGATTTCTTTATTCGATGGGGAAGGTGATATAACCGCAAAACAGCATGTTACCAAGTTTGAAGATTTCATTGACTTGGAAGAAGTTGACTATCCTGATGTCAAACTGCGGTTAGTTGCCCAAAGTTTGTCTGGGGAAACAAAGAAGTGGTTTAAAGACTTGCCTAATGGATCCATAGTAAATTTTCAGGCCTTTCAAAACGCCTTTCTGGACAGGTGGGACGATAAACAAAACCCTCTGTAGCTTTTATCTCAGTACAATAGTCTTAAGAAGGGGGGTTTTGAGTCTGTTCACAAATTTTGAGCAGATTCATGAGGGCTTACAACTCTATTCCTGAAGATATAAAGCCTTCTCCTGCAGCTGCTCAACTGCATTACGCTGGAGCTTTTGATAATGATTTTGCATTCTCATTACGGGAAAGGAGATCAGTAACTCTTGCTGCCATGTTTACTGATGCCCTAGAGGTGGAAGCTAACATGATGGCTAGTGGGAAGATAAAACATAGAGACATGGACAGGAGGAGAAGAGAAGACAATGGGCCTTCTACTTCATCTTCTCCCACTGATGTTAAATTTGAGACAATGTTGAAGACCATGGAAAAGTTGATGGATAGGTTAACCATGGATACTAGGCCTTTCAACAGGGAGCAGGGGGATCCCCAAATCAGGAATCCAAATTTCAGGAGACCAAATCCCCCTGTGCCTCCCCAGAACAGGAAGAGAAATCCAAGAAACCAAGAAGAATAGCCCATCCGTCCGCCTTTCCCTGAAAATTATGTTGGGGATGAAGAAGACCCACCTGAGAATGAGATTCATCTATTTGGGGAATAGGATTCAGAAATATACCTCACTGAAGAATAACATAATATGTTTGCGCAGGAAGGTCCAAACGAAGAATTTGAGAATGAGCTATATCAGAGAGGTTACTTGCATGCAATGGATGATGTGCAAAGGAAAATGAGATTGAGGAATAGGGATGTCCCCATAAATAAAGGGAAGGCAAATCCTAACCAGCCTTCCTCTAGTTCTTTGGATGGAGAAAAGGGGAAAGGACTACAAAAAGAACCCTCTGTGAGTAAAGAGTTTGAAAAGGAGGTACAAAGGGATAAAATAATAAAGAAGGCGACTCTGATGGATGTGGAAAAGATTGGTGCTGGTTTTAACCTACAAAATGAACTTTCAAAACTAAAGATCTATGTTCCATTTAATGAGCTACTGAGAAACACCGAATACAGAGATACTATCACCAAAATGATCAAAAACCAAGGAGAATGGCAGTCAGATATTTTAGAATTAAATGATGATAATCCTGCTATTTCATTTGGACCCAAAGTTGAAAATTTAGAAGATGAAGAAGTTCCCCCTTTCTATTTAAGTCTAAATGTGCATGACAAAGTGGTCCATAATGCTATGTTGGATTCCAGGGCATCACACAATTTAATGCCTAAAGGGGTTGTGGAAAGTCTGGGATTAGAAGTGACTAGACCATATAAGGATTTGTACTCATTTGATTCTAAGGGAGTAAAATGCCTTGGCTTAATTAAAGACATGGTGGTCACCCTGAATAAATTGCCATCTAAAACTATAGTCATGGATGTGGTGGTAGCAGATATTCCACCTAAATTTGGGGTGTTTCTATCAAGATCTTGGACCTCCAAGCTGAAAGGTAGTTTACAGATGGACATGTCATATGCAACGATTCCTTTTCCAGATGGTAGCAGAAGGTTATATAGTGAAAAAAGAACTCCCTATGTGGTCAGCAGTCGAGATAAACCGGAATTCCATCACATATATGCTGTTGATACTAATTTGGGGTCTTCCATTTTCTTTAACGAGGCTGTCCCACATGAGGTAGAAAAGACATTGCAAGAGAAGTCTGAGGCAAGTGAGAAAAAAGAGGTTTTGGAGCAGGAAGCTTTGGAAGCAAAGCAGAAAAAAGAAGGCCAATGGATAATGTATTTTGATGGATCTGTTGCAAAGGTTGGTGCTGGGGCTGGTGTCTACATCATTTCTCCTATCCATGATTTCAAAGCTTTGTCATATAAATTGCTTTTTGAATGCACAAATAATGTAGTAGAGTACGAGGCCCTGTTATTGGGGTTACATGCTTTGAAATATCTGGGGGCTCAAAGGGTCAAGATCTTGGGAGATTCCGAGTTGGTGGTAAACCAGGTAAATGAGAGTTATCAAACCAAGCATCCTCGGATGAGGGCCTACAGAAATGAAGTATGGGATATGCTTGGCAATTTCTTCACGGAGCATACAATTCAAGTGGTTCCCAGGGTTGAAAATTTGGTGGCTGATTCCTTAGCAGTATCTGCTGGAAAATTCGAGACCCCAATGACTAGTCAAAAGGAATACCAGGTAGAGATTTTGAACAGACCTTTTATCCCTGACAATTACAAATACTGGCAGGTTTTCAAAGATGATATGCAGATCCGAAGATTCCTAGAGTTATCAGGGGAATTTGTGAATACTCATTTTGACAATGAAAATGATAATGACAGGGCCCTTGGAAGTGATGAAGAAATTGAAACAGAAGAACAGGATGCTGAGAAGTTAAAGAAGACCTTGGGAGGTAAAGATATCATCCAGCTGAAGAATAATTTCATACCAAGAGGCCTGATCCCTTTAGAAAGGATCTTTGATCAAAATGATGTTGCCAAGAACCCCAAAGTGAAACCTGTTGGTGATGCCGTGGAAGACAAAAATATTGGCACTGAGGAAAATCCTAAAATCATAAAATTATCCAAGAAGCTGCCGGAAAGGGAGAAAGAGGAGTATGTAAAGTTGATGAAAAAATATACAGATGTGTTTGCTTGGAGTTATGAAGATCTCAAAGAATATGATACATCTATCATACAGCATACTATTCCTATAAAGCCTGGAGAAAATCCTTTTAAGCAGAAACTCAGGAGGATCAATCCTAAGCTGCTCCTTGTCATTGAGAAGGAAATAAAGAAGCTATTTGATGCTAATATCATTGTAACACTCAGATTTTCTAAATGGGTTGCGAATTTGGTCCCTGTCAAAAAGAAGAATGGAGAGATAAGACTGTGCATAGATTTTCGCAATTTAAATAAGGTCTCCATGAAAGACAACTATCCTCTACCCAAGATGGATCATATACTGCAACAAGTGGTGGGAGCTGAAAGGATTTCGATGCTGGATGGTTTTTCCGGGTATAATCAGATCAAAGTGCTACCAGAAGATCAGGAGAAGACTGCCTTCACTACACCATGGCACACTTTCATGTATGCAAAGATGCCTTTTGGCTTGATGAATGCAGGCGCCACTTTTCAGCGAGCTATGGACATTGCCTTTGTAGGAGAAATTGGAAGTTTCGTGGTGATTTATATGGATGATATCACAGTCTACTCAAAGTCTGATAGAGAGCATCTCCATCATCTAGAGAGGGTCTTCATAAAGTGTAGGAAATATGGCATATCTTTGAATCCTAAGAAGTCTAATTTTGCACTAGAAGAAGGAAAGCTGCTAGGCCATATAATATCCAAAGATGGCATAAGGATTGATCCTGAAAGAGTGAGTGCAATTCTGAAGGTAAGAGAACCCAGAAGCAAGAAGGAGATACAATCATTTCTGGGACAGGTAAATTTTTTGAGGAGATTTGTACCAAGCTTCGCAGAGATTCTGATGAATATTACCAATATGTTGAAGAAAGGTCATGAAATAAAATGGAATACAGAAGCTAAAGAGTCCTTTCGGGAAATCAAGAAAGCAATTTCAGAAGCTTCTGTTTTGATAAGTCCAGATTTTGCCAAGGATTTTTCGGTATTCTCATATGCTTCTGAACATACTATAGCAGCTGTATTGTTACAGAAAAATGAGGGAAATTTGGAACAACCCATAGCCTTTTTAAGTAAAATGCTACGGAATGGGGAGTTGAAATATGATATCATGGAAAAGCAGGCCTATGCCCTGATTAAAGCATTAAAGGATTTCAGAATATATGTTTTGCATTCCCATGTAATTGCACATGTTCCAACTACTATAGTAAAAGCAATTTTGACTCAGCCAGACCCCGAAGGCAGGAGGGCGAGATGGATAGCTACATTATTGGAATATGATATAGAAATAAAACCCACGAAGTTGGTCAAAGGGCAAGGGTTAGCAAAGATGATGACAAACTCAAATTGTGAATCTTTACAGATCAATTTTTTGACTCACCAGTCTGATCAGTTGGACTCAGAGATTGAAGTGATGCCTGACTTTGTGGCCTCTCCATGGTACTCTGGTATTGTATATGTCCTCCGAAATTTGCAAGCACCAGAAGGATTAAGTAAATCAAGAGCAAGGTCTGTAAAGTTGAAATCTGCTAAATTATGTATCATAAATAAATATCTTTATTGGAAGGACCCTGGAGGAGTTCTACTAAATTGTCTATTGGAGGATGAAGCCCAGCAAATTACCAGGGAATTTCACAAAGGAGACTGCGGGGGACATCATTCTTGGAAGGTGACAGCAAACAAAATCCTGAGAGCTGGTTATTATTGGCCTACGTTATTCTCTGATGTATATAAAGAAACCATCAAGTGTCATCAATGCCAAATTTTCGACGGGAAGAGAAAGGTACTACCTCTCCCTTTGAATCCAATAACGGTTGAGGCTCCTTTCCAGCAATGGGGTTTGGATTTTATTGGTGAAATAAACCCCAACTCATCAGGTCAGCACAGGTGGATCTTGACAGCTACAGACTATTTCACTAAATGGATAGAAGCAATTCCTACCAGGAGAGCCACTGAGAATGTGATCATGGAATTTCTTGAAGAAAACATACTGGCCCAGTTCGGGTGTCCAAAAAGGATAGTAACAGACAACACAGCGGCTTTCAAATCCAGGAAGATGATTAACTTTTGTCATAAGTATCATATAAACCTCAATCACTCAACTGCATATTACCCTCAAGGAAATGGATTAGCTGAATCTTCAAATAAAAGCCTGGTGAGGATTATCAAAAAGTTGTTGGAAGATAATAAGAGATCGTGGCACACCAAACTAAAATATGCTCTATGGGCTGACAGAATTAGTACTAAAAGAGCAATCGGCATGTCTCCATTTCAACTGGTATATGGGGCCGAAGTGAGTTTTCCACCATCATTAGGAGTACCAGTTATGAGATATTTCCAGGATCAGCAAGAAGAGCCAAATCACATACAGCGGAGGATAAATCAGATAATTGAGCTAGAAGAACGAAGAATTAAGGCTTATGACAAAGTGTAGTCTCATCAAGAAAAAATGAAGAATACTTTTGACAGAAGGATCAAGGAAGAGCAGTTTCAGATTGATGACCTGGTTTTGAAGTGGGACGCTCCTAACGAAGACAAGCATGGGAAGTTCGACCCTATGTGGGTCGGACCTTATGTTGTTGCTGGGTACAGAGGACAAAATGCATTTTTGCTGGAATACACAAACGGGGTTCTTCTGGAGAGTAACCCTGTAAATGGAAGATATCTGAAGCATTACATGTCCTGAGGGGGAAGGTAAAATTTGTATCATAGAATTGTATATATTTGTTTCTCTTTACAAATAAATAGCAATGGTAAGCCGAATGTATTTGAAGCTCGCGGTGAAAGCCCTAAGATCCAGGCGGCTTACCATTCATTTTCTAAAAATATCTAAAAGTGATATATTTACAAAAGACAAAAGAAGGGTTTTTGGGAGTAAGCATGCAAAATAAAAGACAGGCACCTGGTCTACGAGTTCTTTGATACCTCGCAGGGAGGATATCATCCCCAGATGGAGCCAGCTGTTAACACCTGTATTTAACAAAGGGAGAAATAAGACCATAGTGGGGATAAGGTGATGTTGTTTAAATACTTTGGTCAAAGGATATATTGCAAGGGTGGAATGATAGTCAAAGTTTCGATCAATTTGCCAAAGAGCCCAGGCCGCGATGAAGGAAGGAATAAAATCAATGGTTGGTGTTCCCCCCGCCCTTCGCAACACGCAAGGAAGATAAGACAGGTTTCGGTTTTTAACCAGCTGCACAGATCAAAGGTTATAAAGTGGTCTTGGGTAGATCCACAGTGCACATCAAATCCGCCTTGAGAAGGCACGAGTTGGTTAAGAAAATGGAGACTAGCGGAATCGTGTATCCTTCTCTCAATCCGACGGTGGGGAGGTGAGGTCGGATCATATCGAGGGATGAGAGTGATTCCGGAAGCGAAACATGCACGGCGGATAAGCCCAAAAGGCCCAGCGGAATTTGTTATCCGATGACACATCTGACGGACGGAAATCAAAGCGGGATAGATCAACGGTTGTTATACGTTCCGGGGAGTGAAATTGCATGGGAGATAAGTCCCAGACTCCCAGCATAATTGGGTAGACGTCGACAGATCTGACGGCTGATGAATGCCAGGCGATCACATCAACGGCTGAACAAAATTTCGAGGCCCAAACTTGCACGTTGGATAAAGGGAAGGTGCTCAGCTGAATTTGATAAGCGACAAGTGATCTAACGGCTCGCCAATAAAGGAATATTATATCGAGGGCTGTCAATGAGTACGGAGATTAAAGCTGCACGAGGGTTAAAGCCAGAAAGCCCAGCGGAATGTGGGACGTGGCGTTCGATCCAACAGTGAGAACGGAAGGTACGGCACAGCAACGGTTTTGAGCGTTTTCGGGGCACGAAGTTGCACGTTGGTTAATACCAAGGCGCCGGGCGGAGCGGGATACGCGACACACGATCCAAAGGGCAGAAATTAAAGAGAAATCAGATCTACGGTCGTGGATGAAACCAAAAAATAGAAGTGCACAGCAGTTAGAGATAAGTGGTGGTTGCGGCAATAAATGTTGTCCGCATGGCAAATTAGGTGGTCCTATAAAGGCAGGGTTGACCTCTCCTATGATTATTTTATTTGCTCGGGACCCGGTGAAAAGGACCTGGCTATTCGGGAGCTTCCAGTTGTCAGTACCAGGCACGTTCCGAACACACGCCTCCACAGTAAGCCAGGTAGGACTTTAATCCTGTAACTCTTTCGCCCAATTATCATTATAAATTAAGAAATGGACTGACAGAGCGAGGTTTGTGTGTCTGTTCGGGTCCCGGATGACAGAGAGGAATTTCTGGTAGATAGACACAGGGGTGTCTGTGACCCCTTCCTGTCCACAGGGAGCGTGTCCGGCAACAAAGAGAAACTGTGGTCTTATTATTCGCAGGGGAATGACGTTCTGAATGTATGCAAGTATTTTTTGTACCATTTCACCCTGGAGCAAACCCTCCACTTCCTTGAATTTGCCGAATGGTGCGCGGTGAATTATTCTCCCTCTCAGAGGATCATTGTGAGTCGGTCCGCGTCGAAAATACTATGTAAAATTGATGCTTCGGTCGTCAGAGAAAACCTTAGTCTGCCCAAAAGCTACCCTGTAAATCGTGAGTCTGTAAATGAATCTGTCCTTGCCGAGTTTTTCAAAAATTGTGAAAGTCAAAGTTGCTCTCAATTCCTGTCAAGTATCCTGAAGGAAGGTCAGTCCCTTGAGGGCTTTTCCTCGCCTTACCCCTTGCACATTTTTATAACTGAGGTGCAACTGGTAATGTCTTTGGTCTGTCAAGTGTTAGTTCTAGATGACGATTGTCATATAGGTGATGTTATCCTTGGTTTCTTGTTAAAAATAAATTCTTTAAGTCCCGAGTCTCAGTCAGTCCCCGTGCTTAATTTAGATGAGTACATTGCCGAAGCGATCCACCTCCAGTTGACTGAATTTCCCAAGGTCCGGTTTTTTAGATTTCAAACACACTTGCTTAACATGTTATTGTGCTCTAATGTTACTGAATTAAGGTTCTTAAGTGCTCTATCTTCTTCTGATTTGCCCAAGCAAATCAACATGGTCAAATTTTCCAATTCGATCATGTCCGAAATATACAGGATGTTATTTGATGAAGACCTGCCCCGTGTCCTAGAAGAAATGAGATGTCTAATGCAGTCGTCGCCCGAAGAGCGGGTGGGGGACTGGTTCCTGTACAGAGGTTACACAATGTTGAGAGTATATGGTTTTACTGGTCAGCCTTATAGGCTACCATCCTTCTTGACCCCAAGGATTTTCGCGCTGGAGTTCATGAGGCAGAGATTGTCGTCAGAGGAGGAGCACTTTGGTGCTTTCAGAAAATATTTGAATATTAAATTTCCATTTAAAGTAGGCCCTTTCATTTTTAAAGGTAAAGGTGCCCTGGCATTTATAGAAAGGTTGATGGAGAATATGGATTTCATAAAAGATGTAAATATGAACTACGACCCCCACCAGGTGATCTCATTGAGAAAACAGGCAAACAGGAATAAACCATTTGAACATCAGGCTATTGAGGGGCTGGCTGAAATGGCCAATTTGCTACAGTATACTAATAGGTCAGATTCTGATGAAGAGACACATGCTACACCTGTCACAGCGACCCAAATAACATAAGGTGTTGGTATGGTAGTCAAGAGGAGTTTGTCTGGAGCTGAGAATATGGATGTGGATGAAGAAGGGCCCCGTCAAAAGGCCAAGTTGCTTGAAAGTGGTGAAACAATAGATGAGGAGGTTTCTGATGATCCCAAAAGAGCTACCCTAGTTCCCCTGAAAGCGGTGCAGATAAGCCAAGTCTCTTTTAAGAATCCGGAAGGTGATGTAGATAGTACGGAATTATGCCATGTGTTTAATTCGAAGGAAGACCTAAAAGCCAGTTACATGGAGAAGAGGAAGCAGTCTATGGAGGAAACGAGAAATTTGCTCCCGAAGGTTAGAATTCTGTACAGTTCAAAGCCCTCTATGGTCTCTGCTAGAGATGCTGAGAGGAATACTTTTAGAATGGCTATGGTAAGTGACAAGAGAATGTCTGAAATAGAAATCCGGTTAGACAAAATCAACACTCCGGACAAAATTCAACTCCACAAACAGACAAGCGATATCATCTACTCAGACTTGCTTCAAGCCATGATGAAGATCAATAAATTGCAAGTCTTGATAGATAAATTGGAAATCCAGTTGAAACATGAGAAAGTAGAGAATAAAGCAAATGTTGTTCAGATTAAGAAGCTGCAGACAGACATTGCTAGTTCAGACAGTACACGGGAAGTCAAGAGGTTGTTAGAGGAAAAGGATAATTCCCTCCAAGTCCTGAAGAAGAAACTGAAAATCCCAGGCACTGAACATGTTCAGTCATCTGAATTGCTAGCCCTCCAAGAAGAAAACGATAAAGTCCATCAGGAGATGATGGAATACAAAGGAAGAGCCGGAGAGTTACAGGAGGAAAAAGAGAAGTGGGAAGCCGAAAGGGAGGAGCTGTTAGCCCAAATCTCCTTGATGAAAAAAGATCAGAATGAAGAGAAGGAGATTATGGAAGAGTTGATGAGCCAAACTCCCACCGGCGAGGACTTGTCTATTGTAAATATCCAGAAGCCTTTAGATGATTTCTCTACTGATGATTTGTTAGTACCAATGTCACAGGTGAGTTTGAAGGAAGAAGCAATCAAAGATTTGAAAGCAGAAAATGAGAAGATGAAAGCTGAACTGGTTAAAGTTAATGAAAGCAAAAAACAGATCTTGCAAGACAGGAATCAATTACAGAAAAAGCTTGATGAGCTAAAAGAAAAATGCATTGGGAAGGGCCCTCTTCAGGGGGCGAAACATATCATTTGGGACACCCTGACTATAGAGATTACCAAGTTCCAACACTACTTGAATTTTATTGATGATTTGAGTATACTGACAGATTCGGCTCAACAAAAACTGAAATTGGTAAATGAACACATGGCAAAAGGACCCCTCACTACAGCTCAGAACGCTTTAAATTTTCTGAATTCACTGACATACCAGAAGTTGCACGAGATGGGCATAAAGGACGGAATCTCAATAGTGTTGTGGGCGAAGAAGATCATCCACAAACACCATTTAATGAAGACTGTCCAAGACAAGTCAGATGAATTGCTGGTGCAGGTCAATAAGTTCAAACAAGAGTTTAAAGAGCTGTTCGAAGATGGATTGCCATCCTTCTGGGACGAAGAAGGTCGGATGCTCCCTCCGGAACATTATCATCACCTGCTTGTCCGGACTCGCATGGACCACTCAAAATTCAATAACTTGGAGAAGATCCTGACAGGACAAACCATTGTGAACATGTTGATGGAAGACTTCGAAATCCTGCAGAAGTTCGCAATCATCAAAGCCAGATCGCCCAAGAAATCTTATGAAGCATTTATGGAGCTTGAGGTAGCAATTCGGGAGATGATGGAGTGTGACACCCCAAGTTCGGAGCAGTGGAAGGCTGTAGAGCGGTTTGGGAAAACAAAGTATATTCTTCCCCCCTAGGAACAGGTGTCAGGTACTGAAGGGCTAATGGGGCAAAGACATGGAGCTGATGGGGCAAAGACATGGAGCTGATGGGGCAAAGACAAGGAGCTAATGGGGCAAAGACGTGGAACTGT
>LPNX010881511.1:0-23968 GCA_001517045.1 Pseudotsuga menziesii | reverse complement strand
TTAGTTAACATGCACTCTTGTAAAACTATACTAAAGACTTAACTTTGTCCTAATCTATAAACATAACATATATCATATGCTTTCTATCTTATTAAAACAATGTTAGACTATGGTTATGCCACCGCTTAACTCGTTATGGTGATGTTTATCATAAAACAATATAATGTCGTTGGTAGCAAGGGTTTTGGCTTAATCCACATCGGGATTATGTTTATGGTTATACGTAACACCATGCTTGGTCAACGTAAACTCTCCACGATAATAAACCAGTGATTAGGTTAACATATTACACGGTGCTATTGATTAGTGAATTGATTATGAATTATTGGGTGGTTATTATAGTTTAACCCACGCTGCAATGAACATACCAATGATAAAATGTCTCCATGCAGGAACTATAGGACACGACCCTCGCTGCATGGATAAATTTGTGGCGACGCGGTTGAATCCTGTCCACGTCTAGAAAATATATAATGCACTAGAAACCTAACCTAACGCATTATTGTTCTGCAGTTTACACTGGCTCCAGGGTTGCTTTGGCTTGTTTCCCATGGCAGTCATCGTTCTCTTGGTCACCATCGCCTTATACCTTGACTCTGTGCTGCCTCCGTTCTCTAGTGAATGGTTTTGATTGCTGGTTCTTTCTCTGTCAATCGTGGATTTATTCTTCTTGCTCCCTTCGTTTCGCTGCCTGTGAACCCTTCTTCCCAAAGCCCGTGTAGTTTGGTGATTTCTTTAGTTTTCCTTCTCGGCTCTTCGTAGCTCGCTACTGTGTGAGGTTTTGAGAGTTGTTAGGTTCCCCACTGTACCATTTATAGGTGATAGTGCTCGTAAATCGGTCTTCGATACACCTAGTGACAGGTAAAAATCATAAAAACCTTTCTTTCATATACAGCAAGTTTTAATATAGAATACTTTCAAGCTTTTAGCACGTAAGATGTTTTACTGACAGGGGTTTACACTTGTTGCAGGTGCTCGTTGAAGTGCAGCTCGTACAGGGATAAGGAGACAACCCTTGCAGCAGCCGTAGGTCATGGCTCAAACTCGGGTAAGCCCCATGGCCTAAAAGATGGGTTCTCCCGTATTTAGAGTTAGGGTGGTCGTTGGACTCGCCCAGGGTTTGAATACCCTTTCTCGTCTTGCCACGAGTTATATTGTGCTTTTATTGTTTTACAGGTTGTTTGGAAGAATGTTTTACATTCAAACCCTTGATAGGGTGGATGCAAATGTATAGAGTAGAGTATTTGTCAAAGCTTGGCTTCGCAGTCGATTTAGGTTGTAAAATTTTGCAAAGGTAGCTTCGCTGCAACTTGTTTTGGTTGTTAGGAGCTTATGATGTACTCTATATAATTTAGGGTTTTTACCCTTTCTGTATATTAATAAAGTTGAACTCAGTTGAGTATTTTATAAGGGTTTTTATATATTAACTTTTGAAGGCTGGTACTCACAGCCGTGATGTAAATCTTGTTTATTTAATGAAATTCACAGGTTAGGGTTTGACCTGTAAAACCCTTGTTTGGTTTATATTACTTTTATGTTAATAATTATGTTGTTTCTCTATTTTAGTCTATCTGTCCTTAAAGGACTGGGAGTGGATTATTTGACTATTTAAGATGATTACAAAATTATTACGAGAAATGGTTATTATGTCTGTAATAATAATGTATTAGTTTTAAGGGTTTGGAACCCGACATTTAGATGTATGCTGTTATTAATAGACTCGGTTTCTTTTGTAAATGCAATTGCACCTGTTAGTCAATAATGTGGTTTATCTTTGTTACATAACAATTTTTAGTCAATAGTTTTAAAAGAAATTAACCTAAGTATAACCTAGGTTACTACAATACTAAAATATTTATAATTTATTCTCAGAACATGACCTAGGGTTTACTCCCTTTTAACTTAAATAGGATAATGTTTCCTATATTATTATCTTGTAATTTGTATTACTGTTGTACTATTTTTCTTTAATTTGTTTTTATAAATTATTAACCTATAATTGTCACTGTTTAAGAATAATAATAATATTATTTATATTTATAATACTATTATTTAAGTATAACATACATTCTTAAGTTTATGTTGGTTCTTGTTTGAATAGTTGTTACGACTGAAAGAAGTCTGTAATATTTGTGTTAGTTTAATTCAATTTGTATCTGTAGACTTAATTAGAGCACAAAAATGAAAGAACCTCCTTACTTATCAGTATTCTTTATAACTACACTGTTCTGCAAAAGTAAAAAAAATAGTTTATAGTATTAACTTAAAACCCTAAGTGACTACTATCCTTTAGCTATTTAAAGCTAAGTAAGGACTACTGTAACCTTTATCATATTATTTAACTATAGTTCAGATAGATGCAGGAAGATTACTTGTTACTAATAGAAAAAGCTATCAGTACTATGTTTATATCTTTTCTTAACAAAAACTATTAACTTCCAACTGAAATTCCTCTATTTCCAAATAAAAGTACAGTTTATGTAAACAAAGACTGTGTAGAAAATAATTGATAAAATTAAACCTACTAATGTCAATCAGTAATATGAGTAATATTTTGTATTAACATACTATTTACACAGTCTATTTCTAATAACATGTCTGCAAAACAATTTAATAAACTTTCTAGAAAACAACTATCTACTGAGAAATAACATTTCATTACTCTGAAACATAAATAATCAATTCATTCATATTCCTATTATACTTCATTTACTTAATCAAACTACCTATGCTAGAGTACGATCTGGATTACTCCAGATGGGGAAAAACACAGATAGGATTTATCTTTCATCACAGTACAGATTCAGTCTAGAATAACTAAGAGATTTCAACACATCATAACTTAACATCATTCAATAATTGATCATACACAAAGATAAACTATAACACATAAATTAAAAGATAATGGAACCTGTTTTTAAAGCTGGATGACAACAGCAATGGGAGGTCGTTCCTCCCTACCAACTCCTAGAGAGCGCTCAAACAGCGACTTCTCAGGACCCCCGAGCCTGTTCTGGTCTGCTTGGCTGGAACTAGGTGGAGCAATCAACAAAGTACCAGTCCTGAGACTCAATACCAACTCTCCATACTGCAGTAAGATCTTTCAGCTGCAAAGTTGTACTAGATCAAATTTCTGCAGTTTACCCCTCAAACACCTTCCTTCCAATTTTCCCTTTACCAATGAATTCCTTGAAGTGCATTCACCTGAATGATTCTTCTCCTGGAATGAGCAGCCTCGTCTCTCTACATTGGGCACTTTTAATAAGATTGCCTAGGTCTTTTTGGGTTAGTTGTCATTAATTGAGCCACCTGCTCTGATCCCACTTTCTTAGGGGATCATGACCCCAAATGTAGGGAAGTTGCCACCTGCAACATAGGAAGTGTTTGAGGATGCTGCCACTTGTCCTTTTTTTCTCTCCACCTAGTTCCTTCCACCACTTGACTAGTAACACTCTTTTTAACAGCTCTCCCAGGTTGTTGTCTCCACTTTCATTTATTAAAAATTAAATATTCAGAATTACATTCCACGTCCTTGAATCTGCTGAGTCATCAGTTTCCACTTAGCATTAAATTTAACATAATGTCTGGGAATAAAATTAAAATAAGATAACATTATTTTACAAAATTGGGGCATGTGACAGTCTACATATTTGGGGTCATTTTATCTTGCATATTTGGGGTCGTTTTCTCCTATGGGGAGAACAGAACCACAAGGGAAGAGAAAAGAAGGAAGGAAAATGGTGTATTGCCCATATCCCAAGTCGATTTGTGAAGATTTGGTCATCCCAACACTGTTGGGCGTATTCTAGGTAGCCTGCCCTCGTTTTGTGACTATACTCTACCATTATGAGCATAGAAAGCTAACAATACATTTAATTGTTGCCTATAGCATCAAAGGGAAGAAAATTGTGGTTGTTTGGAGGACTCCAGGAAGTCGTTTCAGCTATACCAGAGGTACGCGATTCCACATACACCTATAGGTCTAAAGTCTTTTACAAATCTGCTTATTTGACTCACATTATGACCTTGTTGTATCTGCATGGGAAGTAATGCCATTTCTTAGTGTGTTGGGAAATATTTCTAGTATTAAATAAAGAGGTCAGAGTTTATTTTTTATGTTAATTTCATTGAATTCTCATATTGTATGCCAAACTTTGTTATCAGTGCTAACTGTTTCACAAAACATTTAAACCAAAGGTTACACTAACATACACACAGATAGCATAACTCACAACAGGGGCTAGTGGGGAGACATTCAATGATCCCTGAGCAGTAGTAACAGAGTGTTTGGCGAAATCCCTAAGCCAGAATATACTAAAACAAATCAACAATTATTCACTTTGCTTTATCATTTGCATTTCCCCACTGTCATAGGAGATGCAAGTCCTTGAACATTTATTCGAATGGATTTGTTGTGCCTCCACTCGCCGCAGAGGTTTAGAGTTCGAATTCTCCAAATAAAGTCATGTTTTCGAACATTTTTCGTGAAGCAGGCCTCTTCAGGGAAATTTATGAGTATCACTAATAGTTAACAAGGATTTTTGCATTCCAAAATTCTAACAATAGATTCAATAAACAAACATGGAGTGAGACGTTGCACAATATGCTTCAATACACAGGTTGATGTTACAAAGCCATGACTTCATGAAGAGCTCCGCACATCCTATGAACCATGGACCCTGCATACCTCTCATAAAGTGTGGACTCTGTAGTAATACTTTCAGTCAATCCTCGAAGGAGCGTGTGAGTGATGAAATGGATACCACAAAGCATTAAATCTGACTTTCACCCAGATGTCCAATTTGCATCATTGTATAATTGTCTTTTATTTTCCCATAAGCTCTTTTTGGTTGTGAATTGTGGGCTCTATTGGGGATACAACTTTTTAACCATATTAAAAAAAACTAATTTTTCCTCCAAAATAGGCATATCAGCTTTGGGGAGCACTGTTGGAGATTCCTATTCCTATTCTTGTTATGCCACTTTGCCTAAATCTTCTATTACATTCAAAGATGCAGCTAGCACTTCACTTTTTTTGTCTTTAAACAGAATTTAATCAACCACCATTGTGCCATTGTCAAGTTTATCTCGTTTAGATTCCAACCCACTGTCATGTATTCCATTAATTTTTCTCTCCTTGGCATGCAAATGGTTTCGCCAATATAAGAGGGATTTGGTGTGTTTGAATGGTTTTATAATACCACATAATCTAATATATGCATCATTCTGATGGGTACAATACGCTATTTAATTCTATATAGATTTGCCAATCAAGAATGCCCATTTTAAGATTTCTGAGGAGTTTGTATTCATGCAGTAATGTCCATTTCCAGGGGTTTGATTGGCCATTTTCATAGTTTATTATATCTATTTTACCCTTCTTTGCATGTAAGAAAATAAGTCTAATGAAGAACTCGGAAGATATTGAAAAGAAGGGTAAGATTGCTTCTTTTGTTGAAATAGTTGGGAAAACCAGAGACAAAGCAAGACAATATTTGTAGTCAACCAATTGGAATCTAGACAAAGCAAAAAATTAATACAACAGGCGCGTATGTACATACACGATTACTTGTGAAGAGGGGAGCATTGTATGATGATGTTGTTTTTCAATATAGGTGGGTTACAATTTTCCTATGTAATTCATCTTTTCTGAAGGGCCTTTTTCTTTTCATGGTGGATTTTGATACCCAAGTTGGGTGGTATACATTTTAATTACCACCATGCAAGCATATTTTGTGGAAGACCACATGTTTTATCCTCTGCCACACTTCATCCCCAAATTCTGGGATTACATTAATGCTTCAGTGGGCTGTTGTATGCTTCATTTTTTATGTCAGGAATCCCACTAAATCAAACTAATACTTTTCATTGAAGGCATAATTTTATTAAATTCACATATATTATATTCAATTTCCATTAGCTTTCATTGAATTCATGGTAGGATTCTCCTTGATAGGTGGAGTGTTGATTTTTCTGAGCAGCATCGAGAGCCATTCTCTTAAGAGAATGGAGACACCTGGTCCGGGACCAGGGTGTGGAACCAGTCCATCACTGGGGGACTCAACCTAGAGTTGAGTGACCATTCTATTGAATGGGGATATTTGGACTGGGACCAATATATGGAACCATTCCAGCACTGGGGGACTCAACCTTGAGTTGAGTGACCATTCTGTTAAATGGTGACATCTAGTCCAGGACTAGGATGAGGAACCAGTCTAGCATTGGGGGACTCATCCTAGAGCTGAGTGGCCATTATTTGAATGGAGGAACCTGGTGAGTTACCAAGAATTTAACCTATTCCGGGACTAGGGGATCATCCCAGGGTTGAGGGCCATTCTCCGGGAGAATGGAGACGCTTGGTCTATTACCAAGTATTTGACCTTATGTCAAATTATGCAGCCTATGGCTAAGGAACCTGGTCTATTAGCAGGAATACACTATAATCCCTAGACTGTGTCTGGGCATGTGTGACTCTCTTACCCTTTATCAATGGGAATTGTGATCTTCTCCAAGGATTAGCTACCCTTGGTTAAGACACCTTAGTATATGATATTGGTGTCACATAGAGTGTGAGATAAAAGCATTAGTAATTCTCTATGTTTATGATGATGTACTTTGAGTGGGGATGAAGGACCACCTTGACCACTTTTTTTTACCATAGGGCACTTGAAGAAGGCTAAAGCAAAAGTCTAAATTACATAAGGAGCCTTAGGATGACTAAGGTGTCAAGTGAAAGTACAAAAAGACCTTTAGTACCACTAAAGGTAAAAGTCAAAGTGATATAAGAGTAAAATAATAATATTTTGTTCTTTTGAGATTTGGTCCACTTACAAGTGACTCAAAGGCTGTAAAAGAAGACCAATCCATTTACAAACACACTTGCTCTCACAGGTACAGCTGCTCCAAGAAGACATTCGCTGGTTTTTTGAAGAGAAGACATTTTTTATGGTATGCCCTAGCGTGGTGGATTCTAGCTAGGGAACCCATACCTATTGCAGTAAACCCTAACCTAGGGTTTCACCCACAAAGATGAACAACAACATTATCTTCTCTCTTTTATGGGTGTTAGGGTTTTACCCTAGCTCTTTCCATATTCACGGGAAGTTCCAAATTGGTCACGGGTAGGCTGCATACATCTCATGTTACCCTCTGTCTCACTCAGGAAGCCTCCTATAGGGCTTGGCTCATCCGCATACATCTCGGGCACACCCTAACTAGGTTTAGGGAACTCACGATAGGCCCTTGGTTGCCTGCTAGTGCCTCTAGGAACCTATAGCTAGACCTAATAGGGATCGGGATGACAACTGGGCCACGACCAGACCCTCGACGAACAACAAACAACGTGTTGGTGCCTTCGGGCACTCACAACATGACCAACAAGGCTGTCGGGTTGTAACAACACACTCGAGTAGCATAAGCAGACTACCAGGCAGCTGCTTTAGGCTTTGAGACAGAGAAACAACACTTTGGGCATACCAACAAACCCTCAAGGTAGGGTAAAGCAGGCCAGGGAGGACTAGGGCTACTACATATCAGCCCGGAAGGACTCGAGCAGAGTTGCAGCAGGCCCAGAAGGACTCGGGCAGAGTTGCAACAGACCCGGGTAAGCTCGGCTAGGGCACCAGGTGCTTGGTGCAGGGCTTCCAGGAACCAAGCAGACTTCGGGTAGAGAAGAACAGGGTTGGGCATGTCCAAAAAGAGTTCAGACAGACATAAAAACATCTCAGGCAGTAGAGAATTAGTTCGGGAAGCATGATAGAGTTTTCCTGGAAGCCAAGGAGGTTATCTCAGGCAACCTGGGAAGGTTAGTGAAAGACCAATTTTAGTGTTTCTTGTGTAAAATATTATCTTATGTGATTTTGTGGATCTATTGAACAAACCCATTAGGGTTTGAGAACTCATTGAAGAACTCAGTCATCTCATTTACGAGATGAATTACTAATTCTTTTGGATTTTTTGTCCTTTAAATATTTCCCCAGTAAAAAACTCTTGTGTTCAGTGTGTTGATGTGTTGATGTTGTTTACTGCACTTGTAATTTATTATATGTTAGTCTACAAATTTTAAAGTATTCATGCTAATGCTAAAAATTCAACATGGCATCAGAGCTTAGCATGTGAAGACCCAATAAGAAGAAATTATTTTTTTCTTCCTAGACATTGGGATATTTTACAGACTTGACATTTTACTAAGTGGCAGAGATGGCCATCAACATCTGCAGACCGAAAGAGAAGCTTCAAGGTTCAGCTAACTACAACTCTTGGAAATCTAGGCTTACAACTACTCTAGAAGAAAATGACCTTGATGACATTGTGTTCAACGTCAATGAAGAGCCAACATCCAATGCTAGCATACTTGCTTACAAGAAGAAGCGGGCTAAGGCTAGAAGGATCATCTATGATTCTGTCAAAGAAACTATGATGCCCAATATCATAACATTAAAGACTACCAAAGAATGCTTTGACGCCTTGGCTAACTTGTATGAGAAGAAGGCTCTCAGTCAGAAGAGAGTCTTGAATAAAAGGCTACGAACTTTGAAGATGAACAATGATGAAGGGATTAGTCCCTTCTTCACAAATATTGTGAAGGTAAGAGATCAACGTATTGCTATTGGTATTGTTGTTGATGATGATGACCTTGTGCAAACTTGTTCCTGCTACAACTATTAACCCAAAAAAATTTGCATTTTTTAAGACCCCCCTTTGTTTTTTAGCTTTTTACTACTTAGACCTGTTGAGCTTTGAAAGTCCATCACTCATGACTGGTTTTCACCCTGTAGAAATTTGGAAAGTTGATTTTTTACTCTAAGGAAGAAAGTCTTTTTGATCCGCAAGTGCGGATGAGTCTTCAATGTTTATCCGAAGCGGCGGATGAACTTCAAGTTTTGACCCGCTATGGTGAATGATTTTTTAAGTTGGAACCGCATTAGTGGGTGGTTTCTATGCGCTTTGTTTGTTTCGTTTTATCCATTGTGTCGGAGGTTCTCACAAGATTTTAGCCTCAACAACGGGTGGATTCTATTGTTGGTTCCGCTACAGCCGCGCAGAGTGACTCATTGTTATCCGATGCATTGGAAAAAATTTAAGAGTTTAGCCGCAACAGCGGGTGAGTTTTAGGTTGATTATCGAAACTTTTTTCGATTCTTATGACCCTCTACGTTAGATGATCGTTCAATTTTATGCCGCAACAAGGGAAATTTTTCTCTTTTCCCACCCGATCCTCACCTTCATTTTATTAAGCCCGCTACATTGGAAGCGTTGTCATCCTCGAGCCGCTACATCGGATATCTTTCAAGGTTGTCATCCGATGCCTTCCGTCTGTCCTAGTCGCAACTTGAATCGGATGTTTTGCCGAGAGGTGAGCCGATAATAGCGGCAACATTGGGATGTTTGAACCGCCACTATTGGGGTTCTTTCACTTTGACTCCATTGTGATCCTCCGATGTGCTGTGTTATTGGCACCAACGGTGTTTTGTTTCACGCGTGCCAAGTTAAGGCTTACCTTCCGCATTTAGTGGTTTTACCCATTGTTATATATATATCAGAGAGGGTTTTTTAACATTGTTGTTGATTGACTGTGAGCGCCTTAGCGATAGAAGATGTGATTTTATCCCGTTTTGGGGCATCCATTGTGATTTGTTGGAACCGCCATCTAGAGCTCATGTGGTGCATTGGGCACTGCATCTACGACCGTTATCAAGCCCAGTCTACCAGGTAGGTTTTTTCCATTTACTTTCTTTTGATTGGTGGTTGGTTGATATTGCAACCTCTCGGTTTTCGATACGTCGTGCAGCGGTTTTTGTTGTCAGGTTGTCTAGTTTTAAAAAGAGCTCTCCTTGTTAGTTTAGAAGCTCTTCTTTTTTTACCTAGCCATGGTCGCCCTACCTGCTCCCATGGATCCTTATCATTTTTATTCCGAGGCATTTCGCCCATAGGCCTGGCATCTAATGATGAATCCTGAGCGGCCTGAGCTTTTCGTCGTCCTGAGCCTAACCTGGTTCTTTCTCCTTTGCAGAGATAGAGGTTGCAGACTTTCCCAATCAGATGAACCTTCTAGGTTTTGGTTACTATACCCTATCTCCTCACTGAGGGAGTTTGACCCTGGTGGTTGTAGCTAGGGCATCATCCCCGTTTAGCCTCTGTGTGCTACCTGCAAACTGTGAGCCTCATAGAGATTTTTTGTGCACAATGGCGAGGGGGTAGTTCAATTTTTTTAAGGTTTTTTTCTTGGTTTTAGAACCAAATGGGATTCCCTAGCCAAAACCTGACTACGTAACAAGGTTTTGTTAACTGTAGTTTTTTACCTTGCTGGGTTGCGGTGTGTTTTCTTATTCCGATGGGCGAAGAGAATGGGGTAAAATAGCATACTGGTTAAGCTTGTTTCTTAAAGAAAATAGTTTTCCCAACGTGATAATATTTTTATGC
Organism: Pseudotsuga menziesii; assembly: GCA_001517045.1. NCBI lineage: Eukaryota > Viridiplantae > Streptophyta > Pinopsida > Pinales > Pinaceae > Pseudotsuga > Pseudotsuga menziesii. Next base: position 13,546 of record LPNX010881511.1, on the reverse strand, counting down.
CATAGTAATTTATTTTTTCTCAGCCGAATGCATGAGTTTGTTTAATAGCATAAATGATAAGACACTTTTTTGTGTTGTTACAGTCGCAGTTTGTAGAGTTTGTACCACATAACATGACGAAGAAGGGAAAAAGAAGGCCAAGATTGTAGACTATGAGTCGGATGCAGAAATCTCACCCACACCAAGGGTGGAAATAATATATGAAGATACCAAATATGTCGTCGGGGATGAACCAGAATTTAAATGGGGTCAGATCTATCACATGCTCAAGGAGAAGAAGGTTCTAGAGGCAGGGTTGGAGGACCTGGTCTTATATGATAACATATTTAAATATGGAATCACCAAGGTATCCACAAGACCAAAGATTTTTCCTTGCCTTGAGGTCATTGGATGGATTATGTCCAAAGCGGATGCAACAGGGATGATCATGTACGACGTGGAGGACAAAGGATTTGCATCCTTCACATCTGCGTTCATAGGAAAAGCATACAGCCTGCCACCTTCAGAAGTCATCATGACAACTGACTGGGTAAAAGGATTGACTCTCGATTACATGGCTGCAACAAAGATGATGGTAGCTGAAGGAAATACTTTTCAGCATAAGCAATCCGGGGAATACGAAACTGCCCATTTGCGTACCCCATACAGGATGATAGCTCTGACGCTAAATAGGACCTTCGTCAGAGCCAACGGAAGGTCTTATAAGTTTGGATGGATCCCACTTATATACCATGTAGCCATGAAGGGGACAATTTTCAATTGGGTCGACATAGTATCCAATAGTATGTCTTCTTGCATAACTGCAGCCCAAGAAGGATTGCATCAACGAAAATCTGAGTTTTATATGGGATCTTTTCTAGTTGACTGCATATTTTGTTTTCATCCTTTTGAGAAGCTCAATTGCAAATGGAAAGGAGGAAAAGCCCCTGTTTATGAAGCATATTATATACTATGGGCTCACAAATACCACAATCATTACACGCTAATTTGTGAAGAGTTCTTGATGCCCCTATACCAACTAGTTTTCTTGGAAGAGTGTAAGTTCCTGTCTGAATGTGGTTTGGAATCTATAAAAGAGTTTTGAGATTACTTCTTCTCTGAAGAGGGCACATACCTAAGGATGTATGGGGGAACCAAAGCACCCTCATTGCTGCCTAAATATGTCACATATTATATAGTACATAAGGAAGTTGTGAGACAACTCTTCTTGGATGGATTTGGAAGTCATTTGTTCAACCTGAAAAAGGTTGTGTTTCCACCACTACCTTTCTATGTGGGGAGCTATAAGTTTTCGAAAGTCAAGAATGCACCTGAGTTCATGAAGGAAATAGAAATCCTCCATTTCGGTGAAAAGATATTTCATAGGAATGATTCCCAAGGTAAGGTTGCAGCCCATCGGGCACTCCTAAAGGTAAATTTCGAATATACTAATCATGTGGATAAGGATGAAGAAATGTATCAGGATATTTGCAACATGACCGCTTTGAACAAGCGGCTCAAAAAAAATACCACAATATCTGTAGTTACAGGCAGTAGCAACAATAATCTAAACTAGAAGGGACATGAAGAAGAAGCTGCATGGAAAGAAAAAGAAGAAACAACACATAGACTAGGCACAAGGAAACTGTTAGCTGAAGAATCCCAACGAGAAAAGGAGGAAGAAGAAGCTTCCAGAAAAGAGAAGGAAGAAGAACAGATAAAGAAAGAAGAAGCCACCAAGGAGAATATTGTAGAGTTAGAAAGATCAATAGATGAGGAAGCACAAAATCAATATCCAGAAGCACAAAACCAAGAAGAGGTCACAGAAGGACAAGGGAAGAAGGATCAAGAAGATCTAGATAATGAGAATCAGGGACAAATTCCTACTCAGGACAACCTGGAGAACATCCCTTCTACTTCAGGCAGTATACTTACAGGAGGGCATCTCCCTATGGTTGAATTGGGGTTGATACCATTTACCCCGTCAAAGCAACATGAAGTTGAAAAATTATAAGATGTATTCTTTGATCCCAAGAGAAAATCAATTGTTTGGAGGACTGAGAAAACATTGAAGACAGGTACTTAGCCCAAAATTACCACAGTGACCGAGATAACGGTTGTAAAGGATGTAGAAGAAGACCCAGTGCAAATGGCCTCATGGGGTGTTGCAACTGCATAGGTGAACGCCCATAATATTAGTAAGCTAGGGGTGGCAGGAGCGGGGGGGATCCTTTTGGATCCCGGAGGACAAATAGAACAAACCTTTGCTTGGGGATTAGGGACCCGAACCAACAATGAAGCAGAATGGTTAGCTCTCCTCCAAGGTTTGCAGCTCCTACAGGAGAAACAATACCAAAAGGTCCTGATATTTGGAGATTCTAAGCACGTCATATCTAAATTGATCGATGGTTACCCCAAGGGAGCAGTCAACTGTCGTCGCTTGTGCAACAAAGTCAAGCTTCTTATGCACAGCTCCTACGAACCATTTCATATTCTCATAATCAACAATTCAGCAGCAGATAGCTTGGCCAACCTGGGGGCCTCTCTTCATCAAGGCCACCTCAAGCAGAACGGGAACCCCCCCTTATTCAAACATGTCCCATAATGAATAGCAAAGATAGCAATTGTTCTTCTCTCTTGCAATCAATTGGGAAACTCTATAGAAATGATCAAAGTAAAAGGAATAGTGTAATGTTCAAGTTATGCTGGGGGTCGGGGATTTTGCCTCCCCTTGGGTTTTTCCTCCTCCTCATAGTCTCGCCCGTCCACCCCTTTTCACTCCCTCCTCCAGCCATCCCATCGCCCTTTAGTTCTACCCCCTTCTCTCTTTTCGATGCTCCTCGTCTAATCTCTGCTGGCCTCCATTACCAATTAAGGCTTAGTCCTTCCTTTCTTCGCTCCTTCGTCGCGTGGTCCTCATGCTGTCATCTCCATCCATCGGCGGTAGCTGAAATAAATATCATTCAATTCAGGGATATCTCCATTCTTCCCTCACACTATTGTGATGTTGTCTTGTTTATCACCATGGCCTCCGTTGGTAGTAAGTCGACTTCTCTATCCCATATCTCTCTCGGCTCTGGGCTTCTAGATGCTCTGCAATATTTGTTGTTAACAGTCTCAGGAATAGAAGAGGGGAGCCTGCAAGGCCTCCTGTGGCAGGTGCTCCCTCTTACCCGCTCAGTGGTGAAGGAGAGATTGGCCCTTGCTGCCTTCTCTCCTTGTTCGTGCAATTTTCTCATCCTTTCACAGTCAGCCAATTCTGGCAAAGGACTTCTATCAGGCAAATGTGGTAGCAGCTCGGTCATCGGTTGCAGGTGCACTGGATGGAAGGCAGGAGACGTTGGCACTCTGACCTGTGGGAAAAGTGAAGATTTAACGTTGCAGAAGGAACTCCAGGTGTTCAGAACCTGTTGCAATGACATATTAGTTCCTGGAAATCTGGTTCAGTCTCAGCTCGTTGGTAATTTGATTCAAGCTGTTCAGTTTCAGTTAGCTCAAATTACCCTGTTGACAGAAGTAGATAATATGGCTCAGGCAGGGGATAACGGTGGGATGGCGGATATTAAGAAGAATTTGAGATGTATGTATGAGCTTCTCTCCATCAGTGTTATGGACAATCGAGAGATGGCCCGGGATATAAAGAAAATGGCAGACACAGTCAGCTACACCTCGTACCAAATTAGCAATCATGACGCTCGGATTGACGACAATGAGAGTAGTCTCCGTGAAATGATGGGGAAGGTGGATAAGATCCAGGAGGATCTTCAGCGTCTTATATCTCTAAACCAGGTTAGTAGAGTCAATGGAGTCGGCGATGAAGCTGTGCTGCCTATGGAAGAAGAATCCGTCGCTCAGCCTGGAGGCAACCCTTAGTCTTTTTATGTTCAGTTCTGAATGAATGTTTTTTTGCAAATTTTTGTGTAATCAGTTTGTTAGGTTTTATACAACCCGAGGCTTTAAATGTATAGAACAGTCTTATAGGGAAGTGTTTTGGGATCCTCAGTGGACTGTCCCCTGGTGCAGCTTTTCTATCTTGCTCAGATACTTAGGTTCTTTATGCTTGTAATGAATGGTTGTGCACAGCCACCTTTTATATATCCCCCCTTTTCAGTTTCTGTAAAAAAAAAAATATTAGTAAGCTTAAGGAAATCATTGATCAGTATAAAGGTAAAATGGCAAAGATAAAAGAAGTCTTAAGGAAGTAGGAGAGAGTGGGCCAGGAATCAAAGAGAAAATATGATGCCACTCTTTCATACTTTAAGAAGCTGCAGGAGGACTACCAGATTCTAGAAGAGGAAAGAGATGCTTTGAAACTTTGAAACACGACCCTAGATGGAGAAAAGAAGAATTTAGAAAGCAAGATGGCAGAAATGAAAGTACAGAAGTCCATACATGACCAACAAACAGATCAGTATAAAGTTCGAATTATGGAACTAGAAGCCCAAAATAGTTCCTTAGAAGTATTATTGAAGGCAGCCAATGAACGAAAGATGGACATAGCACCTCTGAGAGAGCATGCTCTCCTACTTAGAGGTAAAATATATCAAGTACAGGTTAAGCTAGCAGCAGAGGTTTTCAAAATTAAGCAAGTAGAAGCTCGACTGCAGGAGATGTTAGTAGTAGCTCTCGAATTCAAATCCAAGACCCAGGACATTGCAGAGATTGTACAAGGTCAACTGACCTGGTTGGAGACAAATAAAGATCCCTTGGAAAACACACCTGTGATAAATCCAAAGAGGTTGCAGCTAGAGTATGATCTCATTAATTTCAATAGTAAATCTGCTAAGAGACTAATAGACGCAATCAAGAAAACAACAGAAAAATGCATGGAATTTTATAAGAAGGTGCTTACAACTCACAATAAATGCCAGACATCATCCGCAAAAAGGCTACAGGAGTTTACATCCCATGAGGAACACTTGAAACACCTGCATGATAAGCTGCAGGAAGATGAACTTAGCATACAACTAATTAAAGGCTTAAATGAAAAGGTGATAAAAGGTGTGGTGGCTCAAGCTACAGTAAGTAATTGCCTTTTGGAAGACATACTTCGAGTAACTCCATCATGGGTGGTTGACATAAATACTCATATTTCCAATCACGAGGTCACGGTCAGATTCTTAGAACCAACATATTTTGAGATAATCGCTTCATATGCTATGGCATGGAAATAGTTCATTAATGAGTTGATTGGGCCCACTTGAGTGGTTTTGTCCTATCTACACATGGAAATGGAATTGTAATATTTTGTATTTATCTTATTTGATTAGTGGGTCTACCTGAGTTTCAAATGCATTACTGTGTAGATTGCTGAAAAAAGGACTATTTATGTTTAGCTTGCTATACAAACTCGTGAGATCATTCTAACTGCTGAACAATCTCTGTGTGTTGAATGATTTCATTTTCATGTTATGAATCTTATGCAGTAAATGAGTAATGAATGCTTTAACTTCACTGAGCTATCTCTATGTTATTTTTTCTATTGTATTTATGTATTATGAATTTATCAGCTATCTGTAAAATTCTTTGTGCAGAAAATGCAGTACATTGCTCATATTAATAGTAATGTTTCTCCCTGGGGATAGGTTAGATAAAGTAGATTAGATTAGTTGTTCTTTGCTTTCGGTGATTTAGGAACAAAGGGGATAAGATAGAAGGTAAGAACCTACACATCCCATTGTGAGGTCTTTGTTCCCTCATCACTTGCATTTAATCTAGGCACTTGCATATCATTTATAAAACATAAAAACACACATAAATGGTAGATCGGGCCGCAACTGGTAAATTAGATTTAAACCTTCATTTAATTCTACGGTAGTCGGGCCGCTAACCGGAAAAATTCCCCACACCAAACGATAAACGATCTATTTGGGAACGGTTATTGGGGAGAATCCCTAGTACCTATTGTCGATACATGGGATTTTCTAGGCATCAACAATTTTGGCGCTAGAAGGAGGGACGCAAGTGCATGGCTGGAAAAGGAAACCCGTTTTCCCGAAACTATTCCACCAGTGACAACCCTGAAACTAGTTTTTCCGAAGAATGAGTAAACCTAGAAACTACATAACACCTTTACCAGGTTCCTTTTGAAGTAGTTGATCATTTCAGGAGATACACAAGGTCGTATGCGAAGAAGCTTGGGGGATTACGAACAATTCCTAAATTACCGAGAAGAAGAGCATCTCAAAAAACACCCAGTTATACAGAAGATTCAGTGTTGGTAGGAAATTTGGAAGAATTGGTGAACTTATCCCTACAGGAAATTGACCAAGAACTTAATCGGTTGGGACCAGAATCCCTGTATTGTTCACCTTTGCAATCACCTTAGAACTCCCCACCTCAATCTCATCGTACAATCATGGCTGGAAATGTGAATGCAAATCAACCTGTGAATCCAAATGCTAATCAACCCCGACCTGTACCATCTTGGAGAGCCAGGACTCCACTCGATCTGACCCCTCCATTGCATGCTTTACCACCGAATCCTGAAAAGTCATTACCTAAATAAGATCCAGGAGAAGGAATTCATGTAGATGATCACTTACAGAGTTTTTTCTTGGCCTTAGAATGTTTGGCGGTAGAGCATGAAGATGTAGTATGTAGACTATTCTCGCATACTCTTAAGGGTAAAGCAACATCATGGTATTTTGGCTTACAGTAAAATTCAATCACCGACTGGAATACGTTTGAAATATTGTTTAAGAACAAGTTTGTTAGCCAAAGAACTATTGTTTCCTTGATGAAAGAAATACTTGCTCTAAGGAAGGAAAAGGAAGCCAAGAAACAATTCAAGCCTTATTATAAGAGAAGAGATGAAAGTCCATCCCAACCACCCACGCACAGTCCGTCTACTATGAATTTAACTGAAGTTGGAATGGAAAAATTGTGTATGTTTCATCAACATCCTCACTCCAAAAGGAACTGCCCATAGTGGATTAACTCCATGAAGTTGGTTATGAATCAGTTGCTAGACTCTAAATTAACAGAAATTGTGGTCGGAGAGGAAAAGGCTCATGGACCGGAGGAGGCACCGGAGGAAACTACTATGGTTTTATGGGATTTTGTGCCCATGTTGGGTTTGGAAAATGAAGAACCTACTAAGGAAATACAACTAACAGCTGTAAATGTTGCAACAAGAAGCAAGGGTCCACTGATTGAGGATAATGCATTACTGCCCAAAATTAAGAAAATTCAGGAGAATATGAAGAAAATCAAAAATAATACTCAAACTCTACTTATACCTGATTTGGTCATAACAAGGTAGAATGCCCCCACAATCACCAAACTTGTGAAGGCTACAGAAAATAAGAAAAGTTCAATAGAGTGTGAGATGGGGTATGATATAATAGAGGATATCAAGAAGACTAAGGCAAGTATTTCTTTGTTTGAAATGTGTAACTTACCACAACGGAGAAAGAAGCTCTTGGAAGCTTTTGATGCACTCGTCAATAAACCCCAAGATGATATTCAGTCTAAGGAAGATATCAGTGAAGCAAGTATAGGGGGGGAATCCAAATCTAGAACATTACCATTTTTACTTTATTTCGATATTTTCAATCATAATGTGCACAACTGTCTGGTAGACTCTAGAGCATCTACAAATGTTATGCCTCTTTCAGTCTGTAAAAGGATAAATGGGCAACCCACTCCTTCTGCAAGAAAAATCATACAATTGGATAGAACCACAGTGAAGTTAGTGGGAGAGATGAATGATGTTTTGATACGATTAGTTGCATATGAAAGAGTGTGTCAATTTATAGACATTATGGTAGTGGATATGCCCAAGGCTTATGGACTGATTTTGAGCAGGGACTGGTCTGCGAAACTCAATGGGTATTTTGCTACTGATTGGTCACACTTGTGATTGCCTTATAACAACTGTCATAATCAGATTAAAATATTAAGGGAACCACATATGAAGTATAATGTGACGCAACTAGAAGGGAAGAATGAACCTGTAAATTTTTCACATTCAGTTTTGGGTAATTATTTTATTGAACTTGAACCGGGAAATTATCAAGCAGAAGAAGCCAATGATGGATTAGATACACAGCCCGAGCTCCTTCAGTTTTCACAGGCTGATAAAATTGACTGTAACATATTTAACTTATTCTCAAATGCAGAAAGTAGCAATAGTTCTGTAGAATTAGCAGATAGGTTTTGGGTATTATACTTTGATGGCTCAAAAACTCAGGAAGGATCAGGAGCCGGCTGTATCCTAATTGTTCCAGAAAACAATAAACATTTTCTTTCTTAGTCCAGGGCTTAAAAAAGCATTAGTCCAAGGCTTAAATAAGGCAATTGAATTCGAAGTAAAAAATTTAAAGGTTTATGGTGATTCTGAAATCATCGTTAAACAGGTGTGAAATACAATTCATTGCTTATCACCGCATTTAAAAGGTTATCAAAACAAAGTTTGGGACCTCCTAACGAATTTTAATGCATTTAATATTACTTCGATTCCTAGGTTGAAAAATGAAGCAACTGACTTGTTAGCTACTTCAGCTGCAAGGCTTTTTCCTATTAATAATAGATGTTCAATTGAATTGATTTGCAGGCCTGCTGTACTAGACAACATCACTATTCTGAGAGTATTCGATGAAGATCCACAGATCTTAAAGTTCCTAACTAATAATGAGAATTTCAAATATTCCATAATTGATGACGAGGAACATCAAGCAAATCTCCAGAATGGGAATTTCATACCTAAAGGAGTCAGAACTTTGGAAGGAATGTTTGATCTGAATAAAAAGTTCAGAAGTCCAGCCAATGTCAAAATGCATAGTTCATCTATGCAATTTGAGCTGGTAAATCTTGGGTTAGAAGCTGAACCCAAGCATGTGAACTTGGGGAAATCCTACTCACCGGGGGAAAGAAGCAAATTCATTATTTTTCTTCAACAATATAAAGATGTCTTTGCTTGGACTTATGAAACCCGCATTATACAACATGTTATTCGAATTAAAGTAGGAGTCAAACCATTTCAGCAGCCATTAAGGAAGATGCATCCTAAATTAGAACCTTTAATTCAAAATGAAGTGAAGAAGTTGCTTGAATGCAAGATTATATTCAAAGTTAGACACTCGGAATGGGTTGCGAATTTGGTACCAGTGAGGAAGAAGTCTAGTGAAATTAGACTTTGTGTAGATTTCAAAAACTTGAATCATGCCTTTAACAAAGATAACTATCCAGTCCTGCCCATGGAGCAAATATTGCAAATGGTTTCAGGCTCTGAGTTGTTCTCTTTATTAGATGGGTTTTCAGGCTACAATCAATTTTTGGTAGCAAAACAAGATAGACTGAAGACTACTTTTAGAACAAAATGGGGCACTTTTGCGTATAGGAGAATGCCTTTTGGTCTTATTAACGCTGGAGAAACTTTCCAAAGGGCGATGGATATAGATTTTTGTGGTTTGATTGGCCACAGCGTGGTAGTTTATTTGGATGACGTTGCAGTTTTCTCCCAGAGGAGAGAAGATCATATCTTTCATCTAAAACAAATTTTTGATCGTTGTCGAAAATATGATATTTCTTTAAATCCTAAGAAATGTGTTTTCGTAGTATTAGAAGGAAAGTTATTGGGCCACATAATTTCTAAAAAGGGGATATCCATATACCCAGAAAGGATTAAAGCTATAGCATAGATCCCATTACCCCATAATAAGAGGGCATGCAATCTTTCATGGGGACAATTAATCTTGTGCAAAGGTTTGTGCCTGATTTTGCTCAAATAGTTAAACCTTTGCAACAGATGGTTAAGCAAAGTGTTCAGTTTAAATGGAATGACTTAGAGAAGCGTGCATTCAACAAAATAAAAGCAACAATAGCTCATGCACCTTCCCTCAAAAGTCCCAATTTTGAGAAGGATTTCATTTTATACACTTTTGCTTCAGATAACCCGCTAGCGGCAGTGCTTACACAGAAGGAAGAAGAGGGAGATGAGTACCCCATACCATTCATGAGAACTGGTTTACAAGGTGCTGAGTTGAATTACCCTGTTGTTGATAAACAAGAATACACAGTTTTAAGGCGGTAAAACAATTCAGGCCATACATACTTAAGAACATAACCAAAGTAATTGTTCCACACCCGAAATTCTGAACTCTTTTCGTGCAGAAAGAGTTAGGAGAGAGGAGAGGAAATTGGGTAACAACCTTGCAAGAATATGACTTAGAATTTAAACCAGCAACTATCATCAAAGGCCAAGGACTTTGCAAATTAATTGCTAAAATTCAAGATAATGAAGAGGATGATTGGGATAATGAGGCTGAGTTGCATATGATTGATATGTGCCCTATATTTACAGCCCCAGAATCATGGTACAGAGATTTGGTACACTACCTCCAACAGGGGTATTCGCCTAAACATTGGAATTCCAAACAAAGAAGAGCATTACGTTTGAAGTCAGCATCGTATCAGATAATTAACAGAGTGCTTTTCAGAAAGAATTATGACAGAGTATTTCTTAGATGTTTGGAACGAGAGGATGCATCCAAGGTCATTAAAGAGTTGCATGACGGCCCTGTTGGAGGTCATTTTTCAGGAGATACTATAGCACACAATATTCTAAGGGCTGGATACTATAGGCCGACTTTGTTTAAAGACGCTCATGCTTACGTAAGGAAATGTGACACATGCCAAAGGAGCAATGAGAGCCAGGCAAAGGCAGTTGGGCCATTACAACCAATTATTATTTTTGAACCATTCAAGCAATGGGGAATTGATATTATTTTAGAAATCAATCCGAACTCTTCATTGCAACACAAGTACATCCTCACGGCCATGGATTATTTTACAAGATGGGTGGAAGCGATACCGTTACGAAAAGTAAATGAAGATGCAGTCATATATTTCTTACAAGACCATATTATGACCAGGCTTGGGGCTCCAATTTCCTTGGTTTTTGATAATGCATCTTACATTTCGTCAATTAAACTCACTGCATTTGCTAACGAGAAAGAAATGAAATTACCTTATTTTGCTAACTATTACCCACAAGGTAACAGATTAGTTGAATCAACTAATAAAAATATCATTAGAATTTTAAAGAAAAATGTCATAGAAAACTAGAGAAGTTGGCATATAGCTCTTCCTAATGCACTTTGGGTTGATCGAGTCACACCCAAGAACTATTTAGGTGTGTCACCCTATACCTTAGTTTATGGAAAGGAAGCTATCTTTCCCCCTAACATTTTGTTGCCTTCTTCTCAATTAGCCCAATCATCTAAAGGATCTAGTAGTGAGGTTTTACAACCTTGAATCGATACTTTGCTGAAATTAGAAGATTCTAGATCTAAGTTTAAGGAAAGGTTTAAGCACCAGCAAGAGATTGTGAAAAGATGGTTTGGCAAGCACAAGTTCGGGAACAAATAGTTTGAAGTAGGAGATTTGGTTTTGAAGCGGGATTACCCGCATGACGAAAAGGGAAAGCATACTAAGTTTCAACATCTCTGGATAGGCCCATTTTCGATTGCAGAAAAGCTAGGCCCCTCGACATAAAATTTATAGGATTTAAAGGGGTGGGAAGAGAATCTACCTGTCATTGGTTTGGTTCTCAAGCCTTACTTTACTTAATGCATTTGAGGTCTTTTGCACATAAATAAACCTTTTTGCGTTTGCTTTGATTTTCCGTAGTTATGTTTGTGTTGATTACTTTCTCGGCATCTGATTTATTTCAGTTTGTTTTTATTTGCTTTATTTTAGTTTCAAATAAGCCAACGTAGCTTTAGGCGTTTGGGGGACATTGGAATTTGGACAAACTGCAAACATTTAACCAAAGAGCTGCTTATTGGATTTACCTGTATCAAAAAATGTATCATGATAAGATTCTTTAATAGACTATTTGAAGGGAGGTTAATTTATGAGCACATTGAAGTCCTATTTTAAACCATGTTAAATAACTACGGTAAGAGGAGTCTAGAATACTATTTTGGGGCTCCATCCACTTCAAATTAAAATCTGTCCTAGGAAGCTAACAGCAATGGACCCACGAAAAGGAAGCAGGATTAACAGGTGTATGGTATTTAAAATGATCCCATGCCGCAAATAAGAGCCAAAAGGCTTAAAAGAGTCGAAATTTCCTAGAAAGAAAGCATGTTTCAAAAGCTATACTGAACAAAATCAATAAGATAATGAGATCGCTCAGAGGTTCTTCTTTGTCCGTGAGCTGAAAAACAAATTATCTCTCACACAAAAGGACACCATGGATGGAAGAACCTAAATCAAACTTCAAAAGAAAGGAGCAATCCGAGGAGACTCAAAAGGACAAAAGTCTAAAAACATCAAAAGAATGCAAAAGGAATGGGAATGAGGAACAAACGAATACACATGTTCACACTCCGTTACGATGTTGTGGTGTCTTAGCCATAAGCAATCAAATGCAGAAGTAAATGAACCCATATTTTGGCCTCAGAAGAGTTATCGAGACTCTGAAAACTTGGTTACCCTACCCTAGTGGACTATAATCAATGTTAAAGTTCTAAATCTTACATTCCAAGAAAGGTATGAACATCTTAAAGAAATCTTGAAAATTTTTGGGATGAGCTGGTCTAACAGAATACCATGAAGCAGTTTTTGGTTAAAAGTTAATTTTTCCAGAGATCTGTGTTCACCAACCAGTCGCCAATTGTTGCTCCTGCAACTATTACCCTAAAAAAATTTGCATTTTTTAGGACCCCCTTTTTTTTAGCTTTTTACTACTTAGACCTGTTGAGCATTGAAAGTCCATCCCTCATGACTGGTTTTCACCCTGTAGAAATTCAGAAAGTTGATTTTTTACTCAAAGGCAGAAAGTCTTTTTGATCCACAACGACAGATGAGTCTTCAATGAATGAATTTCAAGTTTTGGCTCGCTATGGTGAACAATTTTTTAAGTTGGAGCCCCAATAGTGGGTGGTTTTTATGCGCTTTGTTTGTTTCGTTTTATTTGTTGCATCGGAGGTTCTCACAAGACGCAACAGTGAGTGCATTCTATTGTTGGTTTCACTGTAGCAGCACAGAGCGGCTCATTATTATCCAATGCATCAGAAAAATTTTAAGAGTTTAGCTACAATAGTGGGTGGGTTTTAGGTTGATTATCGAAAAATTTTCCGATTCTTGTGACCCGCTACGTTGGATGATCGTTCAATTTTTCCCTGCAACGGTAGAAAGTTTTCTCTTTTCCCACCCAATCCTCACCTTCATTTTATTAAGCCTGCTACATCAAAAGTGTTGTCATCCTCAAGCCGCTCCAGCAGATATATTTCAAGGTTGTCATTCAACGCCTTCCGTCTGTCGAAGCCGTGACTTGAATCAGATGTTTTGCCGAGAAGTGTGCCGATAATAGCGGTAGCATTGGGATGTTTGAGCCGCCATTATCGGAGTTCTTTCACTTTGACTCCATTTTGATCATCCTTCGATGCGTTGTCTTATTGGCACCAACGACGTTTCGTTTCACGTGTGCGGAGTTAAGTCTTATCTACCACATTTAGTGTTTTTACCCGTTGTTTATATATGTATATGTATATGTATATGTATATGTATATGTATATATGTATATATATATATATATATATATATATATATATAT
>LPNX010881510.1:211148-296629 GCA_001517045.1 Pseudotsuga menziesii | reverse complement strand
TGACGAGCAGGTCAGATGTAAGGGCAGGGCCATTCTGTGCATGGCTAAAGGATTTAGTTCCTTCCATGGAAGATGTAAGGGCAGAAATCTCTCCTCATTGGAACTGAGAGTCTTCCATCACTAGATGGGATTGTGCCATTCTGACGAGCAGGTCAGATGTAAGGGCAGAGCCATTCTGGTCATGGCTAAAGGATTAAGTTCCTTCCATGAAAGATGTGAGTGCTGGCCATTCTGTCGAGTAGGACAGATGTAAGGGCAATTTCCACTCTCCGGGAGAGTGGAGGCGCATGGTCAGTTACCATGTAGCTCAGTCGAGGAGGACTGGGGGCCATTCTGATATGACTGGTGGGATGTGTTCCCCTCATGATCAGATATGAGTGCTAAGCCATGTCACAGATGATAGTAGGTGTGTCCTATCATGCTAGTGACTGTAAGTGCTGTGCCATGTCACAGATGATAGTAGGTGTGTCCTATCATGCTGGTGACTGTAAGTGCAGTGCCATTTCACAGATGGTAGTAGGCGTGTCCTACCATGCTGGTGATTGTAAGTGCTGAGCCTTTCCACAGATGGTAGTAGGTGTGTCCTACCATGCTGGTGGATGTGAGCGCTGTGCCTTTCCACAGATGATAGTAGGTGTGTCCTATCATGCTGGTGGATGTAAGTGCTGAGCCATTTCACAGATGATAGTAGGTGTGTCCTATCATGCTGGTGAATGTGAGTGCTGGGCCTTTCTGATGGGATTGTAGTTTACTACATGATCAGATGTGAGTGCTAGGCGTGCCTTTCTGACGAGCAGGTCAGATGTAAGTGCTGGGCAAATACCTACATGAGACTAGGCCTACAACCAGCATGAAAAAGGGCTGGCTCTGTAGAACTTCCTATGACGAGATAGTATACACATGATGATGACCAGTGGAGATCCAGATCGAGCTATGATCCAGATCCAGTTATGATGACTCCGAGAGATCCAGATCGAGTGATGATCCAGATCCTGTCCAGAGAGATGATCCAGATCGAGTGATGTTGATCCAGATCGAGTGATGATCTAGATCCAGTGATGCCATTTTATGATGATCCAGATCGAGAGATGATCCAGATCCAGATGACTTGAAGATGAAGATGACTTGAAGATGAAGATGACTCAGATGATCCAGTTAATGCAGAGAAGAAGACCAGTGCTGAAAAATTGTGTCGAAAGAATACCTTCCTAGTTAAGAGGGAGTGTTTATGTATATGTAACTTCAGAATGTATTCTTCTATATATTTTATATTATTGTAACCCGATGTTTATTCCGGGATGTTTCTATTATGTATTTGAGTCATGTGGTCATGCCCCGATGTTTCGATCGGGAGGATTATAATGTAAACAAGTCATATCAAGTCATTGGTTAAGTCCCCACTGTTTATGGGGCACTTGAGTTATTATACACTAATTAAGGTGTAGGCTCGAGTAGTAATTATTAGGTTGAGTGCACTTCAAGTCAACGGAAGAATATAAATAGAGAGTGAGAGTCTCTCTATTTATCACTTGTGACTTAGCTCTCTTGCTCTCTCAAGTGTGGCGCACTTTTGGAGAAGGAAATTCTTGGGCTTGACAGAAGACAGAAGGCTGTTGTTGTGAAGGGAGGTCATCTTACTGTTTTGGGTTCACATCTTGTGGTGATACTATCTTAGAGGAAGTTGATGGGTTTTCTCCATTTATGGTTTCCCCTCCTAAAATCTTTGTGTCTCTTGTCTCTTGTGATGTGCTTATGTGATTGCTGTGCTTGTTATTCTCTCAGTGAAAAGATCTTGTTATAATGCTAGCTTAAATGTTGAAAAACTAACAAAGGGTTTAATTTATAAGGCTAAAGGGATAGAGTAAATTGAGTATTAGAAGGAGGATTCTAAGGGATATTCCCCATAGGTTAGGAAGTGAATTCCACCTCACCTACATTATAGGGATAGACTTCCACCTCATCCACCTTCGAGAAGGGTCTCAAATCTCCATTTTTTCCCCTCAAAACGCCACCGGTGCACCTTCCATGAAGGGAAAGAACATTGTCGATGCACCTAGCATTGGGAGACAGAGCATCGACACCAACGTACCTAGAATGAATGGAAAGAGCACCATCAATGCACTAAGCATGAAGGGGAAAAGCGTCGACCTTCTTAAAGAGGGGAAAAAAGGAAAAAAAAACATCAATATTAATCCATTTTACCAGAGAGAAATTTTGGGATTAGGAAAAGGGTTAACACATGGCTCAACATGACAAGCTTTTGGTGTAACAAAATGGCCCCCAAAGCATGAAATTAGAGGAATGTGATAGGTGAATGCTTTGTAAAATGAAGAAATTGAAAGCAAGGATGTTGGCTGGAAGCTGCTCTAGTACAACTGACTCAAATCTCATTGGACTCATAACATGGCTTCTGACCAATACAATGCAGATCCATGGAAGTAGAGACCAACTGAAGATAATCATGGATACTAGAAATAAGCATAGATCCATGATGAGATGATACCACAGCCATGACCAATACAAAGTGGATCCATGTAATATTACTCAAAACAAACTCCATCGCAACCTGGGCGAAGGTACCTAACAAATGAGGGTATTCAAGCTAAACCCGTAACGATACAAATATAACCATGTGATTACAATATCTTGACATTAAACATTGTAGAAACCACTTGATTACCAGTCAATAATGTAAGCTATCAACAAGTGCGAGGGAAATCACCATTGATGTCAATGATTCCCAAGATATCTCAGTACATCCTGCGAAATGTGAATAAAGAACTTGGAGTCGAACACTTAGTAACAACTTTTAATCAAGAGTCAATGATGTAAACCCATGTTGAAAGCAAGGTAACTTGCCATTAAGGAATGCAGTTCCAAGGTACTTGTCTTGGTTTCTAAGTCTAATTCCTGGATGAGATGTTGAAGTCAACACGAATAGACCCATTGAAGGAGGGCCATGATGAATCCCCCATCAAAGACACAAAACATGATCAAATATTTTTTAGAGTAAACCGGATAGCAGAGTGATGTATGAAACTGACTCAGAGATGACCAACATGATAGAAGGTATATTGACTATAGACAGTGAACAGATGACCAAATTTACCTTAAACATGGGAATTGCATGACTTGGAAGCATTGACACGAGAATGATACCAATCCCCCAATGCAACTAATGGTGAGAGTATTCTTAGACAAATAAAAGGAGTAAGAAGACTCTAGGAATCAATAGGACACGAAGACAAATGGATTACCCAAGTTCTGAAATGCATATGCAAATGAGTGCCATGTTCAAGAGTGACTATGTACTACCATAACAAAACACAAACTATTTCTTTAATTTCCCCATCATGAAGGATGACTTCCTCTTTTCAGTTTTATGAGTTCAAAGAGGGTAACAAACACTCGTTCTAGCTCATAAAGTGATGAGTCCATTCCAATATGTTTTATGAACCTAATAAAGTAGGGGTTCATTCCTAGAAAGGGTCTTTCATCATTTGATTTTATGAGTCCAATGAAAGAAAAATCATTCTTCATTTCATGTTTAGAGAGTTTGAAATGACTAAGAAAACTCCAAAAGGCCATTTTTTGTAAATAGGCCTAGTCAATCTAAAAAAGAGATAATCTACCACCAAATAGTCGATCGTTCTAATAATTTTACAAGCATTAACGTAATAAGTTCGCTTTACAATATTTTTTTGTTTTTAAGGATACTGAAAAGAGCTTAACTATAACTCCGTAATGAGCTCTTTTTTCATAGTCCAATTTGAACGAGTCTGAAAAATAGTAAAAGTATACTCGATATCTCTTCACTAAGTTTTTAACGACCACGAAAAAGGTATAAAACGCACTCATGTTTGAATCCAGAGCATGAAAAAGCGATAAATTAATCTCAAACCAGTATTATATTTTTATCATTCAGGATAGCATTGTGATCTTAGGATCTTATTTGAGAGAATAACATGCACAACAATAAAACACAACAGACAATGAACACAAATATTTTCCTTGGGGAAACCCTAAAGGAGAAAACCTTGCAACTTCCTCAGAGATAAAATCAACACCAAAAGAAAAACCCAAAAAAATAAAGATGATCTCCCAACAGTAGTAGTGTCT
Organism: Pseudotsuga menziesii; assembly: GCA_001517045.1. Lineage (NCBI taxonomy): Eukaryota > Viridiplantae > Streptophyta > Pinopsida > Pinales > Pinaceae > Pseudotsuga > Pseudotsuga menziesii. Next base: position 292,510 of record LPNX010881510.1, on the reverse strand, counting down.
CTCTTGTCCCAACAACTTCTTTCTCACTCATGTTCCCCAATGAGTGAGTGTGTATGATAAATACATAGGCTCACTCCCTATCTATATTCTTTCGTTCACTTGATGTCCACTCCAATATGTCAGCCTCACTTAACAATTACATACTAGAGCCGACATCTCTAGGAGAGTCTAATAACTCTAGTGCCCCACAACTTGTGGGGACTTTGCCCCTTCGACCAATAAGGAGGGTTATCCTTAACACAAAGGTGGGGACTATTGCCTCAACTTACAATAACTCACCTAGGGTCGACTTCTCTAGGATAGTCTAATAACCTTAGGGACCCACAACTGCGGTGACTTTAACCCTTGATCAATAGGAGGGTTAACCACAAGGAATTGACATGACTTGTTCACATTATAGAAACTCCCGATTAGAACATCAGGGCATGACATGACTCAATTACATTACAAACACTTCTCGAAATAAACATCAGGGTACAATACATAATATATACAAGTGAATACATTCTGAAGTTACAATTACATCAACACTCCCTCTTAACTAGGAAGATATTTTCTCGACACAATTTATCAGCACAAGTCTTCTTCTCTGTATCATCTCGAATATCATTGAGTCCTTGTCATCTTCAATTCATCTTCATCTTCAGGTCATATTTCATCTTCAAGTCATATTTATCTAGATCTGGATCATCATCACTGGATCTAGATCATCACTGGATCTGGATCACCTCTGCTGGATCAACATCACTGGATCTGTATCATCACTTGATCTAGATCATCATCACTAGATATGGATCATCACTAGATCTAGACCATCATCACTAGATTTGGATCATCATTTGATCTAGATCATCGTTGTTGGATCAACATCACTGGATCTGGATCATCACGGAGACATCATCAGTAGATCTGGATCATCACTCAATATGGATCATCACAGGGTCATCATCATAGGAGCTATCTCATGACTCTTCTCATCATAGGAAGTTCTATAGAGCCAACCCTTTTTCATTCTGGTTGTAGGCCTAGCCTCCTTGTAGGTCTTCTTCAGTTCTTATATCTAACCCTAATTCAGACTGGCCAGCACTCACATCTGACCATGAGAGGAACACATCCAACACCATGTCAAAAAGGCACATCACTTACATTCACCAGCATGATAGGACACAACTACTATCATCTGTGAAAAGGCATAGCACTCACATCCACCAGCATGATAGGACACAACTAATACCATCTGTGTAAAGGCACTGCACTTACATCTTACCTTGACTCGTCAGAAAGGAACAACACTTACATTCACCAACATGATAGGACACAACTACTATCATCTGTCAAAAGGAATTGCACTCACATCCACTAGCATGATAGGAAACAACTACTATCATCTATGGAAAGGAACTGCACTTACATCTGACCTTTACTCGTCAGAAAGGCCCTCAATTCCAAACTGAGGGTTCCTGGTAACTGACCAAGTTCCTCCATTCAGAGAATGACAACATCCCTTATATTTGATCAAGTGGGAACATATCCCTCAATCACATCAGAATGGCCCTGCACTTATATCTGATCATGTGAGACTACATCCCACAGTCATATCAGAATGGCCCTTAGTCCTAGACTGAGTATTCCTGGTAACTAACCAGGTACCTCCATTCAGAGAATGGCAATAGCGCTTATATCTGATCATATAGCAACCAGTCCTATAGTCACATCAAAATGGCTCAGCACTCACATCTGACATGGAAGGAACCAATCCTCTCACCATGAAAGAATGACTCGGCCCTTATATCTGACCATGGAAGGAACCTAATCCTCTCACCATGTCAGAATGGCTCTAGGTCTCATCATTTCCCCTTGGAGGGAACCTCGATCTGGAGAACACCAAGCTTCTCCCTGAAGTACTCAAACTTCACTTTGGTCATTTCTAGCATAGAATCATGTCAAGGATGATTACGTTCAAGGATAACCTGTGATATTTTCCAGGATGGATTACATCCAAGGACAACCTACAGGTCTGTTTACATCTGGGCAACCTATGAGCTTCACTAGGATTTATGCTTAGACAACCTATCTCACCAACTATGCTAGAACTCCCTCATTCAGGAGATATCGATCTAGATCACATACTGGAGCTTCACTGCTCCTCTCTCCAAATAGCAAGTGGCAACTTATTTTACCTCAGCTATACTCAGTGCCATGCAAGACTCCATCCTGCCAAACCAAGAGATCACACTTGATCCCATACTGAAGTAGCACCTCAAAGTTCTCTTCCTATCAATGGAACTTCCTGCCCAATATGAATCCTCATAACCCTCTAGGTTAATATTTTGATTCGCCTCATACTTGAGCCCATTATAAAATGTACCCTTCAAGTACCTCACTGCATGATTTGTAACCATCAAGTGAACATGTCTCAATGTGTTCACAGCAAAGCAAATATCTGGTCTCATATTTGTCAGGTACATCAAGGAATAAATCATCTAGCGATACATCGTGGCATCAATTGACGCTGATGAAGCAACACTCAATAGCTTCATGTTTGATGCCATAAGTTTGGTGATGGCCTTGCATTCCATCATCCTGAAGATTTTCAAGATCTCTACTGCATACTTCCCTTGTCCACACCTCCATGACTAGAACATAGTGCATCATCCCCAAGTCCTTTATCTCAAACTCGAAAGCAATTCTTCTTCTTGCAAATTTAATGAGTTCCTCTTTTCTGTCAGGAACAAGTCATCGACATATAACAGGAGCATCACTGGTCTTTTGCCTTCAACCTCGAAGCAAAGGTTGGAATCCTCTTTACTCTCGGTAAATCCTAGAGTCATCAGTAATCTATCCATCTTGTTGTACCATGTCGAACCTCAGGATATTCTGTAGTCACTCCCTCTGAAGCGGAGCATCATACTCGCTCTGTCTTCTGTACTCTATGCAATGAAACATTCTTTACCAGACTGACAAGTAGCTTCATATGCTACTAATATTCTATGTATCCATCTAGTATATATACTTTCATCTTCAACCTTGTATCAAAGCTTAAGATCTTCATCAAGCTCATCATGTATGTGTTTCAACTCCCACGGGCTGCAAATGTCTCTTCGTAGTCTATGCCTTCTTTTCATGAGAAGCCTCATGCTACGAATCTTGCCCTCTGTCCCATGATGTTTCCATCTACTGCATGATGGAACTACGAACTTCCCTTCACATATCGATACTACATCCTAGACATCATTCTTCTTGAACTAGTCTTCCCTTTCTTCTTGGTTACTTCTTCATAGATGGAAAGTTCTGCATCAATGATCATCCAAATTATTTAAGTGAAAGTAGGTTTTTATTTTTATTTTCTATAGTTTTGAAAAAATGGTTTCTAATGGTCTTTTTTGAGTTTTTGAGGATTAATGCTAGGTTTTGGCTCTGATACAATCCATTTTTGTCTTTTTCGGGCTTAGGGAAAAACTGAAAAAGTACCGAGCATCCTTATACACTTTTTACATGCTCGCTAAAATTCTAGTAGAAAGGTGTCGAGTCCACTTTTTCGCTTTTTCAGAATCGTTAAAAATGGATTATGAAAAAGGAACCTTGTTTGAGAGTTATATTTAAGATCTTTTTAGTCTCCTCAAAATACAAAAAGATTGCCAAGCAAACTTGTTACGTTCACCGACTAGCCCTTATTTACAAAAAAGGAACCTTTTTGGAGTCTTATTAGTCATTTCAAACCCTCTAAACATGAAACGACAAATGAGTTTACTTGTGTCAGACTCATAAAAAATACGATGAAAGACCCTATTTCAGGAATGAACCCCTCCTTTATCAAGTTCGTAAAAATATGAGAATGGACTCATCACTTGATGAGCTTCAACAAGTGTTTGTTACCCTCTTTGGACTCATAAAAATGAAAAAGAGGCACTCACCTTTTGAGGTGGGGAAAATAAAGGAAAGGGGAATGGTTTTTATTTGTTGATATGGAAGTACTCTATAGTCCACCTTTGAACATGGCACCTATTTGCATTTGCATATCTAAACAGTTTGGGTTTTCGGTTTGTCCTCGAGTCGATCCATTTATATGAGTCACCTAACACCTTTGAGTCCATTCAAAGGATGATTTGTTATATTCATTGCATTACACCTGGTTCTATTATCATGGGTTAATACTACCAAGTCATGTGTCGTGCCGCCCAATTGTTCAAAGGATTACCTCTCTTAGAAAAATAATCCATTTAATAACCTCACTTGTCCTCAAAATTCAGTCATGTCTGAGTCATTCCTATCATTCCAAATCAACTTTTATTCTTAGTGTCATGTCACTGATGTGGGAATCATCATGGCCCTCCTATGACAAGGTCTATTTCTGTCGACTTCATATCACTATCCAAGAATTATACCTAGAAACCTAGATAGTCCCTTGGACCTGCATGCCTCAATGGTAGGTTACCTCACTTTCAATATGAGTTTACATCATTGGCTCTTGATTGAAATATCTCATTGGATGTTCAACTTCAATTCCATTATTCACATTCGATGATTTGTACTGGGATACCTTGGGAATCCTTGACACCAATGGTGATTTCCCTCGCACTTGTTAACAGTTGACATCAATGATTGGTAATCAAGTGGTTTATACCATGTTCGACATCAAGACATTGTAATCACATAGTTATATTCATATCATTCGGATATTGGGATGAAGACCCTGAGTGATTAGGATTTATCATCATCATTGCCTATGCTCAGGTTGCGTTTGGATATCATCTAGAGTCATGACACAGATCCGCATTGTATGTTCAGTGGCTTTGTTTAATATCTGAAAATGAGAGGCATAGATCTACTTTGTATATCTCGTAGCTATGACCTATCTCTTACAATAGTCAATCATGGATCTACAGTGTATTATTGGTAGCCATGGCATAGTCATCATCATGGATCTATAGTTTATTGGTCCATAGCTATGATTGGATATAAGTTGGTTATTGGTCTTTTATGAGTCTATCTCTCTTTGCCTCTATGTCAGATGGAAAAATTACAAAGCATTTCACCTGTCACATTCTTCTAGATTCATACTTTGGGGGGCATTCTGTTGAACATGAAAATCCCACATTGCTTAGTCAGCCTTCAGATGACTTTCCAATTGCCTATCAACCACTCAAAAATCCTGATCTAGATCACCTTGACTATTTTTTTCCTTGACCTAGAAGGGACAGTGCTCTTTCACCTTTTACACATAGCACCGTCGACGCCTCCATCAGTTGAGAAAGAAGCGTCGTTGACCCTTTGCAGTGGGAAAAATCCTAGGTCAGCACTCTGTCTAGTTTTCCTAAAAGTGTTGATGGTCTTAAAAAGTGAAAAAAAAGAAGTTTCTATTAGGTTCCGTATGGAATCCTTCGTGGAATTAGTTCCTACATGCCTGGGAGAGGTGGCATTCGCCTCCCTCACCTATAGGGATCTTATTCTATCCTTTTTTCAAGTCATCCTATAGAGTTTTGGGCTATAAATGAAGCTTCTATGAGGAGAGCGGGGGAGGACCAGAAAAAACATCCTTACGCTACTAGTTTGAAGTCTGGATAGAGGCAAATTAGAGGTAGCTTGTAGCTAGAGAGGTCTTCATTGGAGTTTGTAGACGTTTGTTGAGACAAAAGATGTCAACATCAAGGATTTTGGTTGTACTTCTTCTCACCCATTATTAATACAAAAACATTTCCCTTTCCTATATTTGATTATTGTGTTTATGATTAAATATTATTGGACTCCTTGATCATCAATATGGATAGTTGATTATCATGATGCTCTCATCTTTTCATTTGTCTTGTGATCCTTCTTGCAGGTATTGAATCATCTCAAGGATTTTCTGGAGAATAGATAAACAGGTATATGGTTGAGGTATATGATGTGTTATGTTAATTAATTTGACTATTGGGAATGATATGTAGCTGTGATTCTTTTGTTCTGTAGTTGTGTTTTGCATTACAAAGGAACAAGCAGTGTCAGTACTGGTTGATAATTCCTAGTAACACTAAAAACATTTAAGGATATTTCTTTACTTTATACGCAGTTATCTTGTTATAGTTCTTATTTATATAAAGTCTCATAACATACCATTAGTTTCATAATCATAAAACTTGAGTAAAACCATACCACAATATTAAGTGATTAATTAAAGAATATTAAACTTTATTTTATAGGTTTCACACACTAGTCTAGGTATAGAAACCTTATATTAGGAAGGAAGCAAACACTTTGGGGAGATCAAACTATGAAACATAAGTGCCTATCACTGTTGGGGCGTGCACCTTAATGGTCCCTAATTTTGGTAACTCCACGGTTTTTGTGGAAGTTTGTAAGCGGAGTTGCGACTCAAAATAGTCTTAGGAGTGTCGGGGTTGAGTAAAAACCTTCTTTTTGTAATAAACCCATGGTTTAAGTCCAGGGTTTAGGGTTCGGGGTGCCCATGGTTTTGTAATAAGTGCACTATAAATAAGCACTCTTGTAAAGAAGTCAGCTTAGGATTTTTATGTAAGATGAATTGATGCGAAGCTAAGGCTTGTTTGTAATAAAGGTTAAGTTCCAATTGTGTGTGTGGATGACCTCTGCAGCTGTGTGCACAGATGGTTTTGGGTGATTAAGAAAATATGTAGCTGTGTACGCAGAGGCCTGCAGCTATGTGCATGGATTTTGAGGACTTGAAGGGATCTGCAGCTGAGTGCACAGATCAGAACTGTGGTTTTTGTAAAGAGTTGAATAAAACATAGTTCTGTGGACGTAACCCCTAAACTGGGGGTGAACAACGTTATATCGTGTGTTGTGGTTTTTGTTGTGTTGTTGTTATATTATTTTATGCATTGATAAATATATAACTGATAAGTAAGATCACTGCTAAATACTAACTTCGCTGGAATTCCCAGTAAAGGGTTAAGCAAGGCACTGCTTGTTTATCTAACCACGAAGCTGAATAAGTAACTATCAAAGCTCTGCATTTTATGATTATCATTTGTTAGAAGCTAAAGGTACAGTAATATCCCTCTTCTACTTGCAGAAACCTGATTCTGCGGCACCCCATAGTTATTTTGGGTGAGACTGCAACCTGTTCGCAGGTTGTTTCCGAAAGGGCCAACACTGTGGGTCTTTTGTTGGTGCGAAGTTAATGGTATAAAACCCAGGTCTGCCCTATAGCCCAACAAATTGGTTCCGTTGCCGGTTCAACTCAGTATCTGCTCAATAGGGGTTTATGTCGTACCTTGAGGCTATGTTTTGGAGACCCTCAATGAAAGAAATCGGTGATTGGATTGAAGAGACTTATCTAAACTTTGTTGTACAAGAGAACAAAGATCCGCATCGTAGTGCAAATGACTTTTTACAAAGGTATGTTTTTTTTTATGTTTATGAAATTTTATTTGGTAGTATCCACATAGAGTTGCACCAGTGGTTATCCAAGTTCACAGAGAGAAGGACGAAATTCCAAGAACATCAGTTTCCTGATTGGACCCCCACAAGAATTACTATACTGAAAAGGGTGAACAACGAGATATCCTGCGCTGTTGATTTCTGGACAACGCGAACCCTTGAAGCATTTGTGGCGGAGTTCGCCATTGACACAAGTATGTCCTTCAGCGAAGCTGACTGAAAATTCTTCAAAGGACCAAGGGGTAAGTACTTGAATTCATTTAGTTTGAGAATTAAAATGCTATTGGCTGAAAAAGGTATATTGCTCATTGAATCAGACTATTAGATTTAGTATTACTAACCTTTGTTTGCAAGTGAAATTACCTTCGACGAGCAAAGTGGTTTGCTACGAAGTGGCAAAAGGTACAAGAGAAATTTTGAGTCCTATACCCTAGGCCAAAATACGGAGTCTAACCCCATAAGTCCAGCAGCCTCAGAGCCCAAAGAAACCCCTTCTGTTGGAAGCCCTCCGGTAACCCCACAGCGAAGACCTATTATCCATCAAAACCCATTGCATTCTAAAAGTAACCCTAGCCTGAGTATTCCTGTCACAAGTCAGTCTACCCCAGTAAGTTCCCCTCCGCCTACTACCAATCACCCTCACTCCCCCCCTAGATCCGCGATGGCCCATATGAATGACGACATTAAGCTCCCTATTTTCAAAGGAACTGGATCAGAGGATCCCGAATAGTTCTGGTTCTTGTACGAAGCAATGTGGACTGCTAAGAACATTACGGATCAAGATACAAAAAGAGCACAACTGGTTACTTCTTTTAGAGATCGCGCTCTGACCTGGTTCATGAATTTTTCCAGCACTCAGAACCATGTCTTGGCTGATATAAAAGCAGCAATGATAAAGGAATTTAAGAAGCCTAAATCAGAGTCGCAGTGTATCACTAAGCTAAAGGAAATCCAACAGAGGCGAGAAGAATCAGTGTGGGACTTTGATCAGAGGTTCAAAGTTCTACTAGATCAAGTCAGTTTCACTATTGGACCAGTGCAGCATAAGGAATGGTTCATTGTAGCTCTATTACTGCACATCAGGACTCCACTCATGCAACAGAAGGTTGCGGATCAGCAGGAGGCTTTGGAAATCACTATGAAGCTTGAAACAGCCCTTGTTGAAGATAATTCCGGTATTGCTTAAATACAAGTGTAGTTGGTAGCGATGGCTCTGGAGCTTCACGATATGAAAAAAGGGAAAGATAGTCATGAAGAGGTTTGGTGTACACGATGTCGGACAGAGGGTCACTACAAGGAATAGTGTCCTGCGGTAAGAAATTTCCTGAATTCTAGTGCACCAAACCCATTCAATTCTAGTGTTCTATATTGTGAGATCTGTAGGACAACTGGCCAGCATCGACCTGAAGACTTCTATCTTCTACAGAGGTATGTACAAGTCCTTAATAACCCTTATTGTAAGTTCTGTAAATCAGTGGGACACAACGAAGATGAGTGTCACAACTTTGACCTCATGAGAGAACGAACTTACGATGCTTGTCGGGTACAACATGATAGCCAAGGAAATGATGGATATGGTTATTGCAGTAGTACATCAGGTCACGGAGCTTTTGGAGGTCATGGTCGTGGTGGTATGGCTGGAAGAGGTCGAGGCCAGGTTGTGTGCTATAACTGTAACCAGGAAGGACATCTAGCTAGAGACTGTCGGAACCCAACTACGACATGTCGATATTGCAGAGTTGTCGACCATGTGATTGAGCAATGCCCGCAGCTAATAGTGAAGACTCAAGAAATAAATAGTGCCCCTACTCATAATATTTAGTTGATTGTTGTGGAGCAATGACCTGTCCTAGCCATTAATGTTGTTACCAGGAGTGGAGCTACGACGGACGTGCAGAACAAGGAGAAACAACCTGCCAAGGCTTGGGTTTGGAAGGTCCCAGAAAAAATCCTAGCATTTGATGTTGAAAGAGAAAAAGAGACATTTATGGAAGCCAAGAGATACTTTGCTAACCCCAACACCTCAGTAGTACCTGCACAACAACCTCAGCAGCAGTCGCAACTGCAAGAAGCTTCAACAAATAAAGTAAATACACTGTCTTCCTTTTTACAGAGTTGTATGAAGCTCTTGAGAAATCAGAATGCTTAAAATGAGTTGCAAAAATTTATTGCTTCTTACGAACCTCAGCGAAGTTCTGGTAAGGAAAAAACTGTTCATAGAGTCAGAAGAACTGGTAGGTAAATGAGATTGAATGCTCAGATAGGAGAATATGACATGACCGATGTCATCCTGGACCTAGGATCAGAAGTAAATGTCTTAACTAAGCAGACATGGGAACAAATGGGAAGACCTACTCTGGAATGGTCCCCTATACAGTTGATATTAGCCAATCAACAGAAGATTGTGCCCCTAGGAAGACTCCCTAGTGTATCAGTAGATATTGATGGAGTCAGTACCTTAGCAGACTTTGAGGTAATTGAAATAATTGATGACAACAAACCCTATCCAGCGCTGCTAGGAATTGAATGGGCAATAGATAATGATGCAATAATCAACTTGAAGAAGAGACAGATGAATTTCGAAGGGAAAGGACTGAGAGTCATAGTCCCATTGGATCCTTCTCGAGGAGAGAGATACACAGATCCAGTAAGAGATGAAGACTAGGAGGTTTTGGACCATATCTACAATATCACAGTGAAGGAAGAAGATTATGTTGATCCTACTGCTGAAGGTATTATGGATTGGCAGTGTGACAGCTCCTACATGACATATTCAGATGACGGCCTAGAGAATTGGCAGAATAGACTGTATGAGCTACATGGGCATCGATGTGCAAGAATTACGAAGTCCCTCCGATGGCTTAGTTCACAGACAAGAACTGTACCTGTCTTTTATGGTTCGACAAACCCAGAAGAATTTATTGTACAGTTCTCAGAGCAGGTATCAAACTCATAGAAAATGGAGACTCTGGATTCAGCATTCAGAACCACAGCAGCCAGATGGTGGAATGGTCACAAAAAGTACATTCATAGTTGGGAAGCATGCCAGAAGTCCCTTTTCCTAAGATTCAGGGACCAACCTCAAGAGTTGCAAAGCAGGTTTAATGGTACGACCAGTCCTCAGGGAAATTTGGAGCAATGCTACGAAGCATGGAAGCATGTACCTTCTAAAGAATGGGTACATAGGGTTGTGCACACCCTGGAACCTATAGCAAAGAACTGGTACGCAGAGGTCGAGCTTCACCACGGTACTGTAAGTTGGGATAGTCTTGTTGATATTTTTGTGCTGACATTTTCTATTAATGAGGTTTCTCCTGCTTTGGACGCAGCTGTTAGGTTGATCCATACTAAAGTATTTGATGATCAAGAAATAGCAGAATACCAACCTATTTGGAAGGAACAAGAAGCCAATGCAGTAGAATTTTATAACCTCGCAATTGATGAGGATGGCAATTCGTGCAACATTAACATTCCTGAGTCAGAAGGAAACTGCAAAGTACATGGACCAACAATTGAAGCACCTGAGGTGACTCAGCCCCTGAAGACGCGGACCATAAACATTGGGCCAGTAGAAGACCCTAAGTATGCTACCATTGGAGATTATTGGGATGACGAAATGGTGAGCAAGGTGACCCAAATTCTCCCTGAATATCAGGACCTATCTCTGACAGGGTTCTCAAAAATAGGAATCATGGAGGTGGTGGAAAACATGCTGTTATGGGGTGAAGCTCGAAGCCAGGTTGAAGTCGGTATCAGGAAATGTCGAATGTCCTTATTTTGGTGCAGCCAGAGTCATTGCTTCTACCGAAGAAGGAAATATGTGTCGAAGCTTAAAATACGATCGTTGGAAGAAATCAAAATTGGCAGCGTCGGTACGCTACCTGTATTAAATGCTTGTATTAATGAGATCTTGGAAAATATACCGCCATTTGGACAAGATCTCTGTCAGATTTGGTATCATCAATGCACCGTTATGACAGATGTTGTGGATGGATTCTATAAGAATACACCCACACCCGCAATGTTCACATTTTACAATTTCTTAAGTTTTACAATTGCGTCCATGTCAGCTGATAGCGAGATTCAGAAGTTAGTGAGAGAATTCGAACAGGAGGGTCTGCCGCACCTCTTCAGCCACCCACCTACGTCTACACCCCTTGTAGAGACTTCCCCAGCACCGGCCCAGCCAATGCAGACATGCTCTACTAGGAAAAAATTTAAGCCCGAAGTTCATTCTAAGCGGAACGAAGACAGACACAAGCAATCAGGGAAAACACCAGAGGATCCCGAGATGAATCCATCTGGCTCAGCAGAGGTTCCGATTGAAGAGGATGAGAACATTTCCCCACAGCATCCACCGTATCTTCCGCCAGTTCGACCAGGTGTTCAGCTCCCTTGGCGGATGAAGAAGTTCACATTACGCACCCCTTCGCTTCCACCGGGTGTCCAACTAGTCGGGACAATGACAAGGAAAATAGACCGGCTCAAGTACACCAACCACGATACAAATGATCAGGGTAAATTTCTACAGTTCACACCTGGGATCACATACTTACACTCTTTTCGCTATCAGGAGACTGAAGCCACATTATTAGAAGTGAAACAGTGGGCTGTTGGCTTGGACAAAGTTGGTTTATTGAAGATGCTCGATGTACCCCACTTCGGTCGCAGCACAGGTAACCGTGGTGGTCAAAAAATTATTGGCGTTGGTGCATGATGGGTACCTATGGCTTGGAAACTAGAAAATTGCTATCAATGGAGAACTCATTGACCGGATTACGGGCCTGCCAAAGGAATGGACAGACCCTAGCATTGAGTTTTTTGGGAAAACATGAAGATGTGAAGCTAGAACATAGCATGAAGGAATGCTTAGGGCTGATGAAAGGGAAGCGAGGGTATCAAACCTTGTCCATTCAACATCACAACATTTGATTTGCTGCAGAGCTCTTAGCCTACAAGCTATTGCGGAAGTGCAGGCCAAACGAAGTACCTTCTCTGATTGTCAATATTGCTGCGAACTATTTGGAAGGCTACATTTACAACTGGGAAGCATACATCGCTAAGGAATTTCTTGAAGATGACCGCGACGCATAGGAAAAAGGTAGACCCTTTCACTATTCATGGCTGATCGTGCTTATTTCTCTAATCAGGTGGAAAGAGCCCATCGAGGCACAATTTATTGACGTACCTCCAAGCATGCCAGGTGCAGCGAGGTACGCCTCGCTCTGGGTGTCGCAGGACAAAGCATCCCAGCAGATGATGAACACTGTGTTCGCCTTTTACGCCATGAGTATCTCATATGAGATTGTAAAGACCGCACAGCTCAGTAATGAGCTATTCTCTCAATATTATGGAGTGGCTACCTTCAGGGTCGACATGCACAATGTATTCATCCAGGCCCACGCAGATATGAAGAAGGCCTACTGGAAGTTGCCATATGCGGTGACCAAAGAAGTCATCCTCGCGGTAATTCAGCAGTGGTCGGCCGAATGGCTGAAGGACATAGGAACCAAGCCTAGCATTCCAATCCCTCCGGTCACCAATGTGGGAACTGGCCCTAGTCAGACGCAGTAGCAAGACCCCCTAGAGGACAGCGAAGAGCAAAGTGAGTCGCAGCAGAGTGAAAGCGACTAGGGTGGAGATGGCGGAGATGACGGAGAAGAAGAGGAGTCGGTCAAAACTATCTAAGACCCTAATCGGCCAGATAAGCACAAGTCACCAGAGGCCAAAGAAGTGACCAAACCTCAGTCCTGAAAGAAAATGAAAGCGTCGAAGGACAAGAATATTGACAAGTAACCCACCTTGACAAGTGAGGAGCTTAATCAAGCTCTGTCGAAATCCATAGAAGTTCTCACCAAGAAATGGTCAGAGTTTGCAGTCACACATCTTGATGCTATCACCAGCATAGCAAAGCGAATCTAGGAGCTGAAGGAGCTAGCAAAAAAATCAGCAACTGGTGTTGCGACAAGTAGTGCCCTAGTACCTGCATAGCCATACACAAGACAATGGCCTGTTAGAGAAAACCGGGGACAAGTCTCAAGTGCCGCTCTCATCATAACCGACGCAGCATCTTGCGCAGAGATGAGCATGATAGTTGGAATAGATTACACTAAGATTTCCATGATGGAATTACATCTCTGTCAGTCAGCTATCGCAAAGGAAATCCAAGCACAAGACCAGTACTCACAAATACAGTTGGAAAATGCCAGGAAGCAGAATGATAGCCTCGCAGCACAGTTGGAGGAAGTGGAGCAGAGAAAGAGCGACGCAGAACGTAAGCAGGTCACATTGGCACGAGTATTGGAGGAGGCATGTTGAAGTCTTCCTAACTTCGACATCCAGAATGAGGAAGAACCGAAGCAAAGAATCGCCAAACTAAAAGACTACGCACAGCAGTCCCGTAGTGAAATAGAGAGGCTTAAAGAAGAGCATGAGGCTCAGATTGCGGAGCTTCAACTTCACATTATCCTAGAAATCCCACCAGAGGTCAGAGAGCAGCGTCGCGCAGATATTCAGGCCTCAGCAGCAAAAATCTCAGATATCGTGGGCACCGCAGCAAAACTACTAGAGGAAATCATCGATGCCTAGACAACACTACAGGAAAACCTCGAAGTACAAAAGCTGTAGGAAACCATCAAGTAGTGACAAGTAGAGTTGGACGCAGTAAAAGTGGAAATTAAGACCCTCCCTCCTATGCAGAAAATGCTCAAGGTAAAACAAAGCAAGGAAATCCAGCAGGAGATTGAGTCGTACAGAACAAAAGCAACACTACTGGAAGATTCTATGCAACCCCTTGTCAACCAGGCCTTGGAATTGAGTACTTCTATGGATAGCCAGCTCAAATTTTTGAAGGAATACGATGCATTTGCACAGGAAAAGGCCAGCGAAGCGTCAGTGACAGCATTACAGGAGCTGGTGGAGAAGGAACAAGCAGCTAACAATATCATACATGGCCTCAACAAGTATTTCACTATATTTTCCAGCAAAGTTCTCCCACCAGACGAGCAGCTGAGTGTCCCGGGACGGGACATTGGTGAGTCTTAGGGGCTTGTTGGGGCGTGCACCTTAACGGTCCCTAATTTTGGTAACTCCATGGTTTTTGTGGAAGTTTGTAAGTGGAGTTGTGACTCAAAATAGTCTTAGGGGTGTCGGGGTTGAGTAAAAACCTTCTTTCTGTAATAAACCCATGGTTTAATTCCATGGTTTAGGGTTCTAGGTGCCCACGGTTTAAGCCCATGGTTTTGTAATAAGTGCACTATAAATAAGCACTCTTGTAAAGAAGTTAGTTTAGGCTTTTGATGTAAGATGAATTGATGCAAAGCTAAGGCTTGTTTGTAAGAAAGGTTAAGTCCCAGCTATGTGCATGGATGACCTCTACAGCTGTGTGCGTAGAGGCCTGTACCTGTGTGCGCAGCTTTGAGGACTTGAAGGGATCTGCAGCTGAGTGCACAGATCAAAACTGTGGTTTTTGTAAAGAGTTGAATAAAACACAGTTCTGTGGATGTAACCCCTAAACTAGGGGTGAACCACGTTATATCGTGTGTTGTGGTTTTTGTTGTGTTGTTGTTATATTCTTTTATGCATTGATAAATATATAACTAATAAGTAAGCTCACTGCTAAATACTAACTTTACTGGAATTCCCAGTAAAGGGTTAAGAAAGGAACTGTTTGTTTATCTAACCGCGAAGCTAAATAAGTAACTATCAAAGCTCTGTATTTTATGATTATCATTTGTTAGAAGCTAAAGGTACAGTAATATCCCTCTTCTTCTTGTAGAAATCTGATTCTGCGGCACCCCATAGCTGTTTCGGGTGAGACTGCAACCTGTTCGTAGGTTGTTGCCGAAAGGGCCAACACTGTGGGTCTTTTGTTGGTGCAAAGTTAATGGTATAAAACCCGGGTCTTCCCTATAGCCCAACAATCATAAGGATACATAAATCCATATATCATATAGGTGTTTCTATAAATCTCCTCTCAAACAAGAATCAAGAATGAGGTCATGTGAGGTTAAGTTGAAGAGATTACCCCTTCGATTCTCAACAAAGCATTTGAGGATTTAGTGTGTACAAGGGTTTCGCTTGTACCATATTGGTAAATCTATGGTGCCGATACTTTTGAATATTTCTAGATTAGTTACCCTACCCATACATATGATCTTGATCATCAACTGTTCCCCTGGACGTTTATCGTGATTTGATAAAGTAGATCTAGTTATTTTTCCTATGAACCGCTAAGAGACTGCATGAGGATTCCTACAATATATTAAGAAGACGTTGATACAAAATATCAGTACCCTTGGAGGGTGTACCATACCTTTATTGGAAACTTTCTCCAACAAGGGTTGTTAGAAGAGTCCCTGGTAACTACTTTAACTCATTGTTGTCTCTTGTGGAACTTAATCAAATCATACTCAACTCAGAAAGGCACATTGTTTACTTGTTTGATATCTCAAGGACATTTGTTAGCGGTGTGCTCTCTATGATTTAGTTGGCCTTAGGTTTGAAATTTTTTTAAATATTTACTAAGGGTATAATATCAACCTCTTCATTGGTCCAGGAGGATCCAAAAGTTTACTTCAATCAGGGTGGAGCCTCCTTCCACCACCTTAGAGGTGTCGATTAAACACAAATGGTTCTTTTATACCAATAGGTTCTACTGAGTTACTTAATGCACCATAAATTTTGAGAATTAATAGTTACAAAAGGATAGAAAACATTAGATTTGAATATGTTCAAGGTAGAGGCTTCATTAGACCCTTTAACTCTTCTTTTACTAGACCTAACGATCCACTTCTAGTGTGAGTTCTAAGTTATTTTGAGCCCGGAACAATTGCTTACCTTCTAAGTAGAGAATTTATTACGAAGATTATAGTAGAAGGACCAAGAGATATACATAATCCTACATTGGATATAGTCATAAGGATATTATCCGCTCCTTGCTTTAGTGTATAAAATGTTAAATACAAAACATGCTAGCACAATTAGTGTTGTTACATTTGGTACTAGTAATTTACCCTTGGGTTCTGTAATAACACAACCTTTGAGCTCCTAGTTGTCTTGACCCTTTGGGTCGAGTATATTTATATTTGCGATGTTAATGATGAGTATGCCAAATATTCTGATGACTTCTCAACTATTATTTTCCAATCCTACTAGTGCATTTGGAGGTTTCTCTATTCGTTTGCAGGGTTTTCCTCGCAATGGAGGACATAGTCCCCCATCTAATCCTTCTATTGAGAGTGATCCTTTTCAATCCCTTTGGCCTTATTTAAGTGAAAAAAAATTTATAGGATAGAATACTTAGATGTTTGGTTTTCAATAGTCTTGCATGATTTCTATATCAGTTGGCATGGGGTTAGAGCACACAAAGTGCGGTACCACCACCAACAGGAAGGACATCAACAAGGAAAAAAATAAACTGTCGAGGATAAAGAAACCAACAAAATAACGATATTTGGGTTGAATCAGTTAGATATTGGTCAAGTGAACCATTTTGTAACAACCTAGTGAGCCTATAATTAGAGTTAAAATTGTAAATCTTAGAGAAGAAAAGGATGTATTGGGATACCAATGAATCTGGAAGAAATTATGAACTTGGAAACCTAAGATATTTCTATGAGTGAGATTATCTATTGCAATTCAAATTTGGCATTGATTATATGAATATTCTTCCTTATTAATTGGATGGGATCAACATTTTTTTATCTTCTGCATTGTAATGTCTTGTTTCTGTCAATTATGTCGGATTTGAAGAGATTTTTGGTATGAATTTTGTTTTATACACTCTTTTTGCATTATTGGGTGAGATATGTGTTGATGAGTTGATAAACATGATTTGAGGAATGATTATGTTACTTCTATATATTTTCCTTTAATTTTATGCACATCATGCGGAGTATCACATTACTTTTTACTTTAATGCATGTTGATATCTTTGTCGATCTGAATATAGGTAAAGTAGATGTGATCATAATGATGATAGATTTTGTTGACCTGAATGTGGGGTGATGTGATTATAAGTAGATACGGTTAATAGTTTGTTTGCATCGTATCTTATTGTGATCCTATATTTTTGGGTAATGTTGTGATAGGGTAGGATATAGTGTGAAGTCCTCTTTACACTATGGAAACTTGGTTCCTGCAACCCTCCCTCATACATCTCAAGTGAGACTGCACCTGCTCTGCAGGTGTCGCTGGAAAGGGTAAAACCTTTCTGGGCTGATTTTTATGGAGTCCTTCTCAAGGGTTGTTAACAACAGTGCAAAGTGAACTCCCATCAACAGAACTATTTCAACAAATGGTTTAGTTTTTGGGGCCATAATACAGAAAGGAAGAGGACATGTTGTAGCATATGGAGAAGACAAAAATCCAGGATTGGTTTGATAAGAAACAATGATATTTTGTGGAAGAAGAGAAACATAACCTGATATCATCGATCAAAGACTTTTTGGGGAAACATATCAACTCTTATATTCACAAAATTTTCTTCACTGAATTTTTGATAGTATTGTATGAATGGTTAGCGCGACTTAATTTTTAGAAGAAGAATTTACAGGGAGGAGATCCTGATCAGTGAACCCCAGAACTAATACAGCAGTCACAAAAGATAAACAACAAATATTCAAGGGTTGTCGATGTGTGGATATAAATAATTTTGGAAGGTTACATTACTGAGTTCGATGTCGACACAGTCAAATATTACAGTGGCGCAAAAAGGGAATTTTTTAAGTGACCAAGGGGAATATTTATATTTTCGTTGCAACTATGGATCAAGATGTTCATTAGTGAAAAAAGGAATACTGAAGATGAATTTCAAGGAGTAAATCCTTGGTGTGCAGAGGCTGTGGGTACTGTGAAGGTAAGGGTTTGATGGAATGAGATGGGGTAGATGAAAGGAATTCACGATGAGACTGTGAGGAAATCCACAGAAGAGTGTGGATGCATGCGAAGTGGGGTGAGGTTCCTACAAGAAAACATGAGGAGAATTGAGGAGAGTCCCGGTGTGACCTGAGCAGAAAAGTATGAAAAGGGACCACAAGGGACAAAGCGATGCTATAGTGACAAAAGAAACAACCAGGCTATGCTCAAACCTGACAAAGGACCAACCAAAGCTAAAACATACCTACAACTCCATGCACTGTGTTGAACTTAGGAGGAAGAAACATGAGTTCATCGTAGGTTTTTCTTGTATGTTAGCACAATGGTAATAATAGTGGATCGAAAAGAACTAAGAGGAGACTCGGGACGGCGGGTGAAAAAATAAAATTACCCTTGTTTCAATGTAACGAAACTGAGAATCCTGAAAAATATTGGCTCCTATCTGAATTTGTATGGTTAGTGAAACAAGTAAAATATGAGGACATAAATAAAGGACAACTGGTGATGAACTTTTGGGGTCAAACGTTGGACTGGTATATGCAATTTTTGCAAGCACCAACAGGGCATCCCCTGAAGACCCTAGTGAAAATAAGGACTATAGTGATGGAGAAATTTAAGAAACCAAAATCATAATCATAGTATATTACCTAGTGGAACAAAATAAAGCAATTCCCCAATGAGTAAGTGTGGGATTTCAATCAGCGATTCAAAACTCTAATGGCTAGGGTTAGATTCAGAATGAGCGATGTGCAACATAAATAATGGTTCATTGTAGCATTAGTACCCCACATCTGCATGTCACTAATCCATCATAATATCACATCTTAGAAGAAATCCATGGAAATCACAATGAATATGAAGGATTCACTAGTCGATGAAATAGGGATTGACATGAGCCAGATCTAATTGTAGTTAGTGAATCTCAATAACTGCAGGATATTGATAAGGGAAAAGAGGTCCGCAAATAAATATGGTGCAGCCAATGTCAGTCAGAAGGACATCACAAGTATCAGTGTCCATATTTCCATGAGTAGTTATAGTCAAGAACACCAAATCCACTGAGTAATGGAGGACTACTCTGGTGTCGAATTTATCAAATTAGAGGACATTGGTCAAAATAACATGTGTACTTATAGAAGGTTGTGTAAAAACTATATAATATTTTCTGCAACTTTTGTCATGAAGATAAGGATTCCAAATCTTATGATTTTCTCCAAGAAATAACTATAGATACATAATTTATGAAGGGGAAGGAGAAATGACCAATGGAGAGACCTCAATTGCAACCGTAGTATAATCAGCTTCAACTCCAGTATAACAAGCAGCAATTGCATTATACTTAGCCACAGTATAATTAGTAGAAAACATAGTGTAATATGCCACAACAACAATTCAACCAGCCATAATATAACCAACCTCCGTACCAGCAGCAAGGAGGATTTCGAGGAATATTTCACGTAGGCCGTAACAGAGGATTTGGTTATGGAGGAGCTATGGGTTGAGGCCACACACTAGTCACATGCTATAATTATTGATTACTAAGACAGCATTAAAGAGATTTCGTGAATCTACAATCGTAGTGCACCTATTGTCACATAGCTAATCACGGTGTCAAAGAATGTCCACATCTAATTGCAAAATGACAAGCTAAGTATGTTCCACAACCACAACCAAATCAGAATGCAAACCATAACAAAAATCCTATACCAAATGTGGGGAAGATATCATCTGATATAAGGACTCAGTGAGTACATGTCAGCATAGAAATAAGAGGAGGAGCTATGATAGGAGACAATGGACCCCTGCTAAATGTTCGACCTATGACTTTGAATAAAGTTCAATTTGATGTGGAAATAGAGAAAGAACCCTTATTTGAAGCAAAAGACACCTCTATCAAATACAATGGTAAGTTACCTATTTATGACATGTCATCAAGTTTAGATTGGACAAACTCATCAAGGTAAAAAAAAGGTCAGTACTTTGAACATTTTTCTAGAAATATGTCCAAAATTAGCAAAGTATCGGGATGCATTAGCAAAAATAGCAAGTTTAATGTATTGACAGGAAGAAGGGAAACAAGATCACCCAGTCAATTCATTGCAAAAGAAGAAAACAAGAGGAGAAATGAGAATAAATTTCCATATCAATGAATATGATGTATATTCAATCATCTTGGATTTAGGATTGAACATAAATATCTTAACCAAGAATAGATGGAAAATGATTGGAAAACCACAGCTAGTCTAGTCTCCCATATAACTCCGGATAGCAAATTAGGCCAAGGTTTCTCCAATTGGATGAGTACCTCATGTGCCTGTAGAAGTGGAAGGACTCAAGATGTATGTCAAATTTGATGTTTTTTAAATAGTCGATAATACCATCCCATATCCTACGTTATTGGGAATCAGTTGGGTGATGGAAAACTTTTCGTTTATTAATTTAAAGAAAAGAACAATTACATTCAAAAATAGTGACACAAGGGTCATTGCCTCATTGGACCCCCCCAAAGAATAGCTATATGTTGAAACAATAAAGGAAAAAATCATGGGAGGATGGGATAATTCATACAATGTCTCTAAATACTACATCAATCCCACTACTGATGGAGAGTTAGGATGGTGAAGCATCAGTTCAGAGTCTTCAGAATCTGATGAAGCACTAGAGAACTGGCATAACCAATTGCATGAAGTATCAATAAGAAAGTGCGCACAAGTCACTCAGTCACTAATATGAGTAGAGACTGAAGTAATTGATCTATAGACATATGAAGGACTACCTAACTTAGTAGTTTTTATCACCAAATTTAAAGATAGAGCATCTAAAACACAACGCTTGTTGGTGCTAGAAGAGTCACTGAAGGCCACTCTGGCAAGATGGTGGGCTACACACAAGGCGTTGATATCACATTGGAAAATATGTCAATGATTAATGAAATTTCGATTTGGGTAGGATGAATACTACCACGGAAAGAAATATGATGGAATAAATGATCCGAGAGATCATTTGATAACATGCCAAACAACATGAGAATTAAGGCCAAAGGAGGAATGGGTTCACATGTTCATCCATACGTTGGATGAAATACCATGGAGATGGTATGTTTCTACATAGCTACGAAGGGAAAGAACTATTGGAGTCACTATCCAACCCACACATCATTATTTGGACTATTTGGTCTAATTTACAACTTATCCTAAGTTATATGCTCGAATATGTGACTGCATCATCAACTAAATAATTCTCCTTCAATCAGGGAGGCTAACTGAGTCATCTCCTTCAATCAGAAAGAATAGCTTAGCTTCCTCCTTCAATCAAGGAGAAAATCTGGGTTGATATGCATGATCTAGTTAATTGATGGTTTATCCAAAATTAGTTAATTTATGGTTATTCCACATACTTTTAGTGAAACTATAGCTGTAAAGGCATATCCATCATTATTTTTCTTATTTTTGGTAATTTCCAGTTAACTGGAGTGATTTAAGGTTCCTCCAACAACTTTTGGTGACTCGGTTTAGTTCAGTTTACTTGATATGACCTAATTGAAGTCATACATGTGCTCTCACATACTAAAATTGACATGTAGTTGAGTTCTATTCAATTAGACTCGGTCTAAACTTCCTCTGATTCAGTTAGAGTCAATTATGGTTGTGATTAGTGGTTAACTGATGTGTCTACTCTAGCTAACTGACAGCTACACCACTCTCAGGTATGCAATTCGAATGACCTCCTTGGGATTCAAATTTCCTGGCTATTCATGCCGGTGTGTCACATTGTATCACCGTTTTTTATTAATGATAACAATTATACAACTGCAATTCCTAATTGCAGTGTTTTCATGTCATTTTTCTATGTAATTGATCCTTGAATCTTCTATAAGTTGTGCTTTGGTCCTCATATTACTGTGACTCAATTTTAATAAGAAAAATGTGGGAAGACCTGAATGTCAGCTTCTGTCATACTTTCAGTTTCATGAAAGAAAATCCATTCATCCATAATGTGCTACAGGACATCCGTGATAAAGTATTGGAGATAGTCAAGGCTGATCTACCAAAGAGATCACAGTGGACATCGGCACAACAGATGATGATGAATTGTTACAATATGGAGGGAGAACCCGATGATGAAGATGATCTGAAATTTGTCGATATTCCAAATTAGAAAGGAAGTTACATCATCGAAGCACCGAAAATTCCAAGCGACAAATTCAAGCAACCGTTGAAGATAAATAAGGTCAATATTGGGACAATAGAATACCCAAAGTTCACTAGTATTGGAGATTACTAGGACAATTCAGCGATGGGGAAACCGATCTACTACATGAGTTTCAAGACTTATCACTGACAAAATTTTCTGATATGAAAGGAATTTCATGGGATTTGGGTGAAACAGATATTCCTTTGAAACCTGATGTGAAGCCAGTAAAGCAGCGACCATACAGGTTGAATCCGAGATCCAAAGAGAACGTTAAAGACAAATTAGAATGAATGTTGGATGTAGGGATTATTGAGCATGTTGAAGAGTCAGAATCGATCAGCCTGATGGTTATGCAGGATTAAAATACTAGTGAAATCCAGATTTGCGCCTATCTGAGGAAATTGAATGACACAAGTCTACATGACCATTTTCAATGCCATTTACTGATGAAGTGCAGGAAGCAGTTGGACGACAAGAAATATATTCATTTACAGATGTATTCTGAGGCTATCATTATATAAGGATTGTGAAGGAGGATAGGAACAAAACAACTTTAGTGAGATATTGGGGATGTTTTCAGTATACAATGATTCCATTCAGTCTCAAGAATGTGCCCGCAATTTTTTGAAGCTTAGTTGTTACTGCATTCAAATACTTCATTCATAAATCCTTAGCAGTCAATATGGAAGACTAGACCATCTATGGGTTGGTAAAATACCATACTGTGAACCTTCAATTGATGTTGGAAAGTTTTGATGCTTGGAGAATCCCAAGTACCGATAGTAGGGATTCTCGCCAATAACCGCTCTGAATTAGATTATTTATCGTTTGGTATGGGTAATTCATCCCGTTAGCAGCCCGACTAACATATAGTTTAGTAATGGTTTAAATATATTTTATCGGTTGTGGCCTGGTCCACCATTTATGTGATTTTTTTATGTTTTATAAATGATTTGAAAGTGCCTAAATTAAATGCAGATGATCAGGAATAAAAGGGTTCACAATGTGATGCGTAGGTTCTTACCTCCCATCTTATCTCCTTTGTTCCTAAATCACAAAAAGTAAATAAAAGCTATGGTAAACTAATCTAATTCTAATTAACCTATCCCTAGGGAGCACGATGATTATTTGTACGAGTAATGTACTATATTTTATGCACACATAATTTTACAGATAGCTGATATAATTCAGAATACATGGAACACAGCAGAAAGATCAACATAGAGATAGATCATTGTTTATTAAATCATTCATTACTCATTTTCTGCACAAGATTCAAAACAAGAAAATGAAATCATTCATGACTAAGAAATAGTTCAGAGTTAGAACGATCTCACAAATTTCCATAGTCAGCCAATAGAGAAATAGTTCTATCTATCCATCCACACAACATGCATTTGAAACTCAACATCTCCTTCTCCAGCAGAAAATTCGATCCTCTTTATTATAATCAGTAATAGTTCCTCTTACAATAAGTATTCCACATGAGAAATATAGAAAATTCCCTCTCCTATTCGACTTCACCTACATTTATACATTTCAAAATGACTTTTGGGCTTCCTCAACATTCGGTTACAAAAGCTTTGTCTTCTAGTATATTTTCTAATTAAGAGATAAATAAAAAATTAATTACAATTTATTTCCATGTGTCAAAAATAAAAAACACTTAAGTGGGCCCATTCAACTCATCAATGAATTTATTCCATGCCTTAGCATCTGAAAGAATTATCTCAAACCCGGCTAGCTCCAAGACTCTGACCGTGACTTCATGTTTGGAAGCCTGAGCCCTTTTGTTATCCATCCTTGCTGGGAGTATTCGAAGATGCTATTCTAAAAGGTAGATACTCACTACATCTTGAGCAATCACATTTTGAATCACCCTTTCATCTAATTTTTTATTCTACTATATGCCAAGCTCATCCTCCTGAAATCTAGCATGTAATTGCTTCAAGTCTTCTTCGTGAGGTGAAAGCTCATCTAGCCTCCTCTTGGATGATGTATGACATCTATTATGGGTTGTGAGCACTTTCTTAGAAAACTCCCTGCATTTGTCTATTGTCTTTTGGACTGCCTCTATGAATATCTCAGCAGCTCTATTTTTGAAACCTATCAGTTCATACTCAAGCTACAATCTTTATGGAACTTTGACTGGTGTGTTTTGTGGAGGATTCTTGGTCATTTTCAACAATGTCAATCGTCCTTGAATGACTTCTACAACATCTTGAGTTTTGTCTTTGAACTTTGCAGCTATGGCTGAAATTTCCCGCAATTGATCTTCTACTTGTTTGACTTTGAAAACTTCTCCTGCGAGCTAAACCTGCATCTGATAGATCTTACACCTGAGAAAAAGAGCATGCCTTGTCAGAGGTGCTATATCAGTGTTTTGTTCATTTTCTTCCTTCAATAACACCTCCAAAAAACTCTTTTGAGCTTCTAATCCTGCCACTTGGGCTTCATATTATTCTACTCACTGATTACGTGTAGACTTCTGTGCTTCTATCTCTGCAAAAAAAAATTCCAATTCCCCTTTCTCCTTGCTAAGCTTCATGTTTGATAGATTCAAATTATTCCACTCTTCTTCTAGAATTTGATACTTGTGTTGAAGCTTCTCATAGTTTGAAAGAGTAGATTCATACTTTCTCTTTGATTATTTTCCTACTCTCTCTTCCTTTCTCAAAACCTCTTTCATCTTGGCCATTTTACCCTTACACTGCTCAAGGGTCTCTGTGAGCTTATCAATATTATGAGCATTTGCATTAGAGGAAATTTCAACTCAAAATGGGCCTTTTAACACTAATTCAAATTCCATGTCATCATGTGTTAGCCAATGAAATTGCTTTAAATTTGAAATATTGTATAGGTCTTAAACAAATTTTTAATATAAATTTGGTGATAGGTATCATAAAAAAAGCTATTTTTTTGTTCATATTTTCGACATATCTTCCTATGTTTTTACTGAAATTTTGATCGGGAGAGCTCCATGGATGCAAAATTAAATTCCACATCCAACGAGTACCCACTTGACATACTTTTGACGGACCATGCTACCCTAAAAACAAGAAATACCTGAAAAAATGTCATGATCATTTTTTCAGGTATTTCTTGTTTTTGGGGTAGCAGCTTCCGTCAAAAGTATGTCGAGTGGGTACTCGTTGGATGTGTAATTTTATTTCTCATACAACAAACTCTCCCGAACAAAATTTGAGTAAAATGACAGGGACNACAAAAAAAGTAGTTTTTTTCTTTTCTTCCTCCAAAATTAATAAATATTATTTTATTATTTTAACTATTATTTTATTATTTTTCTTAGGAGGCCCATTTTTAGTTGAAATTTCCTCTAATGAATATACATTTGCAATTCCCATGGAGGCCAGTTGATTCATATTATCCTCTACATTTCTCACTACTGTTCTTTTTGTCATTGTGGTGACCGGGGCTTTGTTTCCCATCCTTAGAGTCTTCTCCATTTTCCACACATTCGACTTATTTTTGGGATCAAATTGTACATATTCTAGGAATGAAACCTTGTACTTCTTTGATGGGGTAAATGGAACCAATTCCAACTCACCTAAAGGGATATTCCATCATGTAAGTATAGTTTCTGAAGTGGATGGAAGGTCCTCTAGGTCATTCCAAATATTGCTTCATCCTTGATCCTCACCACCTACATCATCCTGAATTTCCTTGGTTTGTTCTTCTGTGAATCCTTCTTGGTCTTGTACTTTTGTTTCTGGATTTAAAGCTTCTTGAGTTATGGCCCTTTCTAGTTCTACAATCTTTCTTTTGATAGTCTCCTCTTTTTTTCTCTTATCTTCCTCCCTCTTTTTCATAGCTACTTATTCTTCTTCATTTTCTCGCTGCTTTTCCTCAGCTAAAAAGTTCTTTGAACTTATTGCCAACCTCCTTGCAGCTTCTTCTTTTTCTTTTTATTGGAGCCTAATCCTCCTGTTCTTTTGGTTGTGGGTTGCTGCTGCTGCTTCCTTTAGCCCCAGTTACTTTGGTCTTCATTTTCAACCGCTTATTCAAAGCAACCATGCTTGAAACATTCCTGTATATTTATTCATCTTTGTCCACATAGTTAGTATATTCAAAATTTACCTTTAGGGATTCCTTATATGCTGTGACCTGTTAGGATTATTAATCCTCCCTTGTCCAAATTTGGTCATATGTCTAAATCGGGAGTCATGTCTAAATCAGGAGTCCATCCAGTCTATTTATAGTCATTAGCACCATTGAGTCCACTTGACCTAATTGGGGCACATGTTTCAGTTACTAAAGTGTGGGGAACACTAATTAAGGCTCACTGCCACTTATTGCACTTGATTGCATAAATTTAGGAGTCTCCTAGATCAATCCCTACAATTTAGGAAGCCACTGGGAGTGCTGAAACCAACCAAGGTCAGTTCACTTCAGTTAATGACTAGTCAAGCTAAGTTAGGAGTCAGTTATATTCAGTTCTAGTCCTCTACATTCAGTTAGTGCTAGGTTTACTTGACTGCACACATGTAGGGTGCATTTCTCACCTACCACAATTATTTAACCATTAGTCAACACTAAATGTAACACTTGAGTTGTGTTTTAGAGCTCCGATGAACTCCGATTACGGTTTAGACAAGGACAGTTAACTACTGGGTCCTCCGATAGTGATTTAGACAAGGTCTTGGTTACCTATAGTCAAGTAGATTCTAATCAATTCAAAATTCCTCATGTGGATTCGAATTTATTGTGGCTATTAAATCCATTTTACTTCATTGTAATTATAATCTGGATTACTTTTTTTTATTAATGAAAGCATTCACAGCTGCAAGCCTTTTGCACTGTTTCATTCTTCAATTGCTGAGTAAATTGTGAGATCTTCTTTGTGAGTTGTGTATTTGTCTATAGATCTATATGCTCAAATTTACATGGTATCAGAGCCTCGACGGACAAGGCACTTCTCCTCCTCAGATCTCCTACTAGATCATTTTTTTTGTTTTGCAGGTACAACTTCGAAATGAATTCATCAGTTCTTCTTCTCACCCGATCCTCAAACTATTTTGAATGGAAGGTGAAGATGATTGGATTTCTGAATAGACAAAAACTCTTTTGGGTGTCTGATGGATTCGGTAGAAATTATTTTGAGAGTGAAAATGTCTGGCTAAATGCAAAGGATGCAGCTTTTGAAATAATGAAACTGGCTCTTTCTCCTAGCATGCGCTACCTCAGTAGATCTATTAAAGATCCACATGAACTTTGGACAAGATTGGATAGAACCTTTGGAATTGATAGCACATGGGGGAGCACATCCATCACCATAAGCATCCTTGATTCAAAAGTCTTGGCCTCTACTCTCTTTGATAAAGTTGTTCAAGATGAAGATGAAGTAGAAGCTTCTACACAGTCAATTCGAATTGAAGACAGTCTCCATGCAGTGACTCCTTCTCCTGATGCTCCAGAAGTTCATGAGATCTCTGATATCTCATCTTCTCATATTGCTGAAATAGAAGAAGAAATTCAAATCTCTCATATTGAAGAAAAATTCTGCTGCACTTCCATGCAAACATTCACCGGTGATTTTCCTTTAAATTATGTGCAAAATTTACCAGTAATTGCTTCCGAAAGTGAAGAGAAATTTGATTTTTCTTCCTCTAATGTTTCTGCTTGTGTGAAAATATGTAAAAAAATTGGATATTTTGGAATAAATATCAGATTATAAGAGTGAAAAATTCACTCCCCATGATCTATATCTTCCAGCAAATTCCTGCAGGATTGCATGCACCAAAATTAAGAATTTTGAAGAAGAAGAAAGTTGTGCATCCACCATCTCGGTTAACCAGTTATTTGAATCTGATAATAACCTTATTGGATATGATATGATATTATTTAGATCTGATCTGATATTTATTGGTTTAATATATCAAATTCATAATCTTTCAGTACTGCTTGTAGCTGTTCTCATCAACGGTGTGAAGAAACAAGTACCGCAAGTCTCCTACAAAATTGTTGATGGGGATTTGATTCCATTTCACAGTTTTGGATCTATTTTGAACCTATTTAGATATTATTTAATTTCTGATATGATATTATTTGGTTCATATTTTAAAATCAAAAAGCATTCAGTCATGCTTGTAGCTGCTCTCACCAATTCCGGTGTGAAAAATCATGTACCGCACTTTCTCTTCAAAACTGCTGATGGGGATTTGGTGTTAGTTTCCTCATATTAGGTTGCTGATATTTTGTTATGTGATTCATTATCTATTTCAGAAGCTATATCAGACTATGGAGCTCAAGCATTCGCTCTCAACAGTCCCAGTGCTTCTCTACCATTGATCACATGCTCATCTCCTCACAGAACTAGTAAAGAGGAAGATTTTCTGCATCTGCCTCGACACCTGCTCCTAACACTTGGGGATTTTCTTACCACTCATGGTTTTCTGTTCATGGATGCAACATATAATTTTCTTGAGTGGTCCTCACATTCTCTAAATTCTCAAGAACCTTTTCTCACTTTTCAGTTGACTTCAGTTGCTCTACATGGATCAAGTCTTCATCCGACAGCTGTCTATATTTCTGATTTAGTTGAGCATATCATTCTTCTTCCAAAGAGAAAGATTCCTCCAGACACAATGATGGATAGGTTCACATGCCAGGCCCTAGGATACTTGTGCACAGAAGAACCAGATTGATCCTGATTCTACATGCTTAATTAGAAGGGGGATTTTTTTCCCATGTGGTTTTTCCCCAACACCTTGTTTTTGAGCAGTTACCTTACTTTACTTGATGTAATGGGTGACCTATGGTATTAGTTACCAGGGCCCACAGATTTTCCAATTTAGCATTCAGGGGGGGTGTTAGGATTATTAATCCTCCCTTGTCCAAATTTGGTCATATGTCTAAATCGGGAGTCATGTCTAAATCGGGAGTCCATCCAATCTATTTATAGTCATTAGCACCATTGAGTCCACTTAACCTAATTGGGGCACATGTTTTAGTTAGTAAAGTGTGGGGAACACTAATTAAGGCTCACTGCCACTTATTGCACTTGATTGCATAATTTTAGGAGTCTCCTAGATCAATCCCTACAATTTAGGAAGCCACTGGGAGTGCCGAAACCAACCAAGCTCAGTTCACTTCAGTTAATGACTAGTCAAGCTAAGTTAGGAGTCAATTACATTCAGTTCTAGTCCTCTACATTCAGTTAGCGCTAGGTTTACTTGACTGCACACATGTGGGGCACATTTCTCACCTACCACAGTCAGTTAACCATTATTCAACACTAAATGTAACACTTGAGTTGTGTTTTAGAGCTCCGATGAACTCCGGTTATGGTTTGGAAAAGGACAGTTAACTACTGGGTCCTCCGATAGTGATTTAGAAAAGGTCTTGGTTACCTACAGTCAAGTAGAGTCTAATCAATTTGAACTTCCTCATGTGGATTCAAATTGCTTGTGGCTATTAAATCCATTTTACTTCATTGTAATTATAATCTGGATTACGTTTTTTATTAATGAAAGCATTCACAGCTGCAAGCCTTTTTCACTGTTTCACTCTTCAATTGCTAAGTAAATTGTGAGATATTCTTTATGAGTTGTGTATTTGTATACAGATCTATATGCTCAAATTTACATGGTATTAAAGCCTCAACGGAAAAGGCACTTCTCCTCCTCAGATATCCTACTAGATCATTTTTTTTGTTTTGCAGGTACAACTTTGAAATGAATTCATCAGTTCCTCTTCTCACCCGATCCTCAGACTATTTTGAATGGAAGGTGAAGATGATTGGATTTCTGAATAGATAAAAACTCTTTTGGGTGTCTGATATGAGGGTTCATTTGTTCCCACATACATCCTCAAATATGTACCTTATTTAGAGAAGAAGTAATCCCCATACTCCTTAATGGACTCCAAGGATCCCTCAGATAGGCATGCACATTCATCTAGTAAAATTAGTCGGTATAGGGGCATCAAGAATTATTCACATATCATATTGCAATGATTATGATATTTGTGAGACCCTAATATCTGGTAAGATGTGTATATAAGGTATTTCCCTCCCTTCCATTTACAATTTATCGCTTCAAACCAATGGCAGTAAAGAATGTAGTCCAATAAGAAGGACGACTTATAGAATTCAGACTTGCTGAGGTGCAAGCCTTCTTGGTTTGCTTTGATAGAGGTGGACATATTTATTTCTATTATGTCAGCCCAGTTGAATACTTTCCCTTTCATATCTATATGGTAAATCAGTGGGATTCTCCCAAACTTGTAAAAATTCCCATCAGCTCTGTCATAAATTTTGTTCAACATCAGCACTATCAATATGTATGGGGTCCTTAGATGAGCAGTCTCATACTCCTCCAATTGCTTGTGTCTGAAATTATTTCCCTCCACCACCATCATTTTTGCTGTGGCTACCTAGTCAATTTGTAAGCTCTTCACCGACTCAGTTGTCATACTAACCTCTTTCTATGGAAAATTGTATGTTGCTAATAAAAATGCAGGTGTGAAAGAGGAAAAACCTTTGTTCTCTGCATCATTCATCATCATCCATGTTATATCTATCCTAGGAAACATCCATCTGATGACTTCTACACAAGGGAAAATTCCTGGTCTAGTAGTCACCTTGGTTATCCTGGATCTCAGCATGTTATCATATAGGGCCAAGTATTCCAACCATGCTTCTGAAATTTTGTTTTCTACCAGCATGTGATAAATCTGATGCCATTCGAACTCGGGCTCAGCTCTAGTGCCTACCTTTGTATCCTCATAAATTAATTCAGCCCTTGACACAGGTGCAACTTCTGCAACTTCTACATCTGAATCGTATTCAATGATATTGGGATTCTTTTTCCCTTTCTTTGTCATACTGTCAAGTGTGAGCATTGAATGCACAAAACATAAAAAACATTTCAGTATTTACCTCATTAAACTAACCCATGTATTTGAATGAGAGAAGAAAACAAAATTTATATATCATGTTAGGAAAAATTGTTCAAACAACATCAATAGTTTGCATTACCCTTCCATCCTCGGCCATTGAGTCAAGACAAACACGAGGCAGGTTAATGGGTAAGATAATGGAAAAAAACCTTATGCACAGGTGTGTCTCGGCTCCTGTGCTCTAGTAGTGAAAAAATAACCTAAACTTCTATGACACCTTTTGACCCAGAGACACAAATACTATAAGAGACTTATGACCCGTAAGCAATTCTTCAAGGCTGGATGGTGAGGATGCCCTAGGTTAAAATAACCAGGCCCAATATGCCATAGTCGAAATATATAGAACCAAAACCTACATATAAGGATATTGTAGCCTTTACTATCGCCTAAAGGTGATACATAACTCAGCTTCATGCCGACGACAAACACATGCCTCTAGAGATCTGTCATTTAACGACTAAGTCTGTGGGCAGAATACTCCAAATAAAACGGTAGAACTCTAACAGGTTTTTTGGGAAAAAATGTTTCTGAATGAAAAGGTAGAGCTTTATGAGTAGGTGAGGTAGCCCCATCTAGGTTAAAACTTTTTTAAATATAGATCTAAACCTAAAAATTCATGGGGGAGCTCCTTTTAAACCAAAACAAAAACCCTATCTACTCCCCACACAACGTATCGACCACTTACAGCTCAAAAATAACTTAAATCATAAAACCAACCCAAGGTGAATGGCAAGCTACCTAGTAGACAACAGGATGGACACACAGTCGAACATGCTCAGTGAGGACACTGCACATGAGCTCCATAGGTGTTCCCACCAATCACGTAAACTCTCTTACGGGATAAATATCCCTAACAACCTTTACTTACCATAAAACAAAGAGGGGAACAATCATTTTCCAACATCATATAAATAAGTATTCATGGGTAAAAAGCTTTTAATCTGGTAGGTAAAAGCATTAAAATTACACATGTTTTGAAAAACGCCATTGGCGCCAAAATAATGAGTGCCAGATGACAAGAGATCAGTCAATATGAAAAAATCCTCGACAACAGTGGCTTTAACATCCCAATAAAGCCACAACCATTGCCTCAGTACGCCAACACTTCTTTTGCGGCTTCGGCAGTCAAAACAACACCGAAGAAAAATGTGAATGATAGCCGACATAGCGGATCCAAGACTCAAACTTCTCTGCAGAAGAGAGGCTTGTGAGGATCGGGTTAATGATGAGGAAAATTCTCTGCCTCTTCCGACGATGAAAATGAAAGATATGCGCTATGGAGGGTCTACAAAATTAGAGAAGATATCGATACTAAACTTGCAAGCATGTCCACCATTGCAGCCAAAACCTTAGGAAAATTCCGTTACCATGGACAAAATGACCCGATGATGCTTAAGGAAAAGGAAACTCCGCTGAAGCGGCTTCAAAAATAGAACAAGATGTGAAACCATCTGTACTAGCAGAACAAAAACATAGGGAGTCTATCCGACATTCAAACTGAAGCTTCATCCGTTGTTGCGGCTTGACCCTTGAGAAAATTCCTCTATGCAAGATGTAAGGCCAATCGATGTAGGAGCTCAAAAAATGAAACCCATCCATCGTAGCAGGATGAAAAGAAATCAGAATCATTTTTGATATGCAAACCAGAAAATTCACCCATTGTTTCAGCACAAACCTGAGAACGCGTCCACCATAGCGACATGAAAATGAAAAGCTATCCATTTAGCGGCTCTTAACTTGGAAAACCATCCGCTACAATGAGTTAAAAGAAAACTTTCCCTCTTGGTAAAAAAACCAAAAATATTGAGACTTTCCTATGTTAAAACCAAATAATAAATGCTAGATTTCAAACTCAAAATTCTATAAGAATCAAAGCTAGGATTTTAAAGGGGGTCCTAAAAAATGTAAATTTTTTTGGGGAATAGTTGCAGCAGCAACAATTGGAGACTGGATGGTGAACACAAATATCTGGAAAAACTAACTTTTAAAACCAAAATTTGCTTCACGATATTCTATTAAAACAACTCTTCCCACACTTTTCAAGATTTCTTTAAGATGTCCAGACCTTTCCAGGACTACGATATTTAGAACTTTAAGATTGATTATGGTCCACTAGGATAAGGTAACCAAGTTTTCCAAAGGTACCGATAACTCTTCTGAGGCCAATATATGAGGTTCATTTACTTATTCATTTGGATTGCTTATAGCTCAGACACCACAAGATTGTAACAGAGTGTGGACAGACATATTTGTTTGTTCCTCGTTCCCATGCCTTTTGCATTCTTTTGATGCTTTTGGACTTTTGTCATTTTGAGTCTTCTCGGATTGCTTCTTTTATTTGAAACTTGGTTTAGTTTGTCCCATCCATAATGTCCTTTTGTGTGAGAGATGTTGAAATATTGTAACTTTGAAGAATATTCTATATGTATCTTTTGTGGTCCTCAATGGTCCTACTAAGAGAACCACTTGTATTATCTTGTACCCTGATGCTTCTAATCGGAAGAACTAATAAGAGTCATGAGGTTATCCCCTCTAATTGTAAAGGTGGGTCATTAGCACCCCAGTGTGGTTACTTGAGCCTACATGTCGGATGAGTTAATTAAAGTGAACGGATGAATATAAATAGAGGTGTGGTGCTCCTCATTTGGAACACACATTCTCACTTGTGTAGTGCATTAGTGGAGAAGAGAAGTAGCTGGAGAAGGAGGAGGATCAGGCTTTGATCTCCTTGTTGGTTGTATCTTTTATCTTTTTTGGGGAATCTATATTGAGGAAGCTTTTGTTGGGTTTTTCCCTTTAGGGTTTTCCCAGGATAAATCTTTGTGCTCCTTTTGTATGGTTGTGCTTGTCTATCTTTCAGTGATCCTGTTTATATGCTTTTGTTATGAAAATGTAATGAAACACTGATGTCTTAGCTAAGCATATGAAAAATTTAACATGGTATCAGAGCCACCCTGAAATAAGGAATTGTGCAGCTACAGAATCTAGGGCTTCTTAATTTTTGGTTCTCTCTCCATAATCAATCAGCAAAAGAAGGCTAGGCTGACTCTCCATTGAAGGGCGCATCTTTCTGTCGAAGCGGAATTCGATTCCGAGCATTTTCAGTTTTCAGTGCGGGAAATTAAGGCTTCTTGCAGAAGAATAATTTTTGAGTGATCCCAGCATAGGATTTCTCTCCTCATAAAAATCAAATTTTAGAGACCTGGATCAAGATGTTTGGTTGGGTGAAACTCCAGGAAAGTCAAACCCTAGTTTGACCTCAAGCTAGAAAAACCCTAAATACTAAAACTGCTACGTTTTGGTACATTCGCTATATCCTGAGATTAGCAAAGGTTCAGGAGATGAAAATTGCAGAGACCTAATATAAAATACCTATGTACATTGTGTCCAAAATTTAGTCTCATATTAGCTATATTCTGGGATATATGATCCCTCCAAGTTAGGGTTCCAGCCTCTTCCAGAATTCATCCCTAAACAAGACACCTGGGGATAATTGCAATATCTTGGGCTACAGAGGTCCAAATGGAATTCCTGAAGATATTCCAGAAATGGAACGGACTGTAATTCTCATGGTATGAACTACAGACTTAGAATATGAAACAGTGACACGTGGAAATCTATATAACTTCATTGTTCAGAATAGTCCTATAACAATGCATCTTGGGAAAATGATCATAAATCCCAATTGGTGAAACCAATTCTGATGAAACCTATGGTGTTGGATCAGGGACATGCGAGGTTACCTTAGTGAGCAATTTTAGAGACAAAGGAGTAGTAATTTTGGAGATATCATAGAAACAGTGACAAGCATTTCTATAGAAGAAATTGGAAAACTAGGGCTTCCTGTTCCTGGAGCTTCCCTCCACTGTTTTCAAAAAAGGAGTACTTTGGATAGCTCCATTTGAAGAGATATATATTTATATCCAATCATATGTAAAATATTCCAAGTTTTTAAAATTAAGGTTTCTGTGGCAAACCCTAGATCAGCCAGCTCTGGAACCAGGACGGACACCTCAAATCGGTAAGATCTAATCCTTTGTTATTTGCATTTGAGGTTCTCATTTCAAAGTGATATATCACATCAGCTTGATGATAAGCTTGATGAATTTGAAAAATTCCAAGCATGGAATCATTTGATCTCTTTGAAGAAAATTGATTGGACACCTTCATGAGTAGAGAGGTTCTAATTCCAGAAGGAGATGAGGCTCAAAGCCTTACACAAGAAGAACTTGATCAAGGCCAAGAAGATCATTGTTGATTCAATCACGGATCAACTCGTACCATAAGTGTCTTCCCTAAAGACACCAAAGATGTTTGATTCCTTGATCAAGATATTTGAAGATAAGAACATTAATCAGAATACGGATTTGAGAAAATAGTTGAAGAATGTGAAGATCCAGAATGCAGAACATCTTGAAGCGGTAGAAGAAGAATTGGAGATTGCAGAAGTGGTGATAGCCACCTTGAATGGTCTCCCAGGATCATAGAATTCATTCATTCAAGGAATGTGTGCCAAAAGGAAGTAATTACTTTCAACAGACTCTGGGAAGAAGAAGAATCTCGACTCATAAGAAGAGAAGAAGAAGGTGGGAGAAATTGAAGATCAAGCTCTCACCATTCAAAGAAGATCCCTCAAGCAATGAGTAATGTGAAGAACTCAATTCTTGAAGAAACTCTTATCCATCTTATCATTTGGATAAGAAATTATGATGTCATGAATGAATAAGATGATGAAGTAGAAGGATCAAGAAGGAGTCTACCCATGAAACGAATAAAAGATAAGTATTCAATTGTCTTTGCATGATATTGTTTTGTTATGCATTTGATTATATTTAGTTGATGTATTATGCATGATAGATTGTTTGCATTAATTATTGTATACTACTAATATTCTTGTGATGGGTAAGTAGCTCATGGTGCCATACAACTCTCCATTGCTACTTATCAAATCTCTTTGCTGACATATTGGATTAGTGCACAATCTCAATGATGTCATGGTAAATATGGAAGACATCTAGAAAGTTTCCGTGAGACATGGATGAATGTTGTATTGGCTAAACAATTGTATGATGCATAATAATTTTTTGTTATGCATATGTTTTATAGTTCTAACCATGTAACTGGTGCATTTGAATTGTAGGAAAGGTCCTGTACAACCTCCTACAAGAAAAGAAGGATGAGACTTGTTCCGAAGAACAAGTGATGACAATTCAAGATTCACTCCAATGAACATGAATCTGAAGCTACCAGGGTCA
This sequence comes from Pseudotsuga menziesii, assembly GCA_001517045.1. Taxonomy (NCBI): domain Eukaryota; kingdom Viridiplantae; phylum Streptophyta; class Pinopsida; order Pinales; family Pinaceae; genus Pseudotsuga; species Pseudotsuga menziesii. The sequence goes on along the minus strand of LPNX010881510.1, from coordinate 255,866 downwards.
GAGACACCATGACAGAAGAAAGAGCTTCAGGGAGTGGTAGGTCCACCTCGAAGGATGAATACCACCATGGGTATGAGAGATAACTCAAGATGAAGAAAAGAATGCTATGAAAGAAGCTATGATCAAAGAATAATAGTTGATCATGGGGAATGATGTATACGATATGATTTCGAGACATAAAGGGAAGTGTGTAGTATCTTCCATATGGATCTACAAGAACAAGTGTACAAAGCAAATTTCATGAGTTTCCTTTGAAAGAATAGACTATGACATGACATACTCTATTGACAATTATATGTCAAGCATAGAACCACCTATACAGAATGAAGAGGGAAGATGATACTCCACTTCAGGGGGAGTGACTACAGAAGATATCTGAGTTCAACATGGTACGACATGATGGACAATTTCCTAATGGATCGAGACTTTACCAAGAGTAAAGTGGGTTACAACCTTCAAGATTGAATGCAGAAGACTAGGATATGTTGATGACCTGAAAAGATGAACCCATGATAGATGTTATGATGAAAGAATACTACAATCATGTTTGGGATATAATACTAAGACTAGAAAGCAAGAATGCGGTATCTTCCAAATGGATCAGTAAGATAAAATATGCTACTGATAGAAGTAAGGAAAGACTTGTGGCTTCTCTCAGAAAGAGGGAATTAGTTCTGAAGAGACACTTACTCCAAGAAGCAAGGTATAATTTCTTCAGAACTATCATGGTAGTTTCTTCCATGATGAAGTAAAGACAAGCCTTCCTTAATGGTATGATTGAGGAAGAGTTTTACATCGAATAGTCACAAGGATTTGAAGTTGAAGATAGATGGACTCACGTATGCAAGTTGAAAAAAGGCCCTCTATGGCTTGAAGCAAGCTCCCAGAGCTTAGTATGGAAGAATAGATAGTTTCCTGACGAGCATGGCATTTTCCAAGAGTAAAGTCGATCCTAACCTTTATCTCAAGGTTGTAGAAGATGAACCTGTCATCCTGTTATTATATGTGGATGACCTATTTCTAATAGGGAATGAGAAACAAATTGTAGAATGCAAGAAGAAGTCCACTGAAGAATTTAGACCTTGGTCTAATACTTTATTTCCTAGGTCCAGAAATATGAAGGAATCTTTCTCAATAAAGGAAAGTATGCAATGCAAAGTTTGAAAAGATTTGATATGTTGGAATGCAAAGTCATGGCCACACCCATGGACTCCAACCTGAAGCTGTTAGCTGATGACTCATCAGAGTTAGTGGATGTGACTCATTTAGACATATTATTGGGTCATTAATGTACTTAACAAATTCCAGACTAGACATTTGTTTTGTTGTAAACACCTTAAGTCAATATCTTGTTCAACCAAGATGGGTTCACCTAGTAACCGTAAAACATGTGGTGAGATATCTGAAAGGGACTATAGACTTTGGACTATATTATGATGGTAGCCATGAGTATAGATTGTATGGCTACATAGATGCAGATTGGGCTGGAAGTATCTCAGACAGGAAAAACACATTAGGTAGATGCTTTTGTTTGGGGTCTTCTATGAGTTCATGGTTTAGCAGAAAACAGTCTAGTGTTTCTTGTAGCACGGCTGAAGAAAAATACATAGCAGATTGCTCTGCTAAGTTGTGAATTCATATGGCTTCGAAAGCTGATATCAGGTCTCTTTGACCTGAATATGGATACTACAATGATTCTATGAGATTTGTGATGACAGAGAACCCTGTGTTCCGATTGTAACACATAAAAATTTGGTATTTCTACATACGAGATAAGATGTAGATGATTATGTTTCAGTATTCCCATACTAAAGATATAGATGATGTTTTAGTATTTACATACTGTAGATGCAGATGATGATGATTCCGTATTTCTATACTGAAGATATAGATGATGATGCTTTCAGTATTCACATATTGGAGATAAATATGGTGATAGTTCAGTATTCACATACTGAAGATGTAGATGATGATGGTTTGAATGATGATGTATTGATGAAGCCTCTATCTCGGGTAAAGTTCGAACACTTTCGAGACAAGCTTGGTGTTGTTTGAAAAGACCTTCCTTCAAAGGGGGAGTAGTGATGTCGCAGTGGTATTGTATCATCCCTGGGCACTTGCCCTAAAGTGATCCAGAGACCTCGGTCCTCGACAATGAAGAGGGATTGTATCATCCCGGGACATTTGTCCAAAAGTGATACGGTGACCTTGGTTTTCGAGAATGAAGAGGGATTGTATCATCCTGGGACATCTATCCAAAATAGATCCAGTGACTTCGGTCTTCATGAATGTGGTGGGATTGCATCATCCCTGAACTTTGGTTCAAAATGTATCTGGAGGTCTCGGCCCCCGTGAATGTGGTGGGATTGCATCATCCCTGAACTTCGGTTCAAAATGTATCCAGAGGTCTCAGCCCCCGTGAATGTGGTAGGATTGCATCATCCCTGAAATTTGGTTCAAAATGTATCCAGAGGTCTCGTCCCCCATGAAAGTGGTGGATTGCATCATCCCTGAACCTCGGTTCAAAATGTATTTGGAGGTCTCGGCCCCCGTGAAAGTGGTAGGATTGCATCATCCCCGAAATTCAGTTCACAATGTATCTGGAGGTCTCGGCCCCCGTGAAAGTGGTGGATTTCATCATCCCTGAACCTCGGTTCAAAATGTATCCGAAGGTCTCGGTCCCCATGAAAGTGGTGGACTACATCATCCTTGAACCTCGGTTCAAAATGTATCCGGATATCTCGGTCACCGTGAATGTGGTAGGATTGTATCATCCTTGAAATTTGGTTCAGAATGGATCCAGTGACTTCGGTACTTGAGGACGTGTGTTGATCCCATAATTCCTAAAGGAAGGATTGTCTGAGTTCCACATCTGTGTTGATCCCATAATTCCAAAAGGAAGGATCGTTAGTAACTCCATAAAGACCTAAATCCTATAATTTTGAAAGGAAGGATCATTGAATTGATCCCGTAATTCCAATAGGAAGGATTGTCTGAGTTCCACAGATGTGTTGATCCCATAATTCCAATAGGAAGGATTGTCTGATTTCCACATCTGTGTTGATCCCATAATTCTGAAAGGAAGGATCGTTAGTAACTTCGTAAAGACCTAAATCCCGTAATTCTGAAAGGAAGGATCATTGAATTGATCCCGTAATTCCATTAGGAAGGATTGTCTGAGTTCCACAGATGTGTTGATCACATAATTCCAATAGGAAGGATTGTCTAAGTTCCACAAATGTGTTGATCCTGTAATTCCGAAAGGAAGGATCATTGGTAACTCCGTAAAGACCTAAATCCTGTAATTCTGAAAGGAAGGATCATGTTGATGTTTTGATGATAATGATGTTTTCATCATGATGATGACATACTGATCGAAAGATCAGTGTATGATGATGATGATGTACTGATCGAAAGATCAAAGTATGATGATGATTACGATCTACTGATTGAAAGATCAGAGTGTGATGATGATGATGTACTAATCGAAAGATCGGAGTATGATGATGATGATGTACTGATCGAAAGATCAGAGTATGATGATGATAACGTACTGATCAAATGATCAGTATGTGATGATAATGACGCACTGATCAAAAGATCAGAATATCATGATGATGATGTTGTTTAAGAATTGAAGTATGATTATGGTGCTAATCACTATGTTACTGATCAGGTTGCTGATCAAAAGAACAAAATGCTGAAGAAGTTGTTGCTGATCGAAAGATCAAAGTACTAAAGATGTTGCTAATCGAAATGTTGAATATGTTGTTGCTGATCGAAAGATCAAAGTGCTAAAGATGTCGCTGATCAAAATGCTGAATATATTGTTGTTGATCAAAAGGTCAAAACGCTAAAGATGTTGCTGATCGAAAGGTCAAAGTGCTAAAGATGTTGCTGCTGATTGAAAGGTCTAAGTGCTGAAGATGTTGCTGTTCAAAAGGTCAAAGTGCTGAAGATGTTGCTGAAGATGTTGCTGAAGGTGTTGCTGATCAAAAGGTCAAAGTGTTGAATATGTTGCTAATCAAAAGGTCAAAAGATTTTGATGCTGATCAAAGAGTTTCTGTCGTTGAAAATTGAAGACGAAGACTATATGATGTTGAAAAGCTTCCAATGATTTACAGATGTGTTACCCTGATGATGTTGATGATGTCCTCTAACTCTCTCCTACTATTGTTGTTGTTGATGTTGTTGTAGAATATCCTTCTCGTTAAGGGGGAGTGTTGAAATATTGTAACTTCGAAGAATATTCTATATGTATCTTTTGTGGTCCCTGATGGTCCTACCGGTAGAACCACTTGTATTATCTTGTACCCTGATGCTTCTAATCGAAAGAACTATCAAGAGTCATGAGGTTGTCCCCTCTAATTATAAAGGTGGGTCATTAGCACCCCAGTGTGTTTACTTGAGCCTACATGTGTAACTCGAGCCTACATGATTAACTCGAGCCTACATGTCGGATGAGTTAATTAAAGTGAACGGATTAATATAAATAGAGGTGTGGTGCTCCTCATTTGGAACACACATTCTCACTTGTGTAGCGCATTAGTGGATAAGAGAAGTAGCTGGAGAAGGAGGAGGATTAGGCTTTGATGTCCTTGCTGGTTTTATCTTTTATCTTTTTTGGGGCATCTATATTGAGGAATCTTTTGATGGGTTTTTCCATTTAGGGTTTTCCCAGGATAAATCCTTGTGTTCCTTTTGTATGGTTGTGCTTGTCTATATTTTAGTGATCCTATTTATATGCTTTTGTTATGAAAATGTAATGAAATATTGATGTCTTAGCTAAGCATATGAAAAATTTAACAAGAGATAGTTTACTTTCAGCTCATGGATGGAGAAGAACCTTTGAGCAATATTATCTAATACTGATTTTATTCAGTATGTTTTTTTTATGTATGATTTCTTTCTAGGATATTTGACTCTTTCTATCCTTTTGGATTTCATTTGTGGCATGGGATCATTTAAATACTATAAATATTTCCAACATGCTTCCTCTCCGTGGGTCCTTTGTTGTTAGCTTCTGAGGACACATTTTAATGTGTAGTGAATGGAGCCCCAAAATAGTATTATGGACTCTTCTGAACTTAGTTATTTGATATGGGTTAAAATAGGACTTCAATGTGTTTATAACCTCCCTTCAGATAGTCTACCAACTTAAAGAATCTAAATCATGATATATGTATATTTAATAAGCATATGTTTAATCAAAATATTTGCATATTTCCCAAAATTCTAATTTTTCCCAAATACCAAAGGTTGTGCTGGCTTATTTGAAAACTGAAAAATGAAGCAAATGAATCAAACTGACATAAAGAAGACTGAATATGAAAGCAAATATAAGTAAGGTAAAAATAACTATGAATAAAATAAATTAAAAACCAAAGGTTTATTTATGTACAGAAAAGAAAATCAAGAGCATCAAGTAAAATAAGGTTTGAGAACCAAACCATTAACTGGAATATTCTCTTCCCACCTTTGCAAATCATGTAACTTGTAAGTCGATGGGCCTAAATTTTCTACAATCTGAAATGAGCCTATCCATAAATGTTGAAACTTAGTGTGATTCCCCTTTTCATCATGCGGGTGATCCCATTTCAAAACCAAATATCCCATTTCAGAACCAAATATCCTATTTCAAACTCTTTCTTCCCGGACTTGTGTTTGTCAAACCATCTTTTCACAATCTCTTGTTGGTGCCTAAACCTTTCCTTGGACTTGGATCTAAACTCTTCTAATTTCAGCAGAGTATTGATTCGTACCTGTAAGACTTCACTATTAGATCCTCTAGATGATTGGGCTAGTTGAGAAGAAGGAAATAAAATGTTGGGGGGCAGGATAACTTCTTTTCTGTAGACTAAGGTGTAGGGTGACACACATAGGAGTTCTTGGGTGTGACTCGATCAACCCAAAGTGCATTTGGAAGAGCTATGTGTTGAAATATTGTAACTTCAAAGAATATTATATATGTATCTTTTGTGGTCCCCGATGGTCCTACCGGGAGAACCACTTGTATTACATTGTACCCCAATGCTCCTAATCGAAAGAACTAATAAGATTCATGAGGTAGTCCCCTCTAATTGTAAAGGTGGGTCATCAGCACCCCAGTGTGGTTACTTGAGCCTACATGTGTAACTCGAGCCTACATGATTTAACTTGAGCCTACATGTCAAATGAGTTAACTTAAGTGAACGGATGAATATAAATAGAGGTGTAGTGCTCCTCATTTGTTACACACACTCACTTGGAATAGCGCACTTGTGGAGGAGAGAAGTTGCTGGAGAAGGAGGAGAATTGGGTTTTTGATCTCCTTGTTGGTTTTACCTTTTTCCCTTTTTGGGGCATCTATATTGAGGAATATTTTGCTGGGTTTTTCCCTTTAGGGTTTTCCCAGGATAAATCTGTGTTGTTCTTGTGATTCTGTTTCTTTCAGTGATCCTATTTTTATAAGATTTTATTATGAAAAATGAAATGATATACTGATGTCTTAGCTAAGCATATGAAAATTTAACATGGTATCAGAGCTAACCTGAATAGGGAAGCTTTCACAAGCTACAGAAGCTAGGGATTCTTATTTTTTGGTTCTCTCTCCACAATAAATCAGCAAAAGAAGGCTAGGCTGACTCTCCGTTGAAGGGTGCATCGTTCTGTCGAAGCGGAATTCGATTCCGACATTTTCAGTTTTCGGTGCGGGAAATTAGGGCTTCTTACTAAAGAGGATTTTTCTTGTGATCCTGGCATAGGATTTATCCCCTCATCAAAATCAAAGGTTAGAGACCTGGATCAATATTTTTGGTTGGGTGAATCTCCAGGAAAGTCAAACCCTAGTTTGACCCCGAGCGAGAAAAACCCTAAATACTAAAACTGCTACGTTTTGGTACATTCGATATATCTTGATTTTGGCGAAGGGTAAGGAGCTGAAAATTTCAGAGGCCTAAGATAAATTCCTGCAGTACACGGTGTCAAAATTTCAGTCTCAAACTCGCCATATTCTGGAAGATATGATCCCTCCAAGTTAGGGTTCCATCCTCCTCCAGAATTCATCCCTAAACAGGACACCTGGGGAAATTTTCTATAGCATGGGCTACAGAGGTACAAATTAAATTCCTAAAGATGTTCCATAAATATCATGCACTTTAATTTCTATGATCCAAATTTCATAACCTGAAGATGAAACAGTGACACGTGGCAGTATGTACAACTTCATTGTTTGGAACAGTCCTGTAATAGGTCACCGTGGGAAAAGAATCATAAATCCCAATTGGTGAATCCAATTCTAATGAACCCTATGTTGTTGAGTCAGGCACATACAAGGTCACCTCAGTGCAAAATTTCAGACATAGAGGAGTAGAAAGTGAGGAGATATCACAGAAACAGTGACAGGCATTTTTGCAGAAGATGAATCGTCTGATTTGAAAGTTGAAGAATTGAGACTTCCAGAATCCAAGTACATCAGCCATCTCACCTCATTCAAGCACATCTCCTGATAAGGTCAGTTTCTCATTTCACAAAAATTTCAATTTTTTATTTTGTCTAACAAGATGACTTCAAGCACCAAGCTTGAAGACAAGCTAGAAGGCATAGAGAATTTTCGAGCATGGAAATATAAGATTGGTCTCATTCTCCAAGAGAATGATCTTGATAAGTATGTCAAAGAGGAAGTGTCAGAACCTGAAGAAGCTGAAGCCAAGGAGAAGCACAGAAAGGATATTATTAGGGCACAAAGTATTATTTCTAACTCCATTAAGGATCACTTGATTCCTCAAGTTTCATCCAAGAAGACTCCAAAAGAAATGTATGATGCCCTTTCCAGAATGTTTGAGGGAAGAAACATCAATAGGAAGATGAATCTAAGAGCTCAACTAAAGAGCACCAAGATGAGTCATGGAGAATCCATCCAAGACTACTTTTCAAGGGTCTCCCAGATCAAAGAGAAACTAGAAGCTATTGGAGATAAGCTTGATGAACATGAATTGGTTATGACTGCTCTCAATGGTCTCACTAGACCATGGGAATCATTCATCCAAATGATGTGTGTCAGGAAGGAAAGCATGCGGTTCGATGTGGTATGGGAAGATTGCATTCAAGAGGAGACTAGAGTGGCCAATAGAGAAGCATTACTAAAAGAGGATGATCAAGCCCTAGCCACTCATACTAGAAAAAGAAGAAAGAATCAACCCATCTTCAAGAAAGGAAATCACAAAGAGCATCATCCCCCCAGAAGATTCCAAAGACCGAAAGAAATTCTATCAAGTAAGGACTACTCTGGTTTTCAATGCTTCCACGTGACAAGATAGGACACATTGCCAGAAGCTGTCCTATAAAGAAGAAAGAATATCAGCAGAGGATCAACAACAACAAAAGATATCATGCTCATCTAGCTGAAGATGAGGATGAAGAAGAAGAAGATGAAGAACCTTCGAGAAAGCAAGCAAGAGAAGAAGATGCGGAAGAATATGTACTGTTTTCTGCTCTCTCTGGGTCAGTGACTCCTGGAGAAGACACTTGGCTTATAGATAGTGGTGCTTCAAAGCACATGACGGGACAAAAGAAAACTCTGTCCAAACTTGAAGAAAAGAGCTCTCCTCAGAAAGTATCCCTAGGAGATGGCTATCAATATCTGATCAAAGGAGTTGGTGAAGCAAGCTACAAAATTGAATCAGATGGTCAAGTACTTATGTGGCCCAAAGGAAAGAATATTGAAGATGCAATCATCATTGGTGAAGAAGAAGGGGGCTTGTATAAACTCAAGGGGCACTCAGAAACAGCCTTTGTGCATGAGTCCACTGACCCTAGTGAACTATGGCATAGAAGGCTTGCCCACATCCATTACAAGGCTCTACCTCATGTGAACAAGGTAGTGACAGGATTACCATACATGAATATCCAGCATGAAGGCATTTGCAAAGGATGTGTGAAGGGAAAGAACATCAAGAATCCATTCCCGAAGAGTGAAACAAAATCAAAAGGTACGTTGGAATTGATTCATTCAGATGTATGTGGTCCAATGTCTTACACATCCCTAAGTGGCTTTGAATACTATATCACATTTATTGATGATTTTTCAAGAAAGACTTGGATATACTTATTGAAGGAAAAGAGTGAAGTGTTTGAGAAATTCAAGGAGTTCAAAGCCTTGATAGAGAATCTTTCTGACAAGAAAATTAATATTCTTCGATCAGACAATGGAGGAGAATACACCTCAAAAGAGTTTGATACTTTTTTCAAAGATGCATGAATAAAAAGAGAGCTAACTACTCCTTACAATCCTCAAAAAAATCGGGTAGCAGAAAGAAAGAACAGAACCCTCATGGAGGCAGTGAAGACAATGATATATGATCAAGATATTCCAATGCACCTATGGGCAGAAGTGGCAAGAACTGTTGTATATGTACAAAATAGAATATCACACAGTGATCTTGGGTTCAAAACTCCAAAAGAGATATTCACAGGAAAGAAGCCTGAGGTAATTCATCTCAAGATATTTGGTTGTCCAGTATATATCCATATACCAAAAGAGAAAAGAACCAAATTAGACCCTGTCGGAAAGAAGGGGATATTTGTTGGATATTGTGAAGTATCCAAAGCATTTAGAATCTACATTCCTAGATTCTGCCACATAGAAATTAGTTGAGATGTGACATTTGATGAAGAGACAGCTCTCAAGAGATCCAGGAAGTGCCAACTTGAAGAAGTGTAAGAAGAAGAAACACCACCCAGAAATAAAGAAACTACATGTCTCCCTGAAGATGAGGCTCCTGAAGAACATGACATGGCAGAACCACAAGAACCTCCCATGATGGAGATTTCAAGAAAAATAAATCTTGCTTGGACAAGAGAAATTTTACGAGAGGTAAAAAGATATGGAGCTCCTGAAGGCTCTACAAGGGAAAGAAAGAAACCTAATACTTTTTCCAACTATATAGCCTTGATGTGTGATCTGGTAGAACAAGAACCTACAAACTATGAAGAAGCAGTACAGAAGAAAGAATGGGTAGAAGCAATGACTAAAGAATACCATTCAATAATGAAGAATGATGTATGGGATATAGTTCTCAAACCAGAAGGAAAAAGTATAGTATCCTCCAAATGGATATTCAAAATCAAGCATGCAGCTAACTGAAGTATCAAGAAGTATAAAGCAAGATTTGTAGCCAGAGGTTTCTCTCAGAAAGAGGGAATTGATTATGAAGAGACATTTTCTCCTGTAGCACGATATACTTCGATTAGAACTATCATGGCACTTGAATCCATAATGAAGTGGGACTTACACCAGATGGATGTAAAAACCGCTTTTATGAATGGTGTTATCGAAGAAGAAGTTTACATAGAACAGCCTCAAGGATTTGAAGTTGAAGACAGACGTACTCATGTATGCAAGTTGAATAAGGCCTTGTATGGTCTTAAACAAGCTCCTAGAGCTTGGTATGAGAGGATAGATAGTTTCCTGGCAAGCATGGGCTTTACCAAGAGTAAGGATGATCCTAGCCTTTATCTCAAGGTTATAGAAGATGAACCTATCATCCTACTACTATATGTGGATGATTTATTCTTAACAGGAAATGAGAAACATATTATGAAAAACAAGAAGAGACTAGCAAAATAATTTGAGATGAAAGACCTTGGGTTAATGCACTATTTCCTAGGTCTGGAAGTATGGAAAAGTTCAGAAGGAATCTTTCTCAATCAATGAAAGTATGCAGTAGAGATATTGAAAAGATTCAACATGTTGAAATGCAAAGCCTTGTCCACTCCCATGGATTCCAACCTGAAGTTGTTAACAGATGACTCATCAGAGTTAGTGGATGTGACCCTTTACAGACAGATCATTGGGTCATTGATGTATTTGACAAATACCAGGCCAGACATTTGTTTTGCTGTGAACACCTTAAGTCAATATCTAGTTCAACCTAGACGGGTTCACTTGGTAGTTGCAAACCATGTGATGAGATATTTGAAAGGAACTATAGACTTTGGTCTATATTATGATAATAGTCATGAGTATAGATTGTATGGCTATATAGATACAGATTGGGCCGGAAGGATCTCAGACAGAAAAAGAACATCAGGTGGATGTTACATTTTGGGATCTGCTATGATCTCATGGTTTAGCAGAAAGCAATCCAGTGTTGCACTGAGTACAGTTGAAGCAGAATATATAGCAGCTTGCTCTACTAGTTATGAAGCCATATGGATTTGGAAGCTACTGTCAGGATTATTCAACCAAGAGCTGGACACTACTGTGATTCTATGTGATAACCAAAGTTGCACAAAGATGACAGAGAACCCTGTGTTTCATGACAGATCAAAGCACATAGAAATCAGATATTTCTACATTCGAGATATGATGCAGAAGGGAGCTATAAAGCTCCAGTATGTGAGTATCGATGAAAAAGTTGCTGATGTATTGACAAAGCCTCTGTCCCGAGTGAAGTTCGAACACTTTCAAGACAAGATTGGTGTGGTTCAAAAGGATCTTCTCCGAAAGGGGGAGTAGTGATGTTGTTGCAGTGGGATTGTATCATCCCTGGGCACTTTCCCTAAAGTGATCCGGAGACCTCGGTCTTCGAGAATGAAGTAGGATTGTATCATCCTTGGACATTTGTCCTAAAGTGATCCAGAGACTTCAGTTTTCGAGAATGTAGCAGGATTGCATCATCCTTGGATGTAAGTCCTAAAGTGATAGGGAGTGATTATCCCGTAATTGTATCCGGTGACTTCGGTCGTCGAGAATGTGGTAGGATTGCATCATCCTTGGACTCAAGTCCTAAAGTGATAGGGAGTGATTATTCCGTAATTGTATCCGGTGACTTCGGTCGTCGAGAATGTGGTAGGATTGCATCATCCTTGGACTCAAGTCCTAAAGTGATAGGGAGTAATTATCCCGTAATTGTACCCGGTGACTTCGGTCGTCAAGAATGTGGTAGGATTGCATCGTCCTTGGACTCAAGTCCTAAAGTGATAGGGAGTAATTATCCCGTAATTGTACCCGGTGACTTCGGTCGTCAAGAATGTGGTAGGATTGCATCGTCCTTGGACTCAAGTCCTAAAGTGATAGGGAGTGATTATCCCGTAATTGTATCCGGTGACTTCGGTCGTCAATAATGTGGTAGGATTGCATCATCCCTGGACTTTAAGTCCAAAAATGATCCAAAGACTTTTTGTCTTTGAGTTCTGGATTGCAGGTTGTTACTGATGATGATGATGTCGTACTGATCGACAGATCAGAATATGATGATGATGATGTTGCTGATCGAACAGTCAAAGTGCTGAAGATGTTGCTGATCAAAAGGGTCAAAATGCTGAAGATGTTGTTGCTGGTCGAACAGTCAAAGTGCCGAAGATGTTGCTGAGCTAAAGGCCAAAATGATGAAGATGTTGTTGTTGGTCGAACAGTCAAAGTGCTGAAGCTATTGAAAGATCCAAGTGCTGAAAATGTCGCTGCAAATTGAAAGATCAAAATGCTGAAGATGTTGCTGATGATGAAGATTGAAGATTGAAGATGAATACTACATGATGTTGAAAATCTTCCAATGATTTATAGATGTGTTACCCTACTAATGTTGATGATGTCCCCTATCTCTACTCTTTTTGTTGTTGATGTTGCTGTAGAATACCCTTCTCGTTAAGGGAGAGTGTTGAAATATTGTAACTTCGAAGAATATTCTATATGGATATTTTGTGGTCCCTGATGGTCCTACCAGGAGAACCACTTGTATTACATTGTACCCCAATGCTCCTAATCGAAATAAATAATAAGATTCATGAGGTAGTCCCCTCTAATTGTAAAGGTGGGTCATCAGCACCCCAGTGTGGTTACTTGATCCTACATGTGTAACTCGAGCCTACATGATTTAACTTGAGCCTACATGTCAAATGAGTTAACTTAAGTGAATGGATGAATATAAATAGAGGTGTAGTGCTCCTCATTTGTTACACACACTCACTTGGAATAGCACACTTGTGGAGGAGAGAAGTTGCTGGAGAAGGAGGAGAATCAGGTTTTTGATCTCCTTGTTGGTTTTACCTTTTTCCCTTTTTGGGGCATCTATATTGAGGAAGATTTTGCTGGGTTTTTCCCTTTAGGGTTTTCCCAAGATAAATCTGTGTTGTTCTTGTGATTCTGTTTCTTTCAGTGATCCTATTTTTATATGCTTTTATTATGAAAAATGAAATGATATACTGATGTCTTAGCTAAGCATATGAAAATTTAACACTATGTGCCAGCTCCTCTAGTTTTCTATGAAAATATTCTTTAGAATTCTAATAATATTCATATTAGTAGATTCAGCTAACCCATTACCTTGTGGATAATAGTTAGCAGAATAATGCAATTTAATCCCTTTCTCATTAGCAAATGCAGTAAGTCTAATTGACGAAAAATATGATGCATTATCAAAAACCAAGGAAATTGGAACCCCAAACCTGGTCATAATGTGGTCTTGTAAGAAATCCATGACTGCATCTTCATTTACTTTTTGTAACAGAATTGCATCCACCCATCTGGTAAATTAGTATGTTGCCATGAGGATATATTTGTGTTGTAGTGAGGAATTTGGATTAATCTCTCCAATAATATCAATCCCCCATTGCTCAGATCGTTCAGAAATAATAACTAGTTTTAATGGCCTTTATACTTTCACTTATCTCCCACCACTCCTTTACCATGTATCATATTTTCTAACATAAGCATGAACGTCCTTGAACAATGTTTTCCAATAGTATCTAGCTCTTAGAATCTTATGTGTTGTAGTATCTCCTAAAAAATGACCTCCAGTAGGGTCATCATGCAATTATTTCACTACTTTGGCTGCATCTTCTCATTCTAAACATCTGAGGAAAACTCCATCATAATTGTTTTTGAACAGTACTCTGTTGATTAACTGGTAAGATGCAGACTTTAACCGCAAGGCCCTTCTCTACTTGGAATTCCATTGTTCAACAAAATACCCCTGTTGGAGATAGTGAACTAAATCTCTATACTAAGATTCTGGGGTTGTAAATATGGGACACACATCAACCATGTGCAGCTCTGTTTCATTTTCCCATTTATTCTCTCCATTATCCCAGCTTTTATCCACCAATTTACAAAGCCCCTATCCTTCGACGATAGTTGCTGGCTTAAACTCCAAGTTGTACTGTTGCAAGGTTGTGACCCAGTTTCCCCTTCTTTCTCCTAACTCTTTCTGTACAAAAACATTCTACATTTTCGGGTGAGGCACAATAACTTTGGTTCTGTTCTTTAGTATATATGACCTCAATTTCTTTACCACCTTAAACACCGCATATGCTTGTTTATCAACATTGAGGTAATTCAACTCAGCACCTTGTATTCTGTTGATGTATTTGTAACTTCAAAATGTATTCACTTGTATATATTATGTATTGTACCCCGATGTTTATTCCAAGAAGTATCTGTAATGTAATTGAGTCATGTCATGCCCTGATGTTCAAATTGGTAGATTCAATAATGTAAACAAGTCATGTAAATTCATAGAGTATAACCCTCCTTATTGATCAAGGGTTAAAGTCCCCACAGTTGTGGGGCCCTAGGGTTATTAGAATCTCCTAGAGAATTTGTCCCTAGTGAGTTATTGTCAATTCAAGAAATAGTATAAATAGAGAGGGATCCTCTCTATTTAACACACATACATATACATTCACTGACACTCAGTTGTAGTGCATAAATGAGAGAGAGATAGAAGAAGCTGGGATAAGAGAGAGAGATACTACTGCCGTCGGGAGTTCATCTTACTATCTTTGAGTTTTACTTTTGGTGTTGATTCTATCTCTGAGGAAGTTGTGGGGTTTTCTCCTTTATGGTTTCCCCAAGGAAAATATTTGTGTTCATCGTCTCTTGTGATTGATTTTTGTGCTTGTTATTCTCTCAAATAAAATCCTAATATCATATAGCTTAAATGTTAAAAATATAACATGGTATCAGAGCTAACCTAAGAAGAAGACATTATGCACCTGCTGAAGCTAGGGATTCCTAATTTTTGGATCTCTCTCAACAGATTTTCAGAAAAAATAGGCTAGGATGACTCTCCTCTCTAAGGCACATCTTTTTGTTGAAACAGAATCTGATTCTGAGCATTTTCAGTTTTTGACCCGACATTGCTGCCAGAAATTAGGGCTTTCCATAGAAGTGGAATTTTTGAGTGAGCCTAGGACTGGATTGATATCCTCCCCAAAATCAAATTTTAGAGATCAATATCAAATTTTTTGGTTGGGTAGAGCTTCAAGAAAGTCAAACCCTAATCTACCCCTGAACCAGAAAACCAACTCTACAGAAATTCAGCTCTAGATCCAATTTCGACATCTTAACCTGGTAAGATATAAATATTTTGCATTTCCATTTGAAGTTCTCTGTTAAGATGTCTCATCACACCAAGCTTGATGAAAATATTGAGGGATCTGACAACTTTTGAGCTTGGAAGTATATGATCTCCCTTGTCCTAGACGAAAATGAGTTGGGCTCTTACATCAATGAAGAGGTTCCAGTTCCAGAGGGAGATGAGGCTAAGGCCTTAGACAAGAATAAATTGGTCATGGATAAGAGAATTATTGCTGATTCAATCAAGGATCACCTCATATCATAGGTGTCCTCTCTAAAGACACCTAAACAGATGTTTGATTCCCTGACCAAGTTATTTGATGGGAAGAACATAAACCAAAAGATGACTCTGAGAAACCAATTGAAGAATGTAAAGATTCAGAATGTGGAGACCATCTAGTCTTACATTACAAGGGTCTCTCAGATCAAGGAATAGATGGAAGTGGTATATTATGAAGTAGAGAATGTATAAATTGTGATGACCACCTTGAATGGTCTCCCTAGGGCATGGGACTCTCTCATTCAAGGGATCTGTGCCAGAAAGAAGCTAGTCAAGTTTAGCAGACTGTGGGAGGAATGCTTACAATAAGAAGCTCAAAAATATGGGAAGTGAAGATCAAGCTCTCACATTACAATCCAATAAAAGAAGAATAGACCATCACAAAGGTAAGCACTCTCACCAAAATAAAAAAACTAGAAAGTATAACAAATATTTGTCTAAGTACATTTGCTTTACATGTGATGAAAGAGGACACCTTGAAAGAGATTTTCCTAGAAACAAATATATATCTCACAAGAGGAAGGGAAACAAGAAAAGACATCATTCTCATGCTCTAAAATATGATGAGCCTTCCAAGAATAGAATCAAACAAGAAAGTGGTGAATTCTTCAAGTGATGAAGAATATGTTTCGATTTCTACTCTCACGGGAAACATCAGACATGGAAACAATGATTGGATTATAGATAGTGGGGATTCCAAACACATGACAAGATTCAAAGAATATGTGAAACTATCAGAACATGAATCACCCCACAAGGTGAAACTTGGGGATGACTACCAATATCCAATAAAAGGTAGTGGAGAATCCTCCTACAAATTAGACTCTGGAAAGTCTATGAAAATGAAGGATGTCCTATTTGTACTAGGACTAAAGAAGAAACTTCTCTCCATCTTTGCATTAGATGAAAAATGTATAAGAGTTGAATTTATAGATTTCCAAGTCATCATGTGGCCAGAAGGAAACACTATTGATGATGCAATAGTAATTGGAGAACAAGAGGGAGGACTATACATATTAAAGGGCCAACCAGAACAAGATTTGGTTCATGACTCAATAGAACCAAATGAAATTTGGCATAAAAGTCTTGCACATGTGCACTATATATCACTACCACTTGCAAGAAAATTTGTTGAAGGTCTTCCAAAAATACAAGAAAAACATGAAGGATTATGCAAGGGATGTGCGAAAGGAAACAACACAAAGAAGACATTTCCAAGTAACGAAAGCAAGGCTAAAGGAATCTTGGAAATCATTTACTCCAATGTATGCGGTCCGATGTCATCTAGTTCATTAAGCATGTATGTATACTATGTTTCTTTCATTGATGATTTTTCGAGGAAGACATGGATATACTTCATGAAGAACAAAGACGAAGTATTCAGCAAGTTCAAGGAATTCAAAGCCTTGATCGAAAACTACAAAGAGAATAAGATCAAGATTTTTCGATCATACAATGGTAGAGAATTCACATCAAGGAATTATGCAAAGATTCATGGATTAAGAGGGATTTTACCACTCCATATAATCCACAACAGAATGGGGTTATAGAAAGAAAGAATAGAATGATCATGGAAGCTGCAAGGGAAATGCTTCATGGTCAAGATATTCCCATGCATCTATGGGAAGAAGTGGCTAGAACAGCTATGTATGTACAGAACCATACTCCACATAGAGTACTCGAGAACAAGACACCTGAAGTATTTTTCGGCAAGAAACTAGAAGTCATTCATCTCAGAATATTTGGATGTCCAGTGTACATACACATTCAAAAAGAAAAGAGGACAAAGTTAGATCCTTCGGGAAGGAAGGGTATATTTGTGGGATACTCTGAAAGCTCGAAGGCTTACAGAATATACTTCCCAGGATTCAAGAAGATCGACATCATTAGGGATGTAACATTTGACAAAGACTCAAATTACAACAAATCCAGAAAGAAACCTGTAGAAACAGAAGTACCCAGAATTCATGACACAACCATGAACGAATAAATTTAAGAAGAAGATCAAGAAATAGAAGAACTTGTAGATCCACCTCAGGAGAAGAATCCTCACAAGAGGAAACCTACTTGGGTACGAAAAGCTATCCAAGGTGAAGAAAGATATAGGGCTCCAAAAGAGATACACAGATAAAGGAAAAGAACCACGTCCTGTGCTGGTTATGTAGCCCTATTATGTGACTTCATTGATAAAGAAACTTCCAACTATGAAGAGGCAGAAGAAATGAAAGAATGGAAGGATGCTATGATAGAAGAGTATCAATCGATCATGAAGAATGATGTTTGGGATGTTTTCCCAAGACCAGAGAGGAAGTCTGTTGTGACTTACAAATGGATCTATAAGATCAAGCATGATGCAGATGGTAGCATAAAGAAATATAAAGAAATATTTGTGGCTCATGGTTTCTACCAGAAAGAAGGAATAGATTATGAAGAAACTTTTGCTCCTATAGCTAGATATACTTCCATCATATCAGTACTTGCTTTAGCTACAGTAATGAAGTGGAAAGTACACTAGACGGATGTCAAGACAACTTTCTTGAATGGTGTAGTAGAAGAGGAAGTATATGTGGAGCATCCACTCAGTTTTGAGACACATGACAGAGAGACTCATGTGTGTAAGTTAAAGAAATCCTTGTACGATTTGAAATAGGCACCCAGGACATGGTACAACAGAATTGACAGCTTCTTATCTAGTTTGGGATTTACAAATAGTAAAGCATATTCCAACCTTTACTACAAGGTTGAAGAACGGAACCCAGTGATACTCCTACTATATGTAGATGATATATTTGTAACAGGTTAGGATTGGTTGATTGCTGATACAAAGAGAAATCTTGCTGTCGAGTTCAAAATGAAGGAGTTGGGTATGATGCACTATTTTCTATGAATGGAGGTGTGGCATAATGCAGATGGAATTTCCCTGGGACAAGGGAAGTATGCAGTAGAGGTCATGAAGAGGTTCAGAATGATGGACTGCAAATCCATGACCACGCCTATGGCATCGAACCTGAAGCTATTGAGTGATGCTTCATCAGAAGCGGTTGATGCTACGATGTATCGTCAGATGATTGGGTCCTTGATGTAACTGATGAATATGAGACCAGATATTTGCTTTGCTGTGAACACATTGAGCCAGTTCCTAACGAATCCAAGAAATTTTCACTTGATTGCTACAAAGCATATTCTGAGGTACCTAAAGGGTACAATTGATTATGGGCTCAAGTATGAGGCGAATCAAAAGATTAACCTGGAAGTTTATGTGGATTCAGATTGGGCAGGTAGTGCCATTGATAGAAAGAGCACTTCAGGGTGTTGCTTCAGTATGGGATCAGGTGTGATCTCCTGTTTTATTAAAAACCAATCCTGTGTGGCACTGAGTATAGCCGAAGCAGAGTATGTTGCAGCTTGTTCAGCTAGTTGTGAGGTAGTGTGGTTGAGAAAGCTACTGTCTGATTTATTTGATCTCCAGAAGGATGCTACTTGTATATATTGGGACAACCAGAGTTGTTTGAAGCTGTCGAAGAACCCAGTGTTTCATGACAGGTCAAATCATATCAAGATCAAGTTTCACTATATCAAGGATATGGTGTAGAGAGTAGCAGTGAAGCTCCAATATGTTGCGATGGAAGAGCAGATAGATGATGTACTGAAAAAATCATTAGCCAGAGTAATGTTTGAGTACTTCAGGGAGAAACTTGGTGTTCTCCATATCAAGGTTCCATCCAAAGGGAATTGATGTGTCCATTGGTCTTTCTGAAATGGTGGAAGTTTGAGCTTCGCATGGTCAGATGTAAGTGTAGAGATGCTATGATGTGATTGTGGGTTGTGTTACCACATGATCAGTGTAGAGACATTCTAATGTGATTGTGGGATGTGTTCTTACATGATTAGTGCAGAGCCACTCTGATGTGATTGAGGGATATGTTCCCACGTGATCGGATATAAGTGCAAAGATGCTCTGATGTGATTGTGGGTTGTGTTACCACATGATTAGTGCAGAGATATTCTAATGTGATTGTGGGATGTGTTCTCACATGATTAGTGCACAGCCATTATAATGTGATTGAGGGATGTGTTCCAACATGATCGGATGTAAGTGCAATTCCTTTATGACATGATGAGGTCAGATGTAAGTGTAGAGCCTTTCTGACATGATGAGGTCAGATGTAAGTGCAGCTCCTTTCTGACATGATGAGGTCGAATGTAAGTGTAGAGCCTTTCTAACATAATGAGGTTGGATGTAAGTGCAGATCCTTTCTGACATGATGAGGTCAAATGTAAGTACAGAGCCTTTCTAACAATATTAGGTCAGATGTGAGTGTTGGGCCTTTCTAACATGGGTTTTGGATGTGTTCCTCCCATGGTCAGATGTGAGTGTTGGGCGTGCCTTTCTTGTTGGTTGTGGAGCCTAATCTTCCAGATCCATAGATATTATTCAGCTGTGTTTGTAACCCAGGTGTACTATACAGTCATTCCCCCTACCTTGGGGTTTAGGGCAGCGCCCCCGGGAAACGGGGGTTTGGGGTGGAGCCCCCGAGAAAAAAAAATTGGAATGTGTGTTGGCCAATAGTTTTGCATACCCATGGTAGTGGGTTAACCATAGTATTTTCCCATGGTATTTCCCCTATAAAAGCAATAATTGTAACACGACTATGTATGGTATTGTATTGTATTGGAAGAGAGACTGTGAGAGCGTGAAGAGGAAGCGCAATGGTTTTACTGCAGGGTGTATCCCTTCATCTTTCTGGACCGTAATAAAAGGAATGGCAATTTCTTTGTGGATGTAGCCCATCGTTTGGGTGAAACACATTATCTATGTGTCTCTCTGTAATGTTTTAATGTGTTTTTCATCTTGTTTATTGATTTAAATGTATATCTGTTATTGCTCTACTGTCCTATTTTATAACAATTGGTAGCAGAGCCAAAAGGTCTATTTGGTTGGTAAACTCGCAGGAAAGAAGGGTTCCTGGTTCAAGTGGGAGAAATGGTGAAAGAAGGAAAGTTTAGGGTCAAGAAATTTAATGGCCAAAACTATCAGTTATGGAAGATGCAAATGGAGGACTATCTTTACTAGAAAGATCTGTACCTACCATTGGGAAGAAAAGTAAAACAACCAGTGGTTATGAAGGATGAAGAATGGGAGGTTCTTGATAGAAACGCACTGGGAACAATACGAATGTGCCTGGCTTCTTTGGTGGCCTTCAATATTTCAAAAGAAAAGACAACTGAGGGTGTGATGAGCGCATTGAGTAAGCTCTACGAAAAACCCTCGGCTTCCAACAAGGTATTTTTAATGAAGCGTTTATTTAATATGAAGATGTCGAAAGGTGGATCTGTTGTTGATCATTTAAATTCAAATGAGTTTAATACACTTAACAGTCAGTTAAGTTCTGTAAAAGTGAACTTTGATGATGAGGTTAGGGCTCTTCTAATCTTGTGCTCATTACCAAAAAGCTGGAATAGCTTGGTCATGGTTGTAAGTAACTATGTCCCTAGTTCAAACACTCTTAAGTTTGATGATGTTGTTGGTGTAATTCTTAGCGAGGAAATGTGTTGACCATGGAGAGCAGAGGGAGACAAAATGAGAGAGGAAGGAGCCTAGGAAATCGCGGCAAGTCTAAAAAGGGTAGATCCAAGTCCATATTTGGAAACATAGAGTGCTGGAACTATGGTAAGAAAGGACATCTGAAGAAAGACTGCATAGCTCCAAAGAAGAAAGGAGATAGATAGCAAGAGACTACTCAAGAAGTGAATGTAGCAGGTGATATGTTACAAGATGCTTTGATTCTTGCATTAGATAATACTAGTGATTACTGGGTAGTAGATTCATGGGATTCATGTCATGCTACACCCCATAGGAAATTCTTTCATGATTATGTTCAAGGTGATTTTGGGCATATGCCATTGGGGGATGATGAACCATGTAAAATTGTTGGAAAGGGTAATGTACAAATTAAGTTAAATAATGGAAATGACTGGCTCCTAAAGGATGTAAGGCACATTCTTGCTATGAAAATAAATCTGATCTCAACAGGGCAGTTGGGAGATAGCTACTGTTTGTCTACGTTTGGAGAAACGTGGTGGAAAATCACTAAAGGATCACCGGTAATAGAAAAAGGAGATATGGTATGTACATTATATTTATGTCGTCATAATACTGATTATTCTATCTCTGTAGCTTCCATAGAAATAGGTGTGGCGTTGTGGCATCATAGGCTTGGCCACATGAGTGAGAGGGGGATGCAGATTCTCCACTCAACGAAACTGCTTCCATATCTGAAGCAGTAAGTTTGGAATTCTGTGAGAACTGTGTTTATGGAAAACATAATAGAGTTAGATTTCTCAGGGTTGGGAAACCAAGGAAGAGTGAAAAGTTAGAGCTTGTCCATACAGATGTATGGGGATGCTCAGGAGCAATCTCTTGGTGCCTCTTGTTATTGATGATGCAACTAGGAAAACTTGGGTTTATTGCATTCGACAAAAATCTGATGTGTTTGTTACTTTTAAGAAGTGGAAAGCTTTTCCTGAGAATGAGATAGGAAAAAGGTTGAAATTTCTTAGATCTTATAATGGAGGAAAATACTGCAGCAAGGAGTTTGAAATTTACTATTCACACAATGGGATTCGCAGAGAGAAGACAGTCCCTAGAACACCATAAGAAAATGGTGTGTCAGAAAGGATGAACAGAATGATCATGGAGCGTGCAAGAAATATGATATTGCATGCAGGGTTTCCCTTACAGTTTTGGGCTGATACTGTAAACACTACTGTTTATTTAATAAATAGAGGGCCTTCAAGCGCTTTGGATGGTGGCATTCCAGAGGAGGCATGGATAGGTAAACAGGTAAAATACTCATTTCTAAGAACTTTTGGTTGCGAAGCATTTGTTCATATTGATAAAGATGATAGAACAAAGCTTGAGGATAAATCCAAGAAATGTACCTTTATTGGATACGGGGTTGATGATTTTGGTTATCGCTTATGGGATCTTAAAAATCACAAAATCATTAGGAGTAGAGTTGTAGTATTCAATGAAAAGGTCATGTACAAAGATAAGTTGTAGGGAAAGACAGAAGAAAAGGAAAACATAGAGTACACAGTGCTTGATGAAATCAAAGAAAATGAAGTTCCAAAGGCACTAGAAAATCAAGAGTAGTAGTAGGTACCTGAAACTCCTGCAACTGTAAGAAAGTCTACCAAGTTAAGTAGACCCCTGAACGATTCTCTCCTTCACTGTATTATTTATTGATGACTGATTCTGGTGAACCAGAATGTTATGAAGAAGCAATGCAGGTAGAACCTGGAAAGAAGTGGGAGCAAGGCATGGATGAGGAGATGGACTCATTGGTAAGAAACCAGACTTGGGATCTAGTTAAGTTGCCTGTAGAAAAAAGGGCATTGCAGAATAAATGGGTTTATAGGTTGAAGGAAGAAGATGGATGCAAGAAGCGGTACAAGGCTAGACTTGTTGTAAAGGGGTTTGCACAAAATAAAGGTATAGACTTTGATGAAATATTTTCTCTTGTTGTTAAAATGAATTCAATTAGAACTATTTTAAGTCTAGTGGTGGTAGAATATTTGCATCTTGAGCAGTTAGATGTAAAAATAGCCTTTCTCCATGGGGATTTGGAGGAAGAGATTTATATGCATTAGCCACAAGGGTATAAGGTCAAAGGGAAGGAGAATTTGGTTTGCAGGTTGAAGAAGAGCTTGTATGGCCTAAAACAAGCTCCAAGGTAGTGGTATTTAAAATTTGATAAGTTTATGATAGAACAACATTATGATAGATGTCATTCTGACCACTGTGTTTATTTCAAGAGCCAAGATAAAAAAAGATATATTATTTTGTTATTTTATGTTGATGACATGCTTGTTGTAGGGTCTAACATGCAGGATATAAATGTGCTCAAAAGAAAACTAGCTAATTCATTTGCGATGAAGGATTTGGGTGCTGCAAAGCAAATCCTTGATATGAGAATAACAAGAGACAAGAAAAATTGTAAATTGACGTTGTCTCAAGATGAGTACATAGAAAAGGTGTTGCAGAGGTTTATAATGCAGAATGAAAAACCAGTATGTACACCTTTAGCCATCCATTTCAAACTAAGTAAGGATATGTGTCTAGAGACACAGGAAGAAATAAATTACATGTCCAGGATTCCCTATTCATCAGTGGTTGGAAGCTTGATGTATGCCATGGTGTGCACAAGACCAGATATTGCACATGCAGTGGGAGTTGTGAGTAGGTATATTAATAATCTAGGTAAAGAGCATTGGAAAGCAGTACAGTGGATTCTGAGGTATTTGAGAGGTACCACTTCACATGCATTGTGTTTTGGAGGTTCAGACACTATTCTACATGGATATGTTGATGCAGATATGGCTAGTGATAAAAACAACAAGAGGAGCACCATAGGGTATGTGTTTATTATGGTTGGAACAAAAATAAGTTGGATTTCAAAACTGCAATAGGTTGTTGCACTTTCAACAATGGAAGCAGAGGTTGTTGTTGCTACAGAGGCTAGTAAGGAGATAATTTGGTTGCAGAGGTTCATGGAAGAATTGGGTAAGAAGTAGGAGAATAGTAGGTTATACAATGACAGGCATAGTTCCATTCATATTGAAAAGAACTCATCCTTTCATTCGAGGACTAAACATATAAAAATCAGGTACCACTTCATAAGATATGTTCTAGATGAAGAATTGTTAAAACTGGAAAAGATACATACTAGCTAGAATCCTGCAGAGATGTTGACAAAGGGAGTAACGAGAGAGAAACTGAGTTCCTGCTCAGTTTCTGTTGGCCTTCAAGCATGAAGGTGAAAATAAGAAATTTTCCAAGTCCAAGGTCTAGAGCATAGTCTAGAAATTGCAGTAGCGGTGGAGTTGCTGTGATCAGTCTCCAAGTGGGAGATTGTTGGTTGTGGAGCCTAATATTCCAGATCCAAAGATATTATTCAATCATGTTTGTAACCTAGGTGTACTGTACACTCATTCCCCTTACCTTGGAGTTCAGGGCAATGCCCCGAAAAAGGGGATTCGAGGGCAACGACCCAAAGAAATGGGGGTTTGGGGGCGGAGCCCCCGATAAATTTTTTTTGGGATGTGTGTTGGCCAACAGTTTTGTGGACCCATGGTATTGGGTTAACTATAGTATTTTCCCATGCTATTTCCATTGTAAAATAAATCATTGTAACACGACTGTGAGAGCATGAAGAGGAAGTGCAGCGGTTTTGTTGCAGGGCGTATCCCTTCATCTTTCTGAACTGTAATAAAAGGACTGGCAATTTCTTTGTGGACATAGCCCATTGTTTTGGTGAACCACATTATATTTGTGTCTCTCTGTAATATTTTAATGTGTTTTTCATCTTGTTTATTGATTTAACTATATATCTATTATTGCTCTGCGGTCCTTTTTTCTAACATTTCTGACATGGTTCTTGGATGTGTTCCTCCCATGGTTAGATGTAAGTGTTCGGCAAGCCTTTCTGACATGGTTCATTCCATGGTTAGATATAAGTGCTGAAGATGATGAAGACCTACAAATAGCATGAAAAAGGGTTGGCTCTATAGAAATTCCTGTGATGAGTAGAATTGAGATACCACTAGCGATGATGACCTAGTGATGATCCAGTACTGATGACCCAGATCAAGTGATGATCTAGACTTGATGATGGTCTAGAGATCATCTAGATCAAGTGATGATCCAGACTTGATGATGATCCAGTAATGTTCCAGATCAAGTGATGATCCAGTGATCCTCTAGATCAAGTGACGATCCAAACTTGATGATGATCCAGTGATGCTCCATATCAAGTGATGATCCAGTGATGCTCCAGATCAAGTGATGATCCAGACTTGATGAAGATGAATTGAAAATGAAGATAACCTAAATATGAAGATGAATTAAAGATTAAGATGAATTGATGATGATCCAGATGATATAGACAAGAAGACTTGTGCTTATAAATTATGTCGAGAGAATACCTTCCTAGTTAAGAGGTAGTGTTGATGTATTTGTAACTTCAGAATGTATTCACTTGTATATCTTATGTATTGTACCCCGATGTTTATTCCGGGAAGTATCTGTAATGTAATTGAGTCATTTCATTCCCCGATGTTCCGATTGGGAAATTCAATAATGTAAACAAGTCACGTAAAGTCATAGAGTATAACCCTCCTTATTGATCAAGGGTTAAATTCCCCACAGTTGTGGGGCCCTAGGGTTATTAGACTCTCCTAGAGAATTCGACGCTAGTGAGTTATTGTCAATTCAAGAATTAGTATAAATAGAGAGGGAGCCTCTCTATTTAACACACATACATACACATTCACTCACACTCAGTTGTAGCACATAACTGAGAGAGAGAGAGAGAAGAAGTTGGGACAAGAGAGAGAGAGACTACTACTGTCGAGAGATCATCTTATTGTCTTTGAGTTTTACTTTTGGTGTTGATTCTATCTCTGAGGAATTTGTGAGGTTTTCTCCTTTATGGTTTCCTCGAGGAAAATATTTGTGTTCATTGTCTCTTGTGATTGATTGTTGTTCTTGTTATTCTCTCAGATAAGATCCTAAGATCATATAGCTTAAATGTTAAAAATATAACATATTCCAGTGCTCATGAATGATATAGGGTATGTGTCTACCCCTTCTTCTTTCTGTGTAAACATTGTTGCTAATCAGTTGTCTGAAGCAAAAGTGTATAAGATTAAATCTTTCTTGAAATTTTGAATTTTGAGAGAGGGCGCATGAGCTATTGCTGCTTTTATTTTGTTGAATGCACCTCTCTCTGAGTCGGTCCATTTAAACTGACCACTTTGCTTAATCATTTGTTGCAGAGGTTTGACTATTTGAGTGAAATTGGGCACAAACCTTCACACAAAGTTTATGGTCCCCATAAAATATTGCATTCATTTATTACTGTGGGGAAAAGGGATCTATGCTATAAATTTGATCCTTTCTGGGTCTACTGAGATCCCTTTCTTAGAAATTGTATGACCTAAAATCTTTCCGTCTAATACAACAAACACACATTTCCTTGGATTTAAAGAAATACCATATTTCTGGCAACGTTTGAAATTTATTTTTAAATGAAACATGTGTTCTTCTCTTTTTTTGGAAAGAACTATAACATTGTCCAAAACAACTACCAAACTTCGGCCAATCAGCCCATGAAAAGCTATATCCATGGCCCTCTAGAAATTTTCCCCGGCATTGATAAGTCCAAAGGGAATCCTTCTATATGCAAAAGTCCCCCATTTAGTTCTAAAAGTGGTCTTGACTCTATCTTCTTCTACTACCAATACTTGGTTGTAGCCTAAGAAACCATCTAGCAGAGAAAATATTTTAGATCCTGAGACCATATGCACTATTTGTTCCATGGGCAGGACTGGGTAGTTATATTTATCGGAGGCATGATTCAAGTTTCTAAAGTCCACACAAAGTCTAATCTCGCTAGAATTTTTCCTCACTAGTACTAAATTCAAAACCCATTCTGAGTGTCTAACTCTGAAAATAATCCTTGCATCAAGAAGCTTATTCACTTTGCTTTGAATTAAAGGTTCCAGATTCGGATGCATATTTCTTAACAACTACTAAAATGGCTTGACTCTTGCTTTAATTGGGACGACATGCTATAGAATGTAGGTGTCATATGTCTTAATATATTCATATGTCCAAGCAAAGACATATTTGTACTGTTTAAACAAGATAATGAATTTGTGCCTTTCTCCAGGTGAGAAGCACTTTCCCAAGTTTACATATTTAGCCTCAGCTTCTGACCCCAAATTTACCAGCTCAAATTGCATAGATGAGCGGTATGCTTTGACATTAGATGGTATTCTAAACTTGTTATTTATATCGAACATTCCTTCCAAATTTATAACTCCTTTGGGTATAAAATTTCCACTTCGAAGGTTTGCTTGATTTTCTTTGTTATCGATTATAGCTCCCTTGAAATTCTCATCATTCGTTAGAAATTCTAAGATCTGTGGGTCATAATCAAATATCCTTAGATTAGTGATGTTGTTTGGTATGGTAGGCCTGAAAATTAATTCAATGGAACATTGATTATTAGCAGGAACAAGCCTAGTAGCTGAAGTAGCTAATAAGTCAGTTGCTGCATTTTTCATCCTAGGAATTGAAACTATATTAAATGCATCGAAATTCATTAGCAAATCCCAAAATTCACTTTGGTATCCTTTTAGATGTGGAGATAAATAATGGATTGTATTTCGAACTTGTTTGACAATAATTTTAGAATCTACATAGACTTTTAAATTCTTAACCTTGAATTCAATTGCATTTTTTAACCTGTGTATTAATGCTTCATATTCGACTGTATTATTTGTGTGCTCAAATTCTAATAAAAAAGAAAGAAATTGTTTATTTTTTCCTAGATCCACCAGGATACAACCATCTCCTGATCCTTCCTGCATTTTTGAACCATCAAAGTAGAGTACCCAAAACTTATCTATTGATTCTACTAAACTATTTCTACTTTCTACATCTAAAACTACGCTAACTATGTTACAGTTAACTTTATCATCCCACTAAAACTGAAGGAGATCAGGCTCCATTATCGGCTTCTTCCGCTTGGTAATTTCCCAGTTCTAGTTCAATGAAATAATTCTCCAACACTGGGTGTGAAAAATTACCAGTCATTCTTCCCTTCTAATTGTGTCACATTGTGTCTCATATGCGGCTCCCTCATTACCTTAATCTGATTTTGAAATCCTTGATAGGGTAACCATAAATGAGACCAATCAATTGCAAAATATCCATCTAGTTTCGCAGGCTAGTATCAGCTCAATATTAATCCATAAGCTTGAGGTATGTCAGCCACCATGATTTCTAAATTGGAACACTCTCTCATCTACAAATAAACATATCAGCACATCTTCCATTTCTCCTACCAACTTCACAGTTGTTCTGTCCAACTGTATTATGTTTCCATTAGATGGCTTGGGTTGGCCATTTATCAATTTTACACACCAAAAAAAGGCATAACATTTGCAAATGCTCCTGAATCAACCAAATAGTTGTGCACATTATGATTGAAAATATCAAATTTAAGCAGAAAGGGTAAAGTTATGGATTTGGATTTACCCCCAATACTGGCTTCACTGATTTCTTCTTCCGAATGAACGTTTTCTTGGGGTTTACTAGTTGGTGGGTTCAACGCTTCCAAAAGTTTCTTATTCTCTTGGGGTAAACTACACATCTCAAACAAAGAAATATTAGCCTTGGTTTTCTTGATGTTTTCTATTATATCGTACCCCATCTCACAGTCCATTGATTTTTTCTTTACACCTTCAAATTTTCTTTCAATATCCTTTAAGGGCTTACTAACAGTTGGAGCATTCTGCCTTGTGATAACTAAATCAAGTATAAGTTGGGTCTGAGTGTTATTTCTGACTTTCTTCAAGTTTTCCTGAATCCTTTTAGTTTTGGGAAGCAGTGTGTTATCTGCAATTATTGGACCCTTTCTCCTGGTCATGACATTAACATCTAACAGATGTATCTCTTCATTAGGTTCTTCTTCTAGACCCAACATAGGTGCACAATCCCATAATACCATGGTAGTCTCTTCAGGTGTCTCCTTTGATTTGTGAATCTTTTCTTCCTCGGCTACAGGCTCGGTTAATTTAGAATCAAGCACTACAACAAAAACCTGTGATTAGCGTCTCTTTTAGCTTCCTTTTTAGTGTCCAGTATCACTTCTAGTGTATTTTTCATCATTTTTTGGAAAAAATGGACGCTTTTCCATGGGATGGCGCTTTTAATGGCGTTGTTTGCATCCCTTTTTAAAAGTTGGTGCTATTTTGGATGCTAATTAGCATACCAATTATCGTCCCAATTAACGTCCCAATTAGCACCCCAATATCGTCCCAATTAGTGTTCCAATTAGCATCCCAATTAGAATCCTTTTTTAAAATTTGGTGTTATTTTGGACACTAATTAGCATCCTAATTAACATCCTAATTAGCGTCCCAATTAGCATCACAATTATCATCCCAATTAACATCCTAATTAACATCCCAATTAGCGTCCCCATTAGCATCACAATTACCATCCCAATTAGCATCCCAATTAACGTCTGAATTAGCGTCCAAAAAAGCATCCCATATAACGCCTATAATAGCCTCCAAAAAAATGTTCTGAATAGCATAGTACCATTGTTAATACAGGGTTAGCGACCTGAATTGTGCCATGAATTTCGACAGGAAAAGCATCCAACATAGCACCAAGTATTGAGCCAGGAATTGCGCCTAGAAAAATCCCAACATAGCATTAGGTATAGAGCCAGGTGTAACCCCTAGAATAATGCCAAAATTTTTGAAAGAAACCGCGCTAGGAATTGCACTAGGTTTAGAGCTAGGAACTGTTTTCGAAAAACATCCGACATAATGTCAGATATATCAATGTTAATGTCAATGATCATGATTCATGTGATAGTACTTTTGGATCTTGATTTATCATAGTATCACCCAAATTATCGTAATCCTGGAACTTTTGGATCTTGATTAATCCTAATGAGGGGTAAATTACCTTAATGTCACCAAAATTGCTCTATTGGCATTTGAGTGTCCCCAACAACATTTGATAGACCCTAATTGCATCTAATTGGCCCTAACAACACGACAATGATGCATTACGACAATTATGATGGAGCATATAGATATGATTTGATAAGTATAAGATTATATCATCCATTCTTGTGAGGTAGTAGGGCTCCTTGCTCATTAATATCGCAATTAAATTGATGAAGACAATGATGTTGATTTATTGTATGATGATGATGACAATGTGGATTCCAACGATGATTATGTATGTGGTAGCACTTCTAGATCCTAATTGATTCTAATGGAACCTAAATGTCTGTAACGACATCTAAATGACCCTATTATCATTAAAATGACTGTAACGGCATATAAATGACCTTAACAATTACATGAAATGAATCTTAATGGCGATGAGTGATTAAGAACACTAATGGAATATGAGTGACCATAATGACAATGATGAAGATGATTTTGTTTATGATGTACTTAATGTTGACGATGATGATTATAATAAGGATGATGATAGAGATGATGTTGACGTACCATATGGCATTGATGATGATGATGATGACAATGTCGATGTCCATGATGATGATACATGTCACAATACTTCTGGATACTAGAGGAATTGAGATATTGGAGTAAATAATAAGTAATGGAGGCTATGAGGTGTTGACCATACAAATATTGTTAGACATTGGAATGTACATCGACTGATATGGCCATTGGGCTTAGTAGTACCCACACCCCCTACACCTCTCTTGCAGAAAGCTAGTAGTATTGCAATAACACCTATCATTGTGCTACCAAAATGTCACCCTACAAGGTTGTTTTGGACAACCCCCCCATCCATGCCCTCATTTTTACCAAGAAAATCCAAGGCACAAGAAGTGGATATCAATCTTAACCAAAAAACTAACTTTCTTTGTACCCTTAAGGACATTTTGGTCTTGGTTTAAAATGGAATGAAGCAACAAGCATTTCAATAATGCTCAAGTGTTACTTTGAAGAATTCGATCAATTTTTTTTACATCTTTGGCCTTATAAGAAAAAATGATAGAGTTAAAGCTTTCCCTATTCAAACTCTATCCATTTATAATTTTCTGAGCAAGCCATTAACCTACAGGGGGGAATGCTAGAGTTAAAGCTTCCCGTTCTATACTAGTTTTATTCTATATTTGATCTAATATCCAAATTAAAGGGGTGTATGTACTTTTATTTAATTAAATATTCCTATAAACATAGGAAATGTATAATGACACTGTAAAGGCTCTTAAAAGATAGGGATTTCCAAAAATGATGGACATTATATAGTCCCCAAACCCCATAACTTTTGTCTTGGCAAGCCTTTTCCATTTTACCAAAGGGAGGCCACCTCTATCTTTCTTTATCTTCCATATTTTTTTCCAAAACATCAATATGGATGTAATTTAAGGAGTGTCAATATAAAAGTATAACCTCTAACACTGATTTTACCAAGGTCAATTTTCCACTTAATTAAGACAACCACCTAGAGCAACAACTAGAGGTATATTTATTAATTAACAATAACAAATTAATAGTTAATAAGTAATATTTATAAATAATAATTATGATCAATTAATCAATGATTAAATAATAATTGATAATTAATTAATCAATGATTAAATAATAATTGATAATTGGATACGCATCGCAAATATATGATTATGACTTGATGCTAAAAACATCTTTAACCTGATGCCAAAATTTTACACATGATACCAATGCAACACCAACATGACATGTTGTTTTCATTACATTGATAATAAAGCTGTAGAGTGATTCTAAATTAGCACAAATTAATATGCCCCAATTTTGTCATGTTTTGCATCATGAGGATTTGAAAAAAATATGACATGGGTCGATAATTTTGATGCAAGGGCCATGTATTGAAGTAGTGCACCTGTTGGCAAATGTTTTTTGTATTTTGAAACATTAGTGTGTTTTTTAACATCACCGTTATTGTGAATAATCACACAAAAATGAAAATGGTGATATGGAAATAGTTTATAGGGTGTCTCCCACTCCAAAATCTTTGTCGATTCAGAGGTTGGATTTTGGTGCTAACATCATCCACGGTTTTGGTGTCATGCTTTGTGGGCCAATTTTCAGAAATGATGACGATGAGGATGATAATGAATATAGTAATCAACAAGCTCTTAGGTCTCATGTGGGGAAAAACATATGATTCAGTAACAGTATTCAAGACAACCTTCATGTATTTTATCCAAAAGGAAAGTATTAGATTGAAAGGCTGTTAAGAATTCTCTCAGGTTGTACAACATCTTCTTTGCTATTAGGTTGGTATTTTGAAGCATCTAGAATTATTCTCTATGGTAGCATTTTGATCAATCCTGGGCATCACTTTCAGGGTTATCTAGTTTTATATTTGAAGCACATTTGGATATAAGCGAGGGGCCATTTGCATAAACACTATGAGAGGGAAGACAAGAAGACTGACTCAAATAAGCCTTGAATTTTATGGTGACAAAGATAAAAAGATGTCCCAAGGGGAATGTCTATGGAAGCCTTGTGTAATCACTGTATGAATAGAACTTAGCTTATTTTGCAGCATCCCTTGAACAGTATGCAATTGCCTCATTTAGGTCTCATTTCAATATGCCCTACCATGCCATTCATACCTAAGAAAGGGAAACTTCTGATAGGTGTAGCTTTATGCCAATGGCATAACCCCTGTAACCAGTATTCTTGAAAAATACTAGGAAACCCTAACCAGTGGTGGCATATATTATATAAGGATATATGATTTTCATCCAAGGCTCCTAGAGGTTCACATGAGAATTGCATAATGTATTGACCCTCATCTTTATTAAAAAGTTTTTACAGAATTCCACCAATTGTTTCCATAATAGAATATCAAACTTCTTAGTAAACAATTTTGCGTGGCACTAATTACCTGAGTGTATTTCAGCTACATTTTACCACTACTGTAATGTCCTCTTCTACTTAGGAATTGAGGACCAACCCACTAAACTATGTGATTCTTGTGGGTTCGAGCAGGTACTAACAGTTAGGGAATCAACTGAAGACTAATGCCATCTACAGAAAATCTAGGGCATCAATATTATATCACCATTGGGTCGAAGAGGGCCACCGGAGCCAAAGGCCATCGGCATGCATGACATATAAGCATTATTTAATGATGCATGCACCTGATTAAGTCTCCATGTGCATGCATGCAAGTCAACTGCAAATTAGAAGTTAAAGTGACCTAATGAGGTCAAAATTTAGGGTTTTCGTAGTTGAAAGTTATAAAAGAAATATAAAGTGAATGGAGACTTTACTTTTGGATTATTATTATATTGGAGCTCTTGAGAAGTAGCACAGTGTGCGACCACAGTAGTTGGTGTTGGAGACGACGTCTTCATCTAACGGGATTTCAGCAGTGAGACATCTGCCCTAGTCTCCTTCAGGATAAACCATCTAGGTTTGTCACTGTATCTATTGCATTCATCATTATTCAGTATTCCATTATAAGTCTGAAGGTTATTGCAGATTCATCCATACAGCTGGGGGCATTTAGCTGGGAAAACCCTCGTCATTCACCAGGACTCTGGATCACTATATTTCCTTCACATGCAGCCTACATCCTCACTGATAGGATCACTCTAATGCATTGGGTGATTATCAACTATCATATTTTCCACCTAGGGAAACTAGCAACAATTTACAGGGTTGTGGGGGCATGAGCAGCAGATTGGGAGACCAATTCGCTAGGGAATCTAGGAGGTCAAAACCCTTGAATGCTCTAGCTATCCTCTCTGGCACTGGCATACCTTCCTTCCAACTTATTTCCTACTGAAACTGACCATCCCTTCAGCAAAAACGTCACACTTGTTTGATTCAAACATCCGAGGGTATTGTAGCAGAAACAAGGTTATTTCTTCACCAGCTCAGCTCATCTTTAATATGTATTCTCTCTAGAGCACATTCAATCAGCTTATCAGTGGTAAGTGTTCATTATATCCTGTAAACCCTAACCCTAATTTTAGCTATAAAATAGGGAAATTTTTCATTGCAGTTTTCATGCCTAGCTATTTTAGTAAAATTGCATAGAAATAGAAAATATCAGGATTTGGGATATTACAGTGGTATCAGATCTATCTTCTTGGCCAGCTGTGGGCTTAAGGAATGACAAGTAGATGAATATAGAAGAGGACCCTTTTGTCGCCTATAGGAAAAGAAGGAGTAGGTACATGGAGGGCTTTGAGGATATCCAACTAGAAGATGTCATCTCAGACATGGAACAAATAAGTATACACTCTGACAGGGGAAAGGGAACGGGATAATATGAGGACAAGATGGAGTTTCACAACTTAGTATCTACATTGCAAGACTTAGAAAAAGGGAAAAAAGATGTACTCAATGCAATCAACAAATTATTGGTGAAACCAGAACTAGGTAACAACAGTACACCTCCCTCACCGGTAGATCAAGGGTCTACAAGCAGCAGTGGAAAGGTTGCATACACCAATATACAGAATACACCGCACATATACAACATACCTTTCAACAGGCCTACTGTGCCTCACTTCTTGGCAGATGCAATAGGAGGTCCAGTCATGCAGGTAGAGCCTGGTGAACCTTTTGGGGATTATTTGTAGGAATACAAGGACTTAGGGGATGAGTTTCATGCCTCCATGACTTTCTCAGATTTGTGCAACATGAAATGTAGGAATAGGCCAAGGGTTCAATAGAGAATTCAATCAGAATTTTGAGTTGCAATGCACATTTGGGAGACTGACTATCCCCAACTTTGATGGGACATCTAGTTGTTCAACCAAGATTTGGGTACAAAAGTTATACACCTACTTCTAACTTAACCCCATGACAGAGACAGATGCAATCAAGTTGGCTACTTTACATTTAGATGGGGAAGCACATGAGTGGTGGTACCATGGATTGGTGACATTGGGTCACAACAATATTACTTCCTACAGTGACTTCACTCAAAGGCTCATGGAGCACTTTGATAAGAAGGACCCAGAGATTCATTTCAAGGATCTTGCATAGCTCAAGCAGACAGGAAGTGTCGAGACATTTATATCTGAATTCCAGAGAATTTTAGTTATGGTATCTAACATATTAGAGAGTCGGTTTATTATGCTATTTATGGATGCACTATCCGAGCCACTCCGCAGATGGGTGAAGGCCTACAAGCCAATTACTTTGCAAGATTTTATCAGTAGGACTCTGGGCCTACAATATTATGTACCAAAGAACAAGCAGCCACAAAAAACTACCAGTCTCCAAGAAAACAAGGAAAAACCTACCCATCTTCCAGAAAATAGAGAAAGGATAATCCCACAGAGGGAATGGTTGAACAAGGACACATGGAGAGACTTGAGAAGGAAGAAATTATGTTTTTCTTGCAAAGAACCTTGGGTACTATGACACATATGTATGGGTAAAGGAAAATTACACCTCATTGAGGTACTTCCAGATAGCAGTGAGTAAAATAAGTCAAAGCAGAAACTGGATGGAGAACTACACAATACAGAATTGGAACAATTGCCACAGAGAGCCACTATTTCTACCCTCACAGGAGTCCCCACCTTCCATACTATCAGGATCAGGGGAATTATCCAGGGACATCGTGCCATTTCTTTGATTACTGGTGGGGCCACCCATAACTTTATAGATGCCTCTTAGGTAGAGAGGAAAATATTTACCACTGAGGACTTTGATGGCTTTACCGTTGTCATGGATGGCAATCACAGGATGAAATGCACATAGAGGATACCTTGATTACAAGTATAGATTGGGAATTATACATTGGTAGATGAATTTTATGTGGTAGATGTGCCAGACATGAGCATTGTTTTGGGAGTACAATGGTTGTACTCAATTGGGAAATACTCAAGCAAATATGTTGATTTCCTTGCACCAGATGGGAAGAGGGTAGTCCTAAGGGGAATGCCCAATGAAGCTTTAGGTTTAGCCACAACAAAGGGGATGACCACCATATTCAAGCATGAGGACAAGACTCGCACAAGGAAATGGACAACTCCAACACATAAGAAGTCAAGGAAGGAACAGTGGTGTGCGAAGGGATATTTGGGTAGACCTCCAAACAAAAGTAGGATGAGCCCTAGGATATTTGGACAAGAAGCCAAAACTATCATGTTCGATCCTTATAGGTATCCAAGAAGATACAAGGAGGGGATACAGAGCAGGGGTGAAAAGAAATACCAATTCGAAGGAAAAGAAGGGCCACCCAGCAACGAAATAATTTGGTTGATAGAAATGGACAAGAAGAGACAAGGAAAAATGATTCGGTATATTGGATAGAGATTGCTTGAGGACAAGCAATTTTGAGTGGGGAGGACTATAATGTCCTCTTCTGATTAGGCATTGAGGACTATCTCGCTAACCTATGTGATTCCTGTGGGTTCGAGCAGGTACTGACAATTAGGGAATCAACTGAAGACTAATGCCATCTACAAAAAATCTAGGGCATCAATATTATATCATCATTGTGTCGAACGGGGCCATTGGAGACAAAGGCCATGGGCATGCAAGACATCTAAGCATTATTAAATGATGCATGCACCCATTTAAGTCTCCATTCACATGCATGCAAGTCAACTACAAATTACAAGTTAAAGTGACCTAATTAGGTCAAAATTTAGGGTTTTCACAGTATAAAGTTATAAAACAAATATAAAGTGAATGGAGACTTTAATTTTGGATTATTATTATTTTGGAGCTCTTGAGAAGCAGCATAGTGTGTGGACACAGTAGTTGGGTTTGGAAACGATGTCTTCAACTAATGGGATTTCGGCAATGAGACATCTGCCCTAGTCTCCTTCAAGATAAGCCATCCAATTTTGTCACCGTATATATTGCATTCATCATTATTCAATATTCCAATATAAGTCCAAAGGTTATTGCAGATTCATTCATATAGTTGGGGGAATTTAGCTAGGAAAACCCTAGTCATTCACCAAGACTCTGGATCACTATACTTCCTCCGCATGCAGCTGCCATCCTCACTGATAGGATCATTCTACTACATTGGGTTATTATCAACTATCAGATTGTCCACCTGGGGAAACTAGCAGTAGTTTACAGGGTTGTGGGGCATGAGCAACAGACTTGGAGATCAATTCTCTAGGGCATCTGGGAGGTCAAAATCCTTGCATACTCCAACCATCCTCTCTGGTACTGAAATACCTTCCTTCCGACTTATTTCCAACTGAAACTGACCATCCCTTTAGCAGAAATGCCACACTTGTTTGATTCAACCATCAAGGGGTATTGCAGCAGAAACAAGGTTATTTCTTCACCAACTTAGCTCATGTTGCATATGTATTCTCTCTGGAGCACATTCAGCCAGCTTATTAGTGGTAAGTGTTCATTCTATCCTGCAAAACCTAACCCTAATTTTAGATATAAAATAGGGAAATTTTGCATGCCAGTTTGCATGCCCAGCTATTTTAGTAAAATTGCATAGAAATAGAAAATATTAGGATTTGGGATATTACAACTACCATACCCAGGGTAAAGCACAATAAAGTGTTTCAGTACCTCAGTTATTTTCTTTATCCCTAGACTGCTACAATAACATGATCGAAGTTTCCTTGGCACATGAGATTGGCCCTGACATCAAGGAAATGGTCATCTAATGCAGAGCACAATAGTTGCAACTCACTATGAGTAGAATCCCAATGGCATAGGCTAATGATCAATTCTCTTTAGTTCAAACAATAATAAAAGAGACACACACTCTAGTTTCCCAAGGCTACTTCCTACTGATATTTGGTGGAACTAATTTCAGTTTCATGGTAAATATATCACAAGCAATATTGTATGCATATTGCCTTTGTTTCCTCTTCATGGTACTTACGTTGGCATTCCTAGAAAATTTCTTGGTCCATATCCGTCAACATCTTTCTCACATCCCATGGTGGATAGGATCCATGTGAAGCACTAGCTATTGGGTTGATCATCATCTTTTGATTCTCCTTATTTCTCCACTTATACATGGCTCTATGATGATTATGCTTATCTACTATATCATTGGCATCCACACTAAGAAAATTGTTGTTGATAGGTCTCAAGTGATACACTTATGGTTTCTAGGAAATACTGATTTTTGCAATCCCATTAAGCCAATTTCTTGAGTCTTGTTCAAAATTCCTAGAAAATGTTTATGAATTTCATAACCTGCTTAATCATGTATTGTGAACTTATACAATCTATAATCCATTGCCGACCATTAGATACTCAAAGTTGTGTGTTGATCCTTTTTACCATTATAGAGGACTCTGTAAGTTAGGTTCCCAAATTCTTAAAGGGTGCTAGCTCAATGGAAGAGCGCTTGCCATTAGAGGAATTTTGGGGTCTAAAATGGGCCTCCTAAGGAAAATAATAAAATAATAGTTAAAATAATAAAATAATATTGATTAATTCTGGAGGAAGAAAGAAAAAAACTACTATTTGTGTTCGTATTTTCGACATATCTCCTTCTGATTTTACTCAAATTTTTATCGAGAGAGCTCATTGGATGTGGAATTTGATTCGGCATCCAACGCGTACCCACACTGCATACTTTTGACGGACCCCGCTACCCCAAAAACAAGAAATACCTGAAAAAATGTGATGATGACATCATCATCACGTTTTTTCAGGTATTTCTTATTTGGGTCCGTCAAAAGTATGCAGTGTGGGTACTCGTTGGATGCGGAATTCCGCATCCAACGAGCTCTCTTGATTGAAATTTGAGTAAAAACACAATGAGATATGTCGAAAATACAAACAAAAAAAAGTAGTTTTTTTTAATGACAAATATGTCAATTCAACCATTATGGTTGACTTATTTTATTGAAATTCTATTGGTTCTTGAATTCCAACCCACAAAAACTTATTTTGGCATGTTTTCTTATAAGGCCCATTTTAGACCCCAAATTTCCTCTAATGCTTACAAGCAGGAGCTTGGTGGTTTGATTACTCCATGCCCTAATGATATTATAATATTGGTTAAAAACAACTAAATTAGAAAGAAAAATATAAGAGATAGGTGACCAAACAAAATGATCAAAATTCGTATATAAATTTACTAAAAACCACTAAATCAGTGACCGAAAAATGAGAGATGCAAAACTAGGTATTAAAAAGGATGCAACACATGGCACTAATGATGAAGCCAAACATGGCATTGATATGGTAGCAAAATAAGACGTTACTTTGGATGTAAAACATGGTGCTACATAGGAAGCAAAATATGGTGCAACAATAGAATAAATATTTGGCGTAATTTTGGTTGCAAAACATGATGCAAAAAAGGAAGCAAAAAATGGTGCAAATTTGGAAGCGAAAATTGGCACATATTTGGAAGTAAATCATGGTGCAAAATGGGATGCTAAAGTGGTGGAAAAAATGCATGCAATATTGGATGCTAGTTTAGATGCTAATATGGTGCTATTAAGGATGCAAATATGGCACTAATGGGGATGTCATTTAAGAAGCAAAAACAGACACTCGCTAGGAAGCAGAATATGACGTTATTTAGGAAGCAAACCTAGATGTTGTTTAGGAAGCAAAGTTGGACTCTATTCTGGAAGAAAAAAAATGATCCCTATTTTGGACGCCATAAAGGATGCTATCTAGGAAGCAAAAATAGATGTTATTTTAGACCCTTTAATTTTTTTCCATGATGTGTCCCATTTAGCATCTAGTTTGACCACTCAATGTAAAAAAAAATACACTAAAAAGGGATGCTAATTCCAGTATTAGTTGTAGTGAAGTAACTGATTCATAACTAAATTCATAGAGTTAATCCACTGTGGGAAATTTTTTTCAAACTGAGGCTGTTGATGGAAAGTGTAGAAGTTATCCATCCCAACCTCAGTGAGATTCATGACGGAAGGACTATGCGTAGGTGGTTGGGATGAACCACTTTTGTCTTTTCTCCTATAATAAGGCTTGAATCGCTTCTTGGCTTCTTTCTCCTTTTCCATGTCAACAATATTATTGGACAACTTTTGGACCATCTTGACAACCCCTTCCAATTCATTAGATTATTCATCCTTGGGTCTAGTCAATAATAGAGCCTTCTTATTACTGAAGGTATTTTTTTCCAGCTCCACTGGATACTTGTTTACGCTTTCTAGCCCATCCTCTATCTTCTCAACTTCCTCATATGTTTCAACCAAAGTGGTCTTAACTGATCTTTTAGCAAAGATGGCCATGTCAGGGCCAAGATCCAATGTGTAATATTCTATTAAAGTCTTTTCAGCAGGTTTTGTGGTTGCACTGAAATTGTTTAAGTGAGCAGCAAACCTATGAGTAAAGTCCTGCACTTTTTATTTCTTTTCCTTTTTTAGAGCCAACAATTCTTTCATCAAAGAAACAATAGTTCTTTGTCTACAAAACTTGTTTTTAAACATTATCTCAAAAGTGGCCCAGTCTGTGATTGAATTGGCATATAAGCCAAAATACCATGATGTTTCTTTACCTTTGAGAGTATGAGGAAAAATCCTATAGACCACATCCTCATGTTCAACTACTAATGCTTCCAAAGCCAAGAAAAAACTATGTATATGGTCGTCCACAGATATGCCTTGTCCCGGGTCAAATCTAGGCAAAGAATTTTCATAATTCTATGGAAAAGCATGCACTTGAGGAGCTAAGTTAAATGGTGTTCTATACCTCCAATATGGTACAGGAAGAGGCTAATTAGCATTAGGATTTGGAGGTATATTTCTGGCCATGATCCGCTTAGGAGACTGAGATGGAAATTGAACAGGTGTTTGAAAGGGTTAACAATTCTTGGATTTCGGTCCCAACTGATTGAGAGGTTGAACAATTTATTGCAAGGTTAAATCTACCAATTCTTCAAAATCTCACACTAGCACTGAATCTTCTGTGGAAGGGAATTCTTTTTTGCGAGTTTGTCTTCTAGGTAGATCCAGGATATTTGGCAATCCTCCAATCTTTTTTGCATACAACCTTGTGATTCTTCTTAAATGATCAACTACTTCATTAGAGACAGGATAAAGGTATTCTAGAACATCTGACTCAAGATTAACTTTTCCTTTAGGACTAGGTCTATTGGGAAATTAGTTTCTAAACTATCACCAGTAGAATTTTCTTGAGAAAACATATTTGCTCGGCCAGCCATGTACTGACGGCCCTCCTTATAGCACCAAAACTGTTGATTCCTAGAAAATACCAAGTACCGATAGTAGGGATTCTTTCCAATAACTGCTCCTAATTAGATTATTTATCGTTTGGTATGGGGAATCCATCTAGTTAGAGGCCCGGCTACCGTAGAGTTTAGTAATGGTTTAAATCTATTTTACTGGTTGCGGCCCGGTCCACCATTTATGTGATTTTTTTATGTTTTATAAATGATATGCAAGTCCCTAAACTAAATGCAGATGATCAGGAAGCAAAGGGTTCACAATGTGATGCGTAGGTTCTTACCTCCCATCTTATCTCCTTTGTTCCTAAATCACTGAAAGTAAATAACAGCTAAGCTAAACTAATCTAATTCTAACAAACCTATCCCTAAGGAGCAAGATGATTATTTGTATGAGTAATGTACTGTATTTTATGCACGGAGAATTTTACATATAGCTGATATAATTTAGAATACATGGAACACAACAGAAAGGTTAACATAGAGATAACTCATTGTTTATTAAAGCATTCATTTCTCATTTCTTACACAAGATTCAAAACAAGGAAATGAAATCATTCATGACTAAGAAATAGTTCAGAGTTAGAATGATCTCACAAATTTGCATAGTTATCCAACATAGAAATAGTTCTATCTAGCCATCCACACAACATGCATTTGAAACTCAACAACTCCTTCTCTAGCATAAAATTCAATCCTCTTTATTATAATCAGAAATAGTTCCTCTTACAATAAGTGTTCCACATGAGAAATCTGGAAAAGTCCCTCTCCTATTCGACTTCTCCTACATTTATACATTTCAAAATGACTTATGGTTTTGCTTCCCCTTGGGATTCCTCAGCATTCGGTTACAAAAGATTTGTTTCTAATGTATTTTCTAATTAAGAGATAATTACAAAATTAATTACAATTTATTTCCATGTGTCAAAAAGAAAAAACAGTTAAGTGAGCGCAGTCAACTCAACAATAAATTGCTTCCATGCCTTAGCATCTAAAACAATTATCTCAAACTCGACTAGCTCCAAGAATATGACAGTGACTTCATGTTTGGAATCCTGAGCCCTTATGTCATCCATCCTTGCTGGGAGTATTCGAAGCTGATATTCTAAAAGGTAGTTACTCATTGCAACTTAAGCAATCACCCTTTCATCCAAGATTTTATTCAATTGTATGCCAAGCTCATCCTCTTGAAATCTAGCATGTAATTGCTTCAAGTGTTCTTCGTGAGTTGAAAGCTCGTTCAGCCTCCTCTTGGATGATGTCAAACATCTGTTATGGGTTGTGAGAAATTTCTTAGAAAACTCCATGCATTTGTCTATTGTCCTCTAGACTT
The DNA here is from genome assembly GCA_001517045.1 of Pseudotsuga menziesii. Taxonomy (NCBI): domain Eukaryota; kingdom Viridiplantae; phylum Streptophyta; class Pinopsida; order Pinales; family Pinaceae; genus Pseudotsuga; species Pseudotsuga menziesii. The sequence goes on along the minus strand of LPNX010881510.1, from coordinate 213,163 downwards.
CCTATATCAATTTCTAAGAAACTTTATTATTGAAACCTATCAGTTCATACTCAAGCTTCAATATTTCTGGAGCTTCAACTAGTGTGTTTTTTGGAGGCTCCTTGGACATTTCCAACCATGTCAATCATCCTTGAATAACTTCTACTATGTCTTGAGCTTTTTCTTTGAACACTGTAGCTGTAGCTGAAATTTCTTGCAATCGATCTTCTACTTGTTTGACTTTGAAAACTTCTCCCACCATCTGAACCTACATCTGATAGATCTTACTCCTGAGAAAAAGAGCATGCTTTGTCAGAGGTGTTATATCGTTCTTTTGTTCATTTGATTCCTTCAATAACACCTCCAAAGAACTCTTGTGAGATTATAATCGCTCCACTTGGGATTCATATTTTTCTACTCGCTGATCAGCTGTATACTTCTGTGCTTCTATCTCAGCAATTTTGTTTTCCAATTCCCCTTTCTCCCTACTAAGGTTCATTTTTTACAGCTTCAAAGAATCCCACTCTTCTTCTAGAATTTGATACTCTTGTTTAAGATTATCATAGTCTGAAAGAGTAGCTTCATACTTTCTCTTTTATTCCCTGCCTACTCTTTCTTCCTTCCTCAAAACCTCTTTCATCTCGGCCATTTTACCCTTACACTTCTCAAGGGTCTCTGTGAGCTTATCAATATTATGAGCATTTGCATATGCATTTGAAAATCCCATGGAGGCCAATTGCCTCGGATTATCCTCTACATTTATCAGTACTTTCCTTTTTTTCACTGTGGTGACTGGGGGTTGGTTTCCCATCCTCAGATTATTTTCCGTTTTCCACACAATGGACTTCTTTTTGGGATAAAACTGTACATCTTCTAGGCATGCAACCTCGTACTGCTTCGATGGGGTAAAGGGCACCAACTCCAACTAAATGAAAGGGAGATGACCTCCTATAAGTATAGTTTATTAAGTGGATGGAAGGTCCTCAAGGTCATTCTGAATAGGGCTCTGTCCTTGATCCTAACCACCTACATCATCATGAATTTCCTTGGTTTTTTCTTCTGTGAATCCTTTTTCATATTGTACTTCTTGTTCTGGATTTAAAGCTTTTTAAGTTATGTCCCTTTCTAGTCCTACAATATTTCCTTTGATAGCCTCCTCTTTCTTTCTCTTATCTTCCTCCCTCTTTTTCCTAGCTACTTCTTCTTATTCATTTTCGCATTGCTTTTCCTCAGCTAAAAGTTTCTTTGCACCTACTACCAACTTCCTCGCAGCTTCTTCTTTTTCTTTTCTTGCAACCTCGTCCTCCTATTCTTTTGGTTCTAGGTTGCTGATGTTGCTTCCTTTATCCCTAGTTACTTTGGTCTTCATTTTCAACCGCTTATTCAAAGCAGTCATGCTTGAAACATTCTTGTATATTTCTTCGTCATTGTCCACATAGTTATTATATTCAAAATTTACCTTTAGGGCTTCCTTATATGATGCGACCTTCCCCTAGGAATCATTTCGATGAAATCTCTTTTCTCCAAAATGAAAAATCTTCAGTTCCTTAACAAATTCGGGGGCACACATGAGTTTGGAAAACTTGTAGCTCCCCACATAAAATGGTAATGGAATAAAGACAGCTTTCTTAAGATCAAACAAGTGATTCCCAAATCCATTCAGAAAAAGATGCCTAACAGCTTCCTTGAGAACTATGTAATTTGTGGTGTACTTTACTAGTAATGAGGGTGCCTTTTGTTCCCCTATACATCCTCATACATGTACCTTCTTCAAAGAATAAGTAATCCCCATACTCCTTAATGGACTTGAAGGCTCCCTCAGATAGGCATGCACATTCCTCTAGGGAAATCAGTCAGTAAAGGGGCATCAAGAAAACTTCACACATCATCTTGTAGTGATTATGATGTTTTTAAGACCCCAGTATCTAGTAAGTTGTGTCTATAGATTATTTTCCTCCATTCCATGTACAATTTATCCCTTCAAACTAGTGATGATAAAGTATGTAGTCCACTAAGAAGGAAGACATACAGAATTC